>JAUIMM010000230.1:3377500-3922500 GCA_031769625.1 Taudactylus pleione
ACAGACACAGAAGACACTTGCCTATATACCCCACCCGATCAAAGAAGAAGTGAAGTGCTGCTCCACAGCCGCGTTCGCGTGTCCGGAGAGCGCGGGTCGCCTGGTGATGACGTCACACATCTCACCTCTGGCGGTTATCAAGGCAGCCTAAGACGCTACTGCGGCTGGGTGCTGACGCTAATTACAACAGCACCCAGAGTCCACGATCGCGACTGTGGAGCAGCACTTCACTTCTTCTTTGATCGGGTGGGGTATATAGGCAAGTGTCTTCTGTGTCTGTATGTGTTTGTTTTCCTGACGACGGGGCCGTAACGGCCTTGAAACGTTTTGCAATATATCAAAACCCTGGGGTGACGCGCTGTGTTCTGTCCTGCCCTGTGACAGCACACCTTGGATCTTTACACTTCTTTTTGTGCGAGCACCCAGGTACTTTATCACCAGAGGAATACTGAGTGCCACACCATACAAAGCATATATACATACACACACACTTACCTTGCTGCAGGTTGTAGATGGGGACGGGACTAAACACCATGTCATTAGAATCCTCCCCTAGCTTCAAAATGCTGCGATTTGCTTGTTAATAGGGAGGGTGCGGCTCCAAATGACGTGATTCATGATTCATATTGGCCTCCTCCCCATTGACCAAGCTGTGAATTGCAGCATTTTGCAGCGAGGGGGCGGGGCTTAATAATATGGTGCCCGCTTTCGCGTCTGTCAGGGCGGCTTTAGTAAATAAATTAAAATGTACCCATGAATTAATACATTAAATATAATTTATTAAACACATAAATATACAATAGCCTCTTAAAAATCTATAAAGACAATGAATACATATACCGTAAAGGCCCCCATACATCAGAAATTGATTGCAGCAATCGTGCAATTTGCAATCGATTGTGTATAAAAATCTTTCCCTTTTTCAATCGATTGTGGCAATTCTGCAATCGATTGAAAAAGGGAAAGATTTTTATACACAATCGATTGAAAATTGCACGATTGCTACAATCAATCTCTGATGTATGGGGGCCTTAAGACACAGCATTAAAATTGTATAAATACACCGAAACATGTGACAGTGTCAGTAGATGTCTGCAATGCCATAATAATAACAACAATATGAGTATTTAGAATTTCCACAGCTCCAGCACACAAACTGATGAAATTAGCAGACTAAAGCTGCATACACACACAACGATTTTTTGATTGATTATCGTTAAACGATAATCGTTTGAAAAATTTGTTCACTTTCTGAGTCAAACGATGAACGATTATCATTCATGCGCGTTCACGTTTGTAGTTCGTAGTTCAGTCAGACTTATCAACTCAACGATTTTCATTAAGTTAATATGCAAAAATCGTTTGTAGTTAAAAAAAAATCGTTCATTACACTTTAAAAAATCTGACAGAAAAACGTTCAGAAAAACGTTGGTAACAAAATCGTTGTGTGTGTGTGCAGCTTATATATATAGTAACAGCTGCGTCCAGCTGAATATAATACCTCTAAATTTAGTTTCCGATGATGAACCCACAGGCCAATTCCGTAAGCCCGCTCGTAGAACTTAAAATTAATGTATTTCTGTCCACTTTGCAAAGAGAATAGTTATATGATGCCATGTTCTAATAGTACAATGGCAATCGGAATGTAAGTAGACCTCCGGTGTTGGTATATATATATATACGTCTAATCTCAATCACCAGCTGGTATCTGTAGTCTGCTAATGGCCAGGCAGTCTCCCCGGAAAAGCAGCCAGAACAAGGTGCTGCTCAGCTCCACGATCTCCCTGATTTCTGACACTCAGCATGGGGAGCAGGCAGCCAATGATTAGGGGAGCGGGCAGCCGATGATTAGAGGAGCGGGCAGCTGATGATTAGGGGAGCGGGCAGCCAATGATTAGGGGAGCGGGCAGCCGATGATTAGAGGAGCGGGCAGCCGATGATTAGGGGAGCGGGCAGCCAATGATTAGGGGAGCGGGCAGCCGATGATTAGGGGAGCGGGCAGCCGATGATTAGGGGAGCAGCATCAAAAATGTAGCCGTCGGAGTGCAGTGCTGTCTGGCTTCACAAACCACCCGATCTCCGCCTCATTGTGAATGAAGCTGGTGGCAGATGGAACAGCAAGACGCGGATAGCATGTCCCATTGTCAGCATGGTATATCTGGAAAACCTGCCCAGTGTAAAATAGCATGTAACTTACAAAAGAACAGCACCAGTAGCAGAGTCTCTGTATGGGTTACGCTGTTTAAATCGGGCACTGTGCTGTGGAGATCTTATCCAAAAGCCCTAACGCGCTTCTTCCCTTATGGGATTTCCTCAGAGGGGTGCGGTATATTATAGTTTTGTGACAAGAATTTTGAACCACATCCACGGATATTTTTCCATTGCTCAACCTCCCCTTCTCCCCCCCCCCCCCACACATTCCTCATAGGGCCAAATACGCCCTGGTAGTTGCAAATAAAATACATTTCATATATATATACCTTTCTGACTACATTGATGAGATAAATAGGCAATTGTCTAATGAATCCTGTTACCAAAAGCTGACTAGTGATCCTACCTGGCGGTACAAGCGAGAGATAGATAATATAATCAATATGGGATATACTAACCTTTGGCTAGATGAAAATGTAACTAAATTTCTTCAACAGGAACATCCTATTATTCCTTTATTGTATATTTTGCCTAAAATACACAAATCTCTCATTTGTTCTGCCAGGTAGACCGATCATTTCCTCTCAGGGATCTTTGTGTCAACCTATTTCCCAGTATGTTGATTTTTTGCTCCAGCCTATTGTACAAAATTCTGATTTTTATATCCGTGACACTACTCATTTTTTAAATTTATTGAAAGCTTTCACTCCAGCCTCTACCGATGTTTTGTTAGTTACTATGGATATTGTTAACTTATATACGAACATTCCCCATGAGGAGGGAATGCAGGCAATTGGGGATATGATCACCACCAGCCAACACTATGAAGGACCACCAGTCGATTTCGTCATGTTATTGATAAATATCATATTACATAAAAATTATTTTTTATTTGATAACACCTTTTACTTGCAACGCCGGGGAACCGCGATGGGTTCGAATATGGCCCCGGCATATGCTAATTTATTAATGCATGAGTACGAAAAGAGGCATATTATGTTACATCCGTTAGCTAAATACATTTTGTTTTATGTTCGCTACATCGACGATGTATTCATTGTATGGTCTGGTGGGGAACATCATTTACTTGAATTTACTAATGACCTCAATTCCATTGAAAGCACTATCAGATTTACTTGCAGCTTTAGTGCGACAGCGATTAATTATCTAGATGTAACGATTGACTTCACTGGTGACAAAATCAAGACATCTGTATATACAAAGATAACAGATAAAAATACGCTTTTGGCAGCAGACACCTTCCACCCTAGACCCCTTTAAAAGGGTCTACTTTTTTCACTATTACGTGTAACACGTATAACTTCCGATACTAAAGAATTACCGATGGCTCTTCAACAGATGTCAGACAAGTTTATTGAGAGAGGCTATGACCGAAAGGAGATTAAACGAGCAATGGAAAAATGCCTGCAACTTGACATAACCACGCTGTTGGATGATAAGAACATTGCATGTGTAGCGAAACCGGAACGATTGGTTTTTAACACCACTTTTTCTGTCAGTTCACAGATAATTAAGAGTGCAATTTTTCGCCATTGGCACATTGTGCAAACAGATCCAGCATTAAAAAAGAGCTGCAAAGATTTTCCATTGATTAGCTATAGACGTAGCAGTAATATCAAAGATATGGTTACAAAAACGAATGTCGGAACAAAAAGATCAAAATCCTGGTTATCCTTAAAGAACGGTGTTTACCGCTGCTCAGGATGCATTAATTGCAGATTTTTGATCATTGGGGATCAATTTGAAGATCCGTTATCTAAGCGAGTGTTTAAAATTCACCATCGACTGAATTGTGAGAGCAAATTTGTCGTATACATAATAAAATGCCCATGTAACTGTCTTTATGTGGGCAAGACCGTTCGCATGCTCAAAGAACGGATTGCGTTGCACCGTTCATCCATACGTAAAACATTTATTGGGGTAGATGGCAACACTCCTCCCATTGCTAGGCATTTTGTGGACATGGGTCATAGGGCCTGATTCAGACCCGCTAGCGAGCGCTATGCGCTTGCAAGCAGGTCGATGGTGGCCCAGTGCGCATGTGCACGACGGAGCCGGCTCCGTCGTGCACATGCGCAAGACCCGGATAGCGACGGGCAAACAGTCGCTCCGGGTCTCGTACTAAAAGGGGCGTGCTGTCGATGTTGAGTGACAGCACACCCCCTTTGGTGGGCGGGCCAGGGGCGTGGCTGCCCATATGGAGGCGTTCCCATGGGAACACCTACCGTCTGGGGCCGGCCCCACTGACATCACAAGTGATGTCAGTGGGAGTGCTTTCGGCTCTGTTAGAGCCGAAAGCACTCTGCGGCTTGTGGCAACGAGACCCTACCACAAGGGTCTCGTCGCAAGTCCGATGGTCGCAATGGTCTTGACCATCGCGACCATCTTCCTGGCCGCTCGCTATAGCTATGCGAGCGGCCAGGAGGCCGCTCTAAAAAACCAGAGGGCCGGCCCTCATTCAGAGCGAGCGCTCTGTCAGAGCGTCCGGCTCTGAATCAGGCCCATAGTCTATTGGACTTTAAAGTGATGCCAATCGATCATATACCTCCTTCCGTTAGGGGCGGAGATCGTGGTAAAAAACAGAATGATTGTCGCTGGATTTATGATTTACGCTCCACATCACCGTTGGGGCTTCATGAAGAACTAAATCTTAGTTGTTTCTTATAAAGTGTTACACCTAATAACATCTCCTGTTTCTATGTTTGTTTGTGTCTATTTAGCATTTGTATTTTTTGTATGATTATTGCCCTCTGTGAGACATAACCTGTATTATATGATGCTGTTACCTGGCACTGAAGTATCTAGAATATACAATTTGATAGCCTTTCTTTGGTAGTCATTAATTTGATAGTGTAACATAATATTAAGCATTGACAGCAAAACCGGAAAATAACTTCCGGGCTGTGGAACGCAAGCTCCGTTGGAGTGCACGCGTCACTTCCGGTTCCCCGTTGGACGCGTCGCTCTAACATCCGGAGGTTCCAGTGGATGCAAGTTACACAGGTGAGTGCTATGGGACATCATCATTAGAGGATATAGGTGTGCTTCACTGAGGGTATAAGAACATAGGCTGGTAAATGTGTGGTTATGCCCCAGGAAGAAGGTACCTGAGGGTGCCGAAACAGCTGTCGGGCCGGGCTACACACCATGCCACAGCGATGGGTCACTTATTTGATGAGTATCACTTTCATGCCTTTTGCACTCTTGCAAGTTATTGTGAACTGACCCTGTTTTTTGTATTGAGATATGTTGTGGTGATATAAAAAGACTTATACCTTTTTGCATTTATATTTTGCGTTCTGGTCGTCTATTGGTATGGACATTTCTATTTATTTATTTACTTGGACCAGGCACCCATGAAGAAATAACTTGTTTGAGTGTGCAAACTTGTGAACTTTTTTCTATATATATATATATATATAATATATATATATATATATATATATAATATATATATATATATATATATATATATATATAAATAAAAAGGGGTTTACATCATGTGATGTTTCACTTTTTCAAGCAGTTCTAATGTCTCTGGTGTAGGCATAAACCTGAAAATGTGTTAGGTGATAACGTACTGCGCTAGTAATAATACGTTTTGTGCTTTTTAGAATGAGCCTGTATCACTGCCAATTACAGCTTTCATCTTTGTCGACTCTCACACAGAAAGTGTCTATTCTCCCAGAGACAAAGCACAGCGCAATCTCCCCTAATACTCTCACACAGAAAGTGTCTATTCTCCCAGAGACAAAGCACAGTGCACTCTCCCCTAATACTCTCACACAGAGAGTGTCTATTCTCCCAGAGACAAAGCACAGCGCACTCTCCCCTAATACTCTCACACAGAGAGTGTCTATTCTCCCAGAGACAAAGCACAGTGCACTCTCCCCTAATACTCTCACACAGAAAGTGTCTATTCTCCCAGAGACAAAGCACAGCGCGCTCTCCCCTAATACTCTCACACAGAAAGTGTCTATTCTCCCAGAGACAAAGCACAGTGCACTCTCCCCTAATACTCTCACACAGAAAGTGTCTATTCTCCCAGAGACAAAGCACAGCGCGCTCTCCCCTAATACTCTCACACAGAATGTGTCTATTCTCCCAGAGACAAAGCACAGTGCACTCTCACATAATACTCTCACATAGAAAGTGTCTATTCTCCCAGAGACAAAGCACAGCGCACTCTCCCCTAATACTCTCACACAGAAAGTGTCTATTCTCCCAGAGACAAAGCACAGCGCACTCTCCCCTAATACTCTCACACAGAAATTGTCTATTCTCCCAGAGACAAAGCACAGCGCACTCTCCCCTAATACTCTCACACAGAAAGTGTCTATTCTCCCAGAGACAAAGCACAGTGCACTCTCCCCTAATACTCTCACACAGAAAGTGTCTATTCTCCCAGAGACAAAGCACAGCGCACTCTCCCCTAATACTCTCACACAGAAAGTGTCTATTCTCCCAGAGACAAAGCACAGTGCACTCTCCCCTAATACTCTCACACAGAAAGTGTCTATTCTCCCAGAGACAAAGCACAGTGCACTCTCCCCTAATACTCTCACACAGAAAGTGTCTATTCTCCCAGAGACAAAGCACAGCGCACTCTCCCCTAATACTCTCACATAGAAAGTGTCTATTCTCCCAGAGACAAAGCACAACGCGCTCTCCCCTAATACTCTCACACAGAAAGTGTCTATTCTCCCAGAGACAAAGCACAGTGCACTCTCCCCTAATACTCTCACACAGAAAGTGTCTATTCTCCCAGAGACAAAGCACAGCGCGCTCTCCCCTAATACTCTCACACAGAAAGTGTCTATTCTCCCAGAGACAAAGCACAGCGCACTCTCCCCTAATACTCTCACACAGAGAGTGTCTATTCTCCCAGAGACAAAGCACAGCGCACTCTCCCCTAATACTCTCACACAGAGAGTGTCTATTCTCCCAGAGACAAAGCACAGTGCACTCTCACATAATACTCTCACATAGAAAGTGTCTATTCTCCCAGAGACAAAGCACAGCGCACTCTCCCCTAATACTCTCACACAGAAAGTGTCTATTCTCCCAGAGACAAAGCACAGCGCACTCTCCCCTAATACTCTCACACAGAAAGTGTCTATTCTCCCAGAGACAAAGCGCAGCGCACTCTCCCCTAATACTCTCACACAGAGAGTGTCTATTCTCCCAGAGACAAAGCACAGCGCGCTCTCCCCTAATACTCTCACACAGAAAGTGTCTATTCTCCCAGAGACAAAGCACAGCGCGCTCTCCCCTAATACTCTCACACAGAAAGTGTCTATTCTCCCAGAGACAAAGCACAGCGTGCTCTCCCCTAATACTCTCACACAGAAAGTGTCTATTCTCCCAGAGACAAAGCACAGTGCGCTCTCCCCTAATACTCTCACACAGAAAGTGTCTATTCTCCCAGAGACAAAGCACAGCGCGCTCTCCCCTAATACTCTCACACAGAAAGTGTCTATTCTCCCAGAGACAAAGCGCAGCGCACTCTCCCCTAATACTCTCACACAGAGAGTGTCTATTCTCCCAGAGACAAAGCACAGCGCACTCTCCCCTAATACTCTCACACAGAAAGTGTCTATTCTCCCAGAGACAAAGCACAGCGCACTCTCCCCTAATACTCTCACACAGAGAGTGTCTATTCTCCCAGAGACAAAGCACAGTGCACTCTCCCCTAATACTCTCACACAGAAAGTGTCTATTCTCCCAGAGACAAAGCACAGTGCACTCTCCCCTAATACTCTCACACAGAGAGTGTCTATTCTCCCAGAGACAAAGCACAGTGCACTCTCCCCTAATACTCTCACACAGAAAGTGTCTATTCTCCCAGAGACAAAGCACAGCGCACTCTCCCCTAATACTCTCACACAGAAAGTGTCTATTCTCCCAGAGACAAAGCACAGCGCGCTCTCCCCTAATACTCTCACACAGAAAGTGTCTATTCTCCCAGAGACAAAGCACAGCGCACTCTCCCCTAATACTCTCACACAGAGAGTGTCTATTCTCCCAGAGACAAAGCACAGCGCACTCTCCCCTAATACTCTCACACAGAAAGTGTCTATTCTCCCAGAGACAAAGCACAGCGCACTCTCCCCTAATACTCTCACACAGAAAGTGTCTATTCTCCCAGAGACAAAGCACAGCGCACTCTCCCCTAATACTCTCACACAGAGAGTGTCTATTCTCCCAGAGACAAAGCACAGTGCACTCTCCCCTAATACTCTCACACAGAAAGTGTCTATTCTCCCAGAGACAAAGCACAGTGCACTCTCCCCTAATACTCTCACACAGAGAGTGTATATTCTCCCAGAGACAAAGCACAGCGAACTCTCCCCTAATACTCTCACACAGAGAGTGTCTATTCTCCCAGAGACAAAGCACAGCGCACTCTCCCCTAATACTCTCACACAGAAAGTGTCTATTCTCCCAGAGACAAAGCACAGCGCACTCTCCCCTAATACTCTCACACAGAGAGTGTCTATTCTCCCAGAGACAAAGCACAGTGCACTCTCACATAATACTCTCACATAGAAAGTGTCTATTCTCCCAGAGACAAAGCACAGCGCACTCTCCCCTAATACTCTCACACAGAAAGTGTCTATTCTCCCAGAGACAAAGCACAGCGCGCTCTCCCCTAATACTCTCACACAGAAAGTGTCTATTCTCCCAGAGACAAAGCACAGCGCGCTCTCCCCTAATACTCTCACACAGAAAGTGTCTATTCTCCCAGAGACAAAGCACAGCGCGCTCTCCCCTAATACTCTCACACAGAAAGTGTCTATTCTCCCAGAGACAAAGCACAGCGCGCTCTCCCCTAATACTCTCACACAGAAAGTGTCTATTCTCCCAGAGACAAAGCACAGCGCGCTCTACCCTAATACTCTCACACAGAGAGTGTCTGTTCTCCCAGAGACAAAGCACAGCGCACTCTCCCCTAATACTCTCACACAGAAAGTGTCTATTCTCCCAGAGACAAAGCACAGCGCACTCTCCCCTAATACTCTCACACAGAGAGTGTCTATTCTCCCAGAGACAAAGCACAGCGCACTCTCCCCTAATACTCTCACACAGAGAGTGTCTATTCTCCCAGAGACAAAGCACAGCGCACTCTCCCCTAATACTCTCACACAGAGAGTGTCTATTCTCCCAGAGACAAAGCACAGCGCACTCTCCCCTAATACTCTCACACAGAAAGTGTCTATTCTCCCAGAGACAAAGCACAGCGCACTCTCCCCTAATACTCTCACACAGAGAGTGTCTATTCTCCCAGAGACAAAGCACAGTGCACTCTCCCCTAATACTCTCACACAGAAAGTGTCTATTCTCCCAGAGACAAAGCACAGCGCACTCTCCCCTAATACTCTCACACAGAAAGTGTCTATTCTCCCAGAGACAAAGCACAGCGCACTCTCCCCTAATACTCTCACACAGAGAGTGTCTATTCTCCCAGAGACAAAGCACAGTGCACTCTCCCCTAATACTCTCACACAGAAAGTGTCTATTCTCCCAGAGACAAAGCACAGTGCACTCTCCCCTAATACTCTCACACAGAGAGTGTCTATTCTCCCAGAGACAAAGCACAGTGCACTCTCCCCTAATACTCTCACACAGAAAGTGTCTATTCTCCCAGAGACAAAGCACAGCGCACTCTCCCCTAATACTCTCACACAGAAAGTGTCTATTCTCCCAGAGACAAAGCACAGCGCGCTCTCCCCTAATACTCTCACACAGAAAGTGTCTATTCTCCCAGAGACAAAGCACAGCGCACTCTCCCCTAATACTCTCACACAGAGAGTGTCTATTCTCCCAGAGACAAAGCACAGCGCGCTCTCCCCTAATACTCTCACACAGAAAGTGTCTATTCTCCCAGAGACAAAGCACAGCGCGCTCTCCCCTAATACTCTCACACAGAAAGTGTCTATTCTCCCAGAGACAAAGCACAGCGCGCTCTCCCCTAATACTCTCACACAGAAAGTGTCTATTCTCCCAGAGACAAAGCACAGCGCACTCTCCCCTAATACTCTCACACAGAAAGTGTCTATTCTCCCAGAGACAAAGCACAGCGCACTCTCCCCTAATACTCTCACACAGAAAGTGTCTATTCTCCCAGAGACAAAGCACAGCGCACTCTCCCCTAATACTCTCACACAGAGAGTGTCTATTCTCCCAGAGACAAAGCACAGCGCACTCTCCCCTAATACTCTCACACAGAAAGTGTCTATTCTCCCAGAGACAAAGCACAGTGCACTCTCCCCTAATACTCTCACACAGAGAGTGTATATTCTCCCAGAGACAAAGCACAGCGAACTCTCCCCTAATACTCTCACACAGAGAGTGTCTATTCTCCCAGAGACAAAGCACAGCGCACTCTCCCCTAATACTCTCACACAGAAAGTGTCTATTCTCCCAGAGACAAAGCACAGCGCACTCTCCCCTAATACTCTCACACAGAGAGTGTCTATTCTCCCAGAGACAAAGCACAGTGCACTCTCACATAATACTCTCACATAGAAAGTGTCTATTCTCCCAGAGACAAAGCACAGCGCACTCTCCCCTAATACTCTCACACAGAAAGTGTCTATTCTCCCAGAGACAAAGCACAGCGCGCTCTCCCCTAATAATCTCACACAGAAAGTGTCTATTCTCCCAGAGACAAAGCACAGCGCGCTCTCCCCTAATACTCTCACACAGAAAGTGTCTATTCTCCCAGAGACAAAGCACAGCGCGCTCTCCCCTAATACTCTCACACAGAAAGTGTCTATTCTCCCAGAGACAAAGCACAGCGCGCTCTACCCTAATACTCTCACACAGAGAGTGTCTATTCTCCCAGAGACAAAGCACAGCGCACTCTCCCCTAATACTCTCACACAGAAAGTGTCTATTCTCCCAGAGACAAAGCACAGCGCACTCTCCCCTAATACTCTCACACAGAGAGTGTCTATTCTCCCAGAGACAAAGCACAGCGCACTCTCCCCTAATACTCTCACACAGAGAGTGTCTATTCTCCCAGAGACAAAGCACAGCGCACTCTCCCCTAATACTCTCACACAGAGAGTGTCTATTCTCCCAGAGACAAAGCACAGCGCACTCTCCCCTAATACTCTCACACAGAAAGTGTCTATTCTCCCAGAGACAAAGCACAGCGCACTCTCCCCTAATACTCTCACACAGAGAGTGTCTATTCTCCCAGAGACAAAGCACAGTGCACTCTCCCCTAATACTCTCACACAGAAAGTGTCTATTCTCCCAGAGACAAAGCACAGTGCACTCTCCCCTAATACTCTCACACAGAGAGTGTATATTCTCCCAGAGACAAAGCACAGCGAACTCTCCCCTAATACTCTCACACAGAGAGTGTCTATTCTCCCAGAGACAAAGCACAGCGCACTCTCCCCTAATACTCTCACACAGAAAGTGTCTATTCTCCCAGAGACAAAGCACAGCGCACTCTCCCCTAATACTCTCACACAGAGAGTGTCTATTCTCCCAGAGACAAAGCACAGTGCACTCTCCCCTAATACTCTCACACAGAAAGTGTCTATTCTCCCAGAGACAAAGCACAGTGCACTCTCCCCTAATACTCTCACACAGAGAGTGTCTATTCTCCCAGAGACAAAGCACAGTGCACTCTCCCCTAATACTCTCACACAGAGAGTGTATATTCTCCCAGAGACAAAGCACAGCGAACTCTCCCCTAATACTCTCACACAGAGAGTGTCTATTCTCCCAGAGACAAAGCACAGCACACTCTCCCCTAATACTCTCACACAGAAAGTGTCTATTCTCCCAGAGACAAAGCACAGTGCACTCTCCCCTAATACTCTCACACAGAGAGTGTCTATTCTCCCAGAGACAAAGCACAGTGCACTCTCCCCTAATACTCTCACACAGAAAGTGTCTATTCTCCCAGAGACAAAGCACAGCGCACTCTCCCCTAATACTCTCACACAGAAAGTGTCTATTCTCCCAGAGACAAAGCACAGCGCGCTCTCCCCTAATACTCTCACACAGAAAGTGTCTATTCTCCCAGAGACAAAGCACAGCGCACTCTCCCCTAATACTCTCACACAGAGAGTGTCTATTCTCCCAGAGACAAAGCACAGCGCACTCTCCCCTAATACTCTCACACAGAAAGTGTCTATTCTCCCAGAGACAAAGCACAGCGCACTCTCCCCTAATACTCTCACACAGAAAGTGTCTATTCTCCCAGAGACAAAGCACAGCGCACTCTCCCCTAATACTCTCACACAGAGAGTGTCTATTCTCCCAGAGACAAAGCACAGTGCACTCTCCCCTAATACTCTCACACAGAAAGTGTCTATTCTCCCAGAGACAAAGCACAGTGCACTCTCCCCTAATACTCTCACACAGAGAGTGTATATTCTCCCAGAGACAAAGCACAGCGAACTCTCCCCTAATACTCTCACACAGAGAGTGTCTATTCTCCCAGAGACAAAGCACAGCGCACTCTCCCCTAATACTCTCACACAGAAAGTGTCTATTCTCCCAGAGACAAAGCACAGCGCACTCTCCCCTAATACTCTCACACAGAGAGTGTCTATTCTCCCAGAGACAAAGCACAGTGCACTCTCACATAATACTCTCACATAGAAAGTGTCTATTCTCCCAGAGACAAAGCACAGCGCACTCTCCCCTAATACTCTCACACAGAAAGTGTCTATTCTCCCAGAGACAAAGCACAGCGCGCTCTCCCCTAATACTCTCACACAGAAAGTGTCTATTCTCCCAGAGACAAAGCACAGCGCGCTCTCCCCTAATACTCTCACACAGAAAGTGTCTATTCTCCCAGAGACAAAGCACAGCGCGCTCTCCCCTAATACTCTCACACAGAAAGTGTCTATTCTCCCAGAGACAAAGCACAGCGCGCTCTCCCCTAATCCTCTCACACAGAAAGTGTCTATTCTCCCAGAGACAAAGCACAGCGCGCTCTACCCTAATACTCTCACACAGAGAGTGTCTGTTCTCCCAGAGACAAAGCACAGCGCACTCTCCCCTAATACTCTCACACAGAAAGTGTCTATTCTCCCAGAGACAAAGCACAGCGCACTCTCCCCTAATACTCTCACACAGAGAGTGTCTATTCTCCCAGAGACAAAGCACAGCGCACTCTCCCCTAATACTCTCACACAGAGAGTGTCTATTCTCCCAGAGACAAAGCACAGCGCACTCTCCCCTAATACTCTCACACAGAGAGTGTCTATTCTCCCAGAGACAAAGCACAGCGCACTCTCCCCTAATACTCTCACACAGAAAGTGTCTATTCTCCCAGAGACAAAGCACAGCGCACTCTCCCCTAATACTCTCACACAGAGAGTGTCTATTCTCCCAGAGACAAAGCACAGTGCACTCTCCCCTAATACTCTCACACAGAAAGTGTCTATTCTCCCAGAGACAAAGCACAGCGCACTCTCCCCTAATACTCTCACACAGAAAGTGTCTATTCTCCCAGAGACAAAGCACAGCGCACTCTCCCCTAATACTCTCACACAGAGAGTGTCTATTCTCCCAGAGACAAAGCACAGTGCACTCTCCCCTAATACTCTCACACAGAAAGTGTCTATTCTCCCAGAGACAAAGCACAGTGCACTCTCCCCTAATACTCTCACACAGAGAGTGTCTATTCTCCCAGAGACAAAGCACAGTGCACTCTCCCCTAATACTCTCACACAGAAAGTGTCTATTCTCCCAGAGACAAAGCACAGCGCACTCTCCCCTAATACTCTCACACAGAAAGTGTCTATTCTCCCAGAGACAAAGCACAGCGCGCTCTCCCCTAATACTCTCACACAGAAAGTGTCTATTCTCCCAGAGACAAAGCACAGCGCACTCTCCCCTAATACTCTCACACAGAGAGTGTCTATTCTCCCAGAGACAAAGCACAGCGCGCTCTCCCCTAATACTCTCACACAGAAAGTGTCTATTCTCCCAGAGACAAAGCACAGCGCGCTCTCCCCTAATACTCTCACACAGAAAGTGTCTATTCTCCCAGAGACAAAGCACAGCGCGCTCTCCCCTAATACTCTCACACAGAAAGTGTCTATTCTCCCAGAGACAAAGCACAGCGCACTCTCCCCTAATACTCTCACACAGAAAGTGTCTATTCTCCCAGAGACAAAGCACAGCGCACTCTCCCCTAATACTCTCACACAGAAAGTGTCTATTCTCCCAGAGACAAAGCACAGCGCACTCTCCCCTAATACTCTCACACAGAGAGTGTCTATTCTCCCAGAGACAAAGCACAGCGCACTCTCCCCTAATACTCTCACACAGAAAGTGTCTATTCTCCCAGAGACAAAGCACAGTGCACTCTCCCCTAATACTCTCACACAGAGAGTGTATATTCTCCCAGAGACAAAGCACAGCGAACTCTCCCCTAATACTCTCACACAGAGAGTGTCTATTCTCCCAGAGACAAAGCACAGCGCACTCTCCCCTAATACTCTCACACAGAAAGTGTCTATTCTCCCAGAGACAAAGCACAGCGCACTCTCCCCTAATACTCTCACACAGAGAGTGTCTATTCTCCCAGAGACAAAGCACAGTGCACTCTCACATAATACTCTCACATAGAAAGTGTCTATTCTCCCAGAGACAAAGCACAGCGCACTCTCCCCTAATACTCTCACACAGAAAGTGTCTATTCTCCCAGAGACAAAGCACAGCGCGCTCTCCCCTAATAATCTCACACAGAAAGTGTCTATTCTCCCAGAGACAAAGCACAGCGCGCTCTCCCCTAATACTCTCACACAGAAAGTGTCTATTCTCCCAGAGACAAAGCACAGCGCGCTCTCCCCTAATACTCTCACACAGAAAGTGTCTATTCTCCCAGAGACAAAGCACAGCGCGCTCTACCCTAATACTCTCACACAGAGAGTGTCTATTCTCCCAGAGACAAAGCACAGCGCACTCTCCCCTAATACTCTCACACAGAAAGTGTCTATTCTCCCAGAGACAAAGCACAGCGCACTCTCCCCTAATACTCTCACACAGAGAGTGTCTATTCTCCCAGAGACAAAGCACAGCGCACTCTCCCCTAATACTCTCACACAGAGAGTGTCTATTCTCCCAGAGACAAAGCACAGCGCACTCTCCCCTAATACTCTCACACAGAGAGTGTCTATTCTCCCAGAGACAAAGCACAGCGCACTCTCCCCTAATACTCTCACACAGAAAGTGTCTATTCTCCCAGAGACAAAGCACAGCGCACTCTCCCCTAATACTCTCACACAGAGAGTGTCTATTCTCCCAGAGACAAAGCACAGTGCACTCTCCCCTAATACTCTCACACAGAAAGTGTCTATTCTCCCAGAGACAAAGCACAGTGCACTCTCCCCTAATACTCTCACACAGAGAGTGTATATTCTCCCAGAGACAAAGCACAGCGAACTCTCCCCTAATACTCTCACACAGAGAGTGTCTATTCTCCCAGAGACAAAGCACAGCGCACTCTCCCCTAATACTCTCACACAGAAAGTGTCTATTCTCCCAGAGACAAAGCACAGCGCACTCTCCCCTAATACTCTCACACAGAGAGTGTCTATTCTCCCAGAGACAAAGCACAGTGCACTCTCCCCTAATACTCTCACACAGAAAGTGTCTATTCTCCCAGAGACAAAGCACAGTGCACTCTCCCCTAATACTCTCACACAGAGAGTGTCTATTCTCCCAGAGACAAAGCACAGTGCACTCTCCCCTAATACTCTCACACAGAGAGTGTATATTCTCCCAGAGACAAAGCACAGCGAACTCTCCCCTAATACTCTCACACAGAGAGTGTCTATTCTCCCAGAGACAAAGCACAGCACACTCTCCCCTAATACTCTCACACAGAAAGTGTCTATTCTCCCAGAGACAAAGCACAGTGCACTCTCCCCTAATACTCTCACACAGAAAGTATCTATTCTCCCAGAGACAAAGCACAGCGCACTCTCCCCTAATACTCTCACACAGAGAGTGTCTATTCTCCCAGAGACAAAGCACAGCGCACTCTCCCCTAATACTCTCACACAGAAAGTGTCTATTCTCCCAGAGACAAAGCACAGCGCACTCTCCCCTAATACTCTCACACAGAGAGTGTCTATTCTCCCAGAGACAAAGCACAGTGCACTCTCCCCTAATACTCTCACACAGAGAGTGTATATTCTCCCAGAGACAAAGCACAGCGAACTCTCCCCTAATACTCTCACACAGAGAGTGTCTATTCTCCCAGAGACAAAGCACAGCGCACTCTCCCCTAATACTCTCACACAGAAAGTGTCTATTCTCCCAGAGACAAAGCACAGTGCACTCTCCCCTAATACTCTCACACAGAAAGTGTCTAATCTCTAAGAGACAAAGCACAGCGCGCTCTCCCCTAATACTCTCCCACAGAGAGTGTCTATTCTCCCAGAGACAAAGCACAGCGCGCTCTCCCCTAATACTCTCACACAGAATGTGTCTATTCTCCCAGAGACAAAGCACAGTGCACTCTCACCTAATACTCTCACACAGAAAGTGTCTATTCTCCCAGAGACAAAGCACAGGGCACTCTCCCCTAATACTCTCACACAGTGTCTATTCTCCCAGAGACAAAGCACAGCGCACTCTCCCCTAATACTCTCACACAGAGAGTGTCTATTCTCCCAGAGACAAAGCACAGCGCACTCTCCCCTAATACTCTCACACAGAATGTGTCTATTCTCCCAGAGACAAAGCATAGGGCCTGATTCAGAGCCGGATGCAATTAGCGCTCGCTCGTCCAGAAAATAGGAGTGGCTATTCAAATGAACCGTTCGCTCTTTGTGGTCTGTTCACGCCTCTAGGTCTGAACAACCGAACAAAACTAGCGGTCGTTTTTTGGATAAATACGCCCCCTGGCCGCTCGCATCCTACATCATATCGCTATTTATTAGATTAATCGAGTACATCAAAAAGGGTATAAACTGCTCGCTATTCTTGTGGTTGGTTTTTGCTACCACAATCTTGTGAGCAGTTCTGGCTATAAAATAACCCAGTGACGTGGTCAATGACGCTGCTGTTTTAATTATGCACACCCATAAAATGCCCGTTTTGACCTTTAAGCACGCCTGCGTTCGGATCTCCACTCGCCGTTTTCAAGCACCTTCCCCTGTTACCACCCACATACGCCTCCTCCTGTCACTCAAATTATCAGGCATTCGCTAATTTGCGAGCAGATGAATTTCGACCGCATTGACTGGTTCACGCATGCGTATAACGATCCGTACGCATGCACAGTTGGGCAAACATCGCTTGGAGCGAACGAGCGGCCACTTACGAGCGGCTGTGAATCAGGCCCATAGTGCGCTCTCCCCTTCTTCTCTCACACAGAAAGTGTCTATTCTCCCAGAGACAAAGCACAGCGCGCTCTACCCTAATACTCTCACACAGAGAGTGTCTATTCTCCCAGAGACAAAGCACAGCGCACTCTCCCCTAATACTCTCACACAGAAAGTGTCTATTCTCCCAGAGACAAAGCACAGTGCGCTCTCCCCTAATACACTCACACAGAATGTGTCTATTCTCCCAGAGACAAAGCACAGCGCGCTCTCCCCTAATACTCCCACACAGAAAGCGTCTATTCTCCCAGAGACAAAGCACAGCGCACTCTCCCCTAATACTCTCACACAGAAAGTGTCTATTCTCCCAGAGACAAAGCACAGTGCACTCTCCCCTAATACTCTCACACAGAAAGTGTCTATTCTCCCAGAGACAAAGCACAGCGCACTCTCCCCTAATACTCTCACACAGAGAGTGTCTATTCTCCCAGAGACAAAGCATAGTGCACTCTCCCCTAATACTCTCACACAGAAAGTGTCTATTCTCCCAGAGACAAAGCACAGTGCACTCTCACATAATACTCTCACATAGATAGTGTCTATTCTCCCAGAGACAAAGCACAGTGCACTCTCCCCTAATACTCTCACACAGAGAGTGTCTATTCTCCCAGAGACAAAGCACAGTGCACTCTCCCCTAATACTCTCACACAGAAAGTGTCTATTCTCCCAGAGACAAAGCACAGGGCGCTCTCCCCTAATACTCTCACACAGAAAGCGTCTATTCTCTCAGAGCCAAAGCATAGTGCACTCTCCCCTAATACTCTCACACAGAGAGCGTCTATTCTCTCAGAGACAAAGCACAGGGCACTCTCCCCTAATACTCTCACACAGAGAGCGTCTATTCTCTCAGAGACAAAGCACAGGGCACTCTCCCCTAATACTCTCACACAGAGAGTGTCTATTCTCTCAGAGACAAAGCACAGGGCACTCTCCCCTAATACTCTCACACAGAAAGTGTCTATTCTCCCAGAGACAAAGCACAGCGCGCTCTCCCCTAATACTCTCACACAGAAAGTGTCTATTCTCCCAGAGACAAAGCACAGTGCACTCTCCCCTAATACTCTCACATAGAAAGTGTCTATTCTCCCAGAGACAAATCACAGCGCGCTCTCCCCTAATACTCTCAAACAGAAAGTGTCTATTCTCCCAGAGACAAAGCACAGTGCACTCTCCCCTAATACTCTCACATAGAAAGTGTCTATTCTCCCAGAGACAAAGCACAGCGAACTCTCCCCTAATACTCTCACACAGAAAGTGTCTATTCTCCAAGAGACAAAGCACAGCACGCTCTCCACTAATACTTTCACACAGAAATTGTCTATTCTCCCAGAGACAAAGCACAGCGCACTCTCCCCTAATACTCTCACACAGAAAGTGTCTATTCTCCCAGAGACAAAGCACAGGGCACTCTCCCCTAATACTCTCACACAGAAAGTGTCTATTCTCCCAGAGACAAAGCACAGCGCGCTCTCCCCTAATACTTTCACACAGAAAGTGTCCATTCTCCCAGAGACAAAGCATAGTGCACTCTCCCCTAATACTCTCACACAGAAAGTGTCTATTCTCCCAGAGACAAAGCACAGCGCACTCTCCCCTAATACTCTCACACAGAAAGTGTCTATTCTCCCAGAGACAAAGCACAGGGCACTCTCCCCTAATACTCTCACACAGAAAGCGTCTATTCTCTCAGAGCCAAAGCATAGTGCACTCTCCCCTAATACTCTCACACAGAGAGTGTCTATTCTCTCAGAGACAAAGCACAGGGCACTCTCCCCTAATACTCTCACACAGAAAGTGTCTATTCTCCCAGACAAAGCACAGGGCACTCTCCCCTAATACTCTCCCACAAAGTGTATTTTCTCCCAGAGACAAAGCACAGCGCGCTCTCCCATAATACTCTCACACAGAAAGTGTCTATTCTCCCAGAGACAAAGCACAGGGCGCTCTCCCCTAATACTCTCACACAGAAAGCGTCTATTCTCTCAGAGCCAAAGCATAGTGCACTCTCCCCTAATACTCTCACACAGAGAGTGTCTATTCTCTCAGAGACAAAGCACAGGGCACTCTCCCCTAATACTCTCACACAGAAAGTGTCTATTCTCCCAGACAAAGCACAGCGCGCTCTCCCCTAATACTCTCCCACAAAGTGTATTTTCTCCCAGAGACAAAGCACAGCGCGCTCTCCCATAATACTCTCACACAGAAAGTGTCTATTCTCCCAGAGACAAAGCACAGGGCGCTCTCCCCTAATACTCTCACACAGAAAGCGTCTATTCTCTCAGAGACAAAGCACAGCGCACTCTCCCCTAATACTCTCACACAGAAAGTGTCTATTCTCCCAGAGACAAACCACAGCGCGCTCTCCCCTAATACTCTCACACAGAAAGTGTCTATTCTCCAAGAGACAAAGCACAGCGCGCTCTCACCTAATGCTCTCACACAGAAAGTGTCTATTCTCCCAGAGTCAAAGCATAGCGCACTCTCCCCTAATACTCTCACACAGAAAGTGTCTATTCTCCCAGAGACAAAGCACAGCGCACTCTCCCCTAATACTCTCACACAGAAAGTGTCTATTCTCCCAGAGTCAAAGCATAGCGCACTCTCCCCTAATACTCTCACACAGAAAGTGTCTATTCTCCCAGAGACAAAGCACAGCGCACTCTCCCCTAATACTCTCACACAGAAAGTGTCTATTCTCCCAGAGACAAATCACAGCGCGCTCTCCCCTAACACTCTCACACAGAAAGTGTCTATTCTCCAAGAGACAAAGCACAGCGCGCTCTCCCCTAATACTCTCACACAGAAAGTGTCTATTCTCCCAGAGACAAAGCACAGCGCACTCTCCCCTAATACTCTCACACAGAAAGTGTCTATTCTCCCAGAGACAAAGCACAGCGCACTCTCCCCTAATACTCTCACACAGAAAGTGTCTATTCTCCCAGGGACAAAGCACAGGGCACTCTCCCCTAATACTCTCTCTCCCAGAGACAAAGCACAGCGCACTCTCCCCTAATACTCTCACACAGAAAGTGTCTATTCTCCCAGAGACAAAGCACAGCGCACTCTCCCCTAATACTCTCACACAGAAAGTGTCTATTCTCCCAGAGACAAAGCACAGTGCACTCTCCCCTAATACTCTCACACAGAGAGTGTATATTCTCCCAGAGACAAAGCACAGCGAACTCTCCCCTAATACTCTCACACAGAGAGTGTCTATTCTCCCAGAGACAAAGCACAGTGCACTCTCCCCTAATACTCTCACACAGAAAGTGTCTATTCTCCCAGAGACAAAGCACAGTGCACTCTCCCCTAATACTCTCACACAGAAAGTGTCTAATCTCTAAGAGACAAAGCACAGCGCACTCTCCCCTAATACTCTCACACAGAATGTGTCTATTCTCCCAGAGACAAAGCACAGCGCGCTCTCCCCTAATACTCTCCCACAGAGAGTGTCTATTCTCCCAGAGACAAAGCACAGCGCGCTCTCCCCTAATACTCTCACACAGAATGTGTCTATTCTCCCAGAGACAAAGCACAGTGCACTCTCACCTAATACTCTCACACAGAAAGTGTCTATTCTCCCAGAGACAAAGCACAGGGCACTCTCCCCTAATACTCTCACACAGAATGTGTCTATTCTCCCAGAGACAAAGCACAGTGCACTCTCACCTAATACTCTCACACAGAAAGTGTCTATTCTCCCAGAGACAAAGCACAGGGCACTCTCCCCTAATACTCTCACACAGTGTCTATTCTCCCAGAGACAAAGCACAGCGCACTCTCCCCTAATACTCTCACACAGAGAGTGTCTATTCTCCCAGAGACAAAGCACAGCGCACTCTCCCCTAATACTCTCACACAGAATGTGTCTATTCTCCCAGAGACAAAGCATAGGGCCTGATTCAGAGCCGGATGCAATTAGCGCTCGCTCGTCCAGAAAATAGGAGTGGCTATTCAAATGAACCGTTCGCTCTTTGTGGTCTGTTCACGCCTCTAGGTCTGAACAACCGAACAAAACTAGCGGTCGTTTTTTGGATAAATACGCCCCCTGGCCGCTCGCATCCTACATCATGTCGCTATTTATTAGATTAATCGAGTACATCAAAAAGGGTATAAACTGCTCGCTATTCTTGTGGTTGGTTTTTGCTACCACAATCTTGTGAGCAGTTCTGGCTATAAAATAACCCAGTGACGTGGTCAATGACGCTGCTGTTTTAATTATGCACACCCATAAAATGCCCGTTTTGACCTTTAAGCACGCCTGCGTTCGGATCTCCACTCCCCGTTTTCAAGCACCTTCCCCTGTTACCACCCACATACGCCTCCTCCTGTCACTCAAATTATCAGGCATTCGCTAATTTGCGAGCAGATGAATTTCGACCGCATTGACTGGTTCACGCATGCGTATAACGATCCGTACGCATGCACAGTTGGGCAAACATCGCTTGGAGCGAACGAGCGGCCGCTTACGAGCGGCTGTGAATCAGGCCCATAGTGCGCTCTCCCCTTCTTCTCTCACACAGAAAGTGTCTATTCTCCCAGAGACAAAGCACAGCGCACTCTACCCTAATACTCTCACACAGAGAGTGTCTATTCTCCCAGAGACAAAGCACAGCGCACTCTCCCCTAATACTCTCACACAGAAAGTGTCTATTCTCCCAGAGACAAAGCACAGTGCGCTCTCCCCTAATACACTCACACAGAATGTGTCTATTCTCCCAGAGACAAAGCACAGCGCGCTCTCCCCTAATACTCCCACACAGAAAGCGTCTATTCTCCCAGAGACAAAGCACAGCGCACTCTCCCCTAATACTCTCACACAGAAAGTGTCTATTCTCCCAGAGACAAAGCACAGTGCACTCTCCCCTAATACTCTCACACAGAAAGTGTCTATTCTCCCAGAGACAAAGCACAGCGCACTCTCCCCTAATACTCTCACACAGAGAGTGTCTATTCTCCCAGAGACAAAGCACAGTGCACTCTCACATAATACTCTCACATAGATAGTGTCTATTCTCCCAGAGACAAAGCACAGTGCACTCTCCCCTAATACTCTCACACAGAAAGTGTCTATTCTCCCAGAGACAAAGCATAGTGCACTCTCCCCTAATACTCTCACACAGAGAGTGTCTATTCTCCCAGAGACAAAGCACAGTGCACTCTCACATAATACTCTCACATAGATAGTGTCTATTCTCCCAGAGACAAAGCACAGTGCACTCTCCCCTAATACTCTCACACAGAAAGTGTCTATTCTCCCAGAGACAAAGCACAGTGCACTCTCACATAATACTCTCACATAGATAGTGTCTATTCTCCCAGAGACAAAGCACAGTGCACTCTCCCCTAATACTCTCACACAGAAAGTGTCTATTCTCCCAGAGACAAAGCACAGCGCGCTCTCCCCTAATACTCTCACACAGAAAGCGTCTATTCTCTCAGAGCCAAAGCATAGTGCACTCTCCCCTAATACTCTCACACAGAGAGCGTCTATTCTCTCAGAGACAAAGCACAGGGCACTCTCCCCTAATACTCTCACACAGAGAGTGTCTATTCTCTCAGAGACAAAGCACAGGGCACTCTCCCCTAATACTCTCACACAGAAAGTGTCTATTCTCCCAGAGACAAAGCACAGCGCGCTCTCCCCTAATACTCTCACACAGAAAGTGTCTATTCTCCCAGAGACAAAGCACAGTGCACTCTCCCCTAATACTCTCACATAGAAAGTGTCTATTCTCCCAGAGACAAATCACAGCGCGCTCTCCCCTAATACTCTCAAACAGAAAGTGTCTATTCTCCCAGAGACAAAGCACAGTGCACTCTCCCCTAATACTCTCACATAGAAAGTGTCTATTCTCCCAGAGACAAAGCACAGGGCACTCTCCCCTAATACTCTCACACAGAAAGTGTCTATTCTCCAAGAGACAAAGCACAGCACGCTCTCCACTAATACTTT
Organism: Taudactylus pleione; assembly: GCA_031769625.1. Classification (NCBI taxonomy): domain Eukaryota; kingdom Metazoa; phylum Chordata; class Amphibia; order Anura; family Myobatrachidae; genus Taudactylus; species Taudactylus pleione. The sequence goes on from JAUIMM010000230.1 coordinate 3,401,004, forward strand.
CACACAGAAATTGTCTATTCTCCCAGAGACAAAGCACAGCGCACTCTCCCCTAATACTCTCACACAGAAAGTGTCTATTCTCCCAGAGACAAAGCACAGGGCACTCTCCCCTAATACTCTCACACAGAAAGTGTCTATTCTCCCAGAGACAAAGCACAGCGCGCTCTCCCCTAATACTTTCACACAGAAAGTGTCCATTCTCCCAGAGACAAAGCATAGTGCACTCTCCCCTAATACTCTCACACAGAAAGCGTCTATTCTCTCAGAGCCAAAGCATAGTGCACTCTCCCCTAATACTCTCACACAGAGAGTGTCTATTCTCTCAGAGACAAAGCACAGGGCACTCTCCCCTAATACTCTCACACAGAAAGTGTCTATTCTCCCAGACAAAGCACAGGGCACTCTCCCCTAATACTCTCACACAGAGAGTGTCTATTCTCCCAGAGACAAACCACAGCGCGCTCTCCCCTAATACTCTCACACAGAAAGTGTATTTTCTCCCAGAGACAAAGCACAGCGCGCTCTCCCCTAATACTCTCACACAGAAAGTGTCTATTCTCCCAGAGACAAAGCACAGGGCGCTCTCCCCTAATACTCTCACACAGAAAGCGTCTATTCTCTCAGAGACAAAGCACAGCGCACTCTCCCCTAATACTCTCACACAGAAAGTGTCTATTCTCCCAGAGACAAACCACAGCGCGCTCTCCCCTAATACTCTCACACAGAAAGTGTCTATTCTCCAAGAGACAAAGCACAGCGCACTCTCCCCTAATACTCTCACACAGAAAGTGTCTATTCTCCCAGAGTCAAAGCATAGCGCACTCTCCCCTAATACTCTCACACAGAAAGTGTCTATTCTCCCAGAGACAAAGCACAGCGCACTCTCCCCTAATACTCTCACACAGAAAGTGTCTATTCTCCCAGAGTCAAAGCATAGCGCACTCTCCCCTAATACTCTCACACAGAAAGTGTCTATTCTCCCAGAGACAAAGCACAGCGCACTCTCCCCTAATACTCTCACACAGAAAGTGTCTATTCTCCCAGAGACAAATCACAGCGCGCTCTCCCCTAATACTCTCACACAGAAAGTGTCTATTCTCCAAGAGACAAAGCACAGCGCGCTCTCCCCTAATACTCTCACACAGAAAGTGTCTATTCTCCCAGAGACAAAGCACAGCGCACTCTCCCCTAATACTCTCACACAGAAAGTGTCTATTCTCCCAGAGACAAAGCACAGCGCACTCTCCCCTAATACTCTCACACAGAAAGTGTTTATTCTCCCAGAGACAAAGCACAGCGCACTCTCCCCTAATACTCTCACACAGAAAGTGTCTATTCTCCCAGGGACAAAGCACAGTGCACTCTCCCCTAATACTCTCACACAGAAAGTGTCTATTCTCCAAGAGACAAAGCACAGGGCACTCTCCCCTAATACTCTCTCTCCCAGAGACAAAGCACAGCGCACTCTCCCCTAATACTCTCACACAGAAAGTGTCTATTCTCCCAGAGACAAAGCACAGCGCACTCTCCCCTAATACTCTCACACAGAATGTGTCTATTCTCCCAGAGACAAACCACAGCGCACTCTCCCCTAATACTCTCACACAGAAAGTGTCTATTCTCCCAGAGACAAAGCACAGGGCACTCTCCCCTAATACTCTCACACAGTGTCTATTCTCCCAGAGACAAAGCACAGTGCACTCTCACCTAATACTCTCACACAGAAAGTGTCTATTCTCCCAGAGACAAACCACAGCGCACTCTCCCCTAATACTCTCACACAGAAAGTGTCTATTCTACCAGAGACAAAGCACAGCGCACTCTCCCCTAATACTCTCACACAGAAAGTGTCTATTCTCCCAGAGACAAAGCACAGCGCACTCTCCCCTAATACTCTCACACAGAGAGTGTCTATTCTCCCAGAGACAAAGCACAGGGCACTCTCCCCTAATACTCTCACACAGAAAGTGTCTATTCTCCCAGAGACAAAGCACAGCGCACTCTCCCCTAATACTCTCACACAGAGAGTGTCTATTCTCCCAGAGACAAAGCACAGCGCACTCTCCCCTAATACTCTCACACAGAAAGTGTCTATTCTCCCAGAGACAAAGCACAGCGCACTCTCCCCTAATACTCTCACACAGAAAGTGTCTATTCTCCCAGAGACAAAGCACAGCGCACTCTCCCCTAATACTCTCACACAGAAAGTGTCTATTCTCCCAGAGACAAAGCACAGCGCACTCTCCCCTAATACTCTCACACAGAAAGTGTCTATTCTCCCAGAGACAAAGCACAGCGCGCTCTCCCCTAATACTCTCACACAGAAAGTGTCTATTCTCCCAGAGACAAAGCACAGCGCACTCTCCCCTAATTCCCTGGGAAATGGGCGATGCAAATTGCTCTAGTGACAATTTGGAGAACTGCAATCCATCTTTTGCAAACAATATTACTCACAGACATTAGCTGGATGTCATAGAAACATAGAATCATATTTGCCTACTTTTGAAAAAGCATTTCAGGGAGAGTGTGAAAGCAGCACCTATGAGCGCGGCGGTAAAGTGGGCATGTACTGCTACATCAGAGAGGCGTGTCATACATGTGATGGGCGTGTACTGCTACATCTGAGAGGCGTGTCATACATGTGATGGGCGTGTACTGCTACATCTGAGAGACGTGTCATAATACTGACTTACCTCAATTGTAAATGAGCCCCAAAGCAGTTAGTAAGATCTACTTGTTGATGAAAACACACTGATACTTCTCAGAAAATACATGTAACCATAGGGACCATTGTGCCTTATAACCAATGCAGTGACATTGTACTAATGATCCCATTTGAATGTATATATCTCTGTTTTTTCTTTTATATAACAGTATTATAATGGGGGTAAGGTGCAATGAGGGAGATTGCTGGACTCTTCAGGGAGACAGGGAGATTGCTGCTATTTCAGGGAGTCTCCCTGACAATGAGGGAGAGTTGGCAAGTATGACTTGAATCCACCCGCTACAAGTGGGAATAACTCCCACCCCAATTAAACAATTACTTGGCTAACTAGCTCCCTATCACCTGCCCGAGTACCGTGTACATGAGCAAGAACTTTCACACACTGGCAAATATGTGAATATTTAAGTTCATTTAGCACAAAAGAGCTGTAGCACTTTTATGAAAGCGTTAAAACAATCACTTTATAACACTATTATATAACCTACAATAATGCAATACAATTACCAGTCTCCATAGCCAATCCACCACTCCACCAGGGCAAGGGTGAAGCTAGGCTTTAATTCACCTGGGGCAACAATTCAGGGACAACAATTTAGCTCAGGGCACGCACACACTCCTACCTAAACAAATTCATTTTCAAAAAGGTATAAGAAAGGTCTTACGTCCCTCATGCCAAAAAACCTCCCATGTGCCCTTTACATGACCTTCAGACCACCTCTCATGTGCCATTAGCCCCCTACATTATCCTTACATGCCATCAGACATATCCACATGCACGTTTTTCATTTGGGATAGCTAGCGCTCACCTAAGGAGAAAATTTGTATATATATATATATATATATATATATATATATGATTAAAAAATCTATATATGTAAAAAAATATATAAGAAAATAAATATATAAATAAAAATAATAATTTTTTTTTAATAAAAATAAAATTGTACTGATAGAATCAAATAACTGTAAGGGGACTATGTTAAATTGAGGAGTTTTATTATAGTCTTAAACTCATATACTTATGTAAAGGACAAACAAACACATACAATAATCACAGGGAACCTGATATCCTTACTCTTTGATTGACAAGAACAAATAGCTATCAGAATCCTCAATCAATTTTAAACAGAGACCAGGACAATCATTAGGAATACATTATCACCTGCTGGTGTTTAACCTGATACCCTTGCTCTTTGATTGACAAGAACAAACACCTAGACTTCCGGTGGGCGGGGCATCTAGTATGGCCGCATTTTAGACAAGCTCCTGTAAGAGACTCCCGATATCTATCCCCAATTGTTCTTTAAGTGCGTTTTTTTCTGCACACTTTTCATATTGGTGCATAGCTCTGGAGACAAGGAGTCTTTTGATATATTACTTATATTGGTGAATCAACTTAATCACCGGAGTCCGGTCATCAATTTTGGTGGCCTACATGAACGCCTAACTTTTGGCGTGAAAACTGGCGTGGGTGCCTGCGCCTATCCTCCCTACACCAGTCGAGGTGATGGACCGTGCCTGCATCTGAGTCACTAACTTGGCTGTGGAGAGGACTTACCTTTCGTGGAGTTCCACAGGAAACCTGCTGGGACCATCACCTGTGTGCAGCAATCAGAGCTGTGGTCTGCTGTCAGACGGCTGTGAAGCTCCCTGACCACTACTGGGGGACCACTGCTGGGGGCTCTATATAAAGGGCAATAGTGTGGTAGACTACAACTGGGGCCACTATTTAAGGGGCCCTGCATAAGGGTTACCACTACTAGGTGCACTATATAAGGGGCTTACTACTGGGAGCACAAGGGGCACTGCATAGGGGGGATCACTACTGGGGGCACTACTCGAGGCCTGCGTAAGGGTGTCCTCCTGTGGCACTGCATATGGGCACTACGACAGGGGGCTGCCCCTAATCTTTATTTTTACCTTACATTAATCCAATATGGACCCGCCTCCTCCCTAGAACACTTGAGGGGGTGGGGGGCGCCGTAGCACGCACGTTCTTTCGGGCACCCTGGCTACACGCTACTCATCTGCCAGGGCCGCCTGCATGCATTTGCCCCCCAGGCTAAAAGTTGCCAGCCAGCCCCTGGTTGTTAATGCGCATGGTTATTTATGTATATTTTTTATGTTTCATATGTAAATGTATGTTTATGTTCTATGTCATGCTATTTTCACTTTTCATTTTTACACATTCACGTATATTTACACAATGCATTCACTACATCATCATCAAAATGATTATACGCATATTATTATTTATTGCTACTCATGTTTATTCACCTTGTAGGTATTTTCACTTTTTTACCATCCCCCCTCTCTGCTGGTTACCCGGGTGATGGCGTCAGCATCACATACTTGACAGCGGTATACTCCGTCTTCTCGTGTGTCTCATGTTGATGACGTCAGTCGCTTGGCGCCCGGAGAGGGAGAGACAAACACGCTTCTCATTACACAATCACATGTGTTCTATAAAGGTATGTACTTCATGTTTTCACTTTGTGTTCTTGATAAAAGTCTCCTGACTGAAATGTTGGACAGAACAACCCCAGTGTGGTGTGATTCTTACATTTGAGGTCCTGGGAGTGCCGCTGCCATTCCTTGTATATTTAGTTGCAATTAACTACAGAGGGCACCTGGGCAAGTATATTGAGTTGTGTGGAGTGCTAGCTCTTGTATTTGTTTATTATTTATATTTATATATATATATATATATATATATATGCAAATTTTCTCCTTAGGTGAGCACCAGCTATCCCAAACGAAAAACGTGCCTGTATATTGAGAAGAGTGGTGACCTTACTAGCTATAGAAGCTCCCAAATCCACTCCAGTTATATTTAGAAAGAGCGCATGATAAAAAACTTGTTTTATTTATAGACATATCCACATGCCATGAGACCCCTCATACATGCCATTGAACCCCTTCCACTTGCCATCAGACCCCTCCCACATGCCATCAGACTCCCTCAACATGTCAGCAAACCAGCCTACATGTCATCAGACCACCACACACACATGCTATTGGACCCCCCCCACTATGCCACCAGACACTCGCACACATTTCAGATCCCTCCACATGCCATCATTAACCCCCCACATGCTATCAGACTCCCTCCACATGTCTCTAAATCCACCCACACATACCGACATTATCCACACGCCATCAGACTCCATTCACATGCCTTCAGATCCCCTCGGATAACATTAATCCACCCCCACCCCACCTCTAGGTTGCATCAATATATATACCCTACTCATATCTGAGATCTCAGATATCTCCTTCTTTTTTGTTAAAAGCCCTTGCATCATCAGTCCCCATAATTTTCCATGGTGATGGTATATAACATAATGTAATCTGCAAAGAATAGCTTTCCAGATCTTGCATGCATGGTCTAATGACATCTTCAGATGGAGTTAGCTCATAAACTGCAATTGGGCTGCCCTGCTGGAGAGGGATCTTGTGAGCCCTCTCTGGTGCCCTGTATTTTCACATTGTACACGTGCAGCTGGATAGCCACACATGTGCAGTTGCTCAGCTGATGTCCGAAATCTGGACGTAAAATGATTGTGCATGGAATTACTTTACTTCTTACTGATGTCCCGGCGTGTAAGAATGGTGCATTCCCCGGAACAAGAAACATATATGGTGATAAGGATCAGCCATTCAGAAGCACACCAGTTCAGGGCCTTCATACAAGTGTCCGCAGCTAGTTTTATTTAGGAGTACAAAATCATAAAACATAAGTCCTAGCCTGTCCAGCTCTAACTAACTTAATGGATTTCCCTCTCTAGCCAGTGGAAAGGCCTAGGGTCCAAGCCACCAAGAACACAACCAGCACTTCAGCTCAGCAATTACATTTTTAAGCAGTAACAGTGGCGTTATGTGCGCGGATATCGCTTCTCCGCATGTATGATTGGGGGACTGGGCGGTAAATGATAGGGGCGCTCGTCATTATTGGCGCTGCCATTTACAAGATAGCAGCGCCGATAGGCAGGGCTATGTATGAACGGTCAGTTTGCCTGACCGTTCCACCCGTTGAAGCTATCGCTATCGACAGCTGCAGCCTGGCTATGCCCTATCCGCACAGCAGAGACAGCATTGTCCATGCTGCGGGGGCTGCCGGCTCCAGGGCTGCACGTGGGATCTCGCGATACTTGCTCAGTGAAGCCTGCCGGGACTGAGACACAGCGCATCAGCACTAGGCTGATACGATGTGGTCTCTAGCGGGGATTGCTGGAGGGGGGAGTTATCAATCTCCCGCTCCGGCCAATGAGATGGTAATGCATCTCATCATTAGTGCTTCCTGCTTCACCTTGGTAAAGAGGCGGAGCAGGAAGCGTTATAGCGGCACAATAAGTGTAATTATAATACATCTCCCCCCATGTCTCATAAACAAACTTTTGACCTGTCCCCCTTAAGCTGGCCACACACTAGACCAACTTTCATCCAACCGTCCAACTAGCTGATTGGTTGGAATGAAAATCTGGTAAGGAATGGGAGTAAATGATGGTCAGCAATTTGCTCCTAAATGCCAGAAAACAGATGAAAATGGTCGTCAGACAAGTTTGTTAAATGTTTGATCTAAACAATTTGTTCAAACAACAGTTTTTGTCCATTTTACGGCATTTGGGAGCAAATTGCTGATTGTCATTTACTTTTATACCTTACCAGATTTTCATTCCAACCAATCAACTAGTTGGCTGGTTGGATGTAAGTTGGTCTAGTGTGTGGCCAGCTTTACAGTAAGAGACTGACTACAGAAACTGGCACACCCTTTATCAGCCTCTCACAGATGCTCAAGGCTGCCAGAGAGAACCAGACAGAAGCTAAAACCCTTGGGCAGTTACTCATATATCTCCCATTAAGAACCGTTCCACAATAAATAAATTATATATATAAACATGCTTTATATTTGTGGGTATATACGTGTGTGTTTCTATATAGATATGCATGTGCGTGTATTTGTGTCTTAATTTCCAAATACATTTACAGGCACTAAAATGCTGTGACCGAATGTTCAATACACAATCCAAAATATGTATTTAGTAGTACTGTACATGAATAATAATACACCATATAATCTTACTACTTGAACAAACATGAGGTTTTCAGTACACACTTTGATCAAACTGTGTATGCCCATCTACCACGACAAGGTGACCTCTCTCAGATGGGAACCTACACTACACTATTTATAATGTGGGACCTACTTCTCTTATTGCCTCTTGACTACAAGTTATATTAGTAGGAACCAGATTATATGCTATTCTGATTTAAACACCTATGGATAGATGGGGCCAAAAAGAAGGCAGCCACCACCTTCAAAATATAAAAGATTACCAGAGGTGGATCAGCACAATCGTACGGCCGGTCTCAGTTGTAAAGTGCAACAGAATATAATGGTATAAATAAATATAATAAATAAATATAATAAATAAATACATATAATAAATATACTAAGGAGCTACACTGCTGTGCTGAGAGTACAATACACAATCCAGGTGCTGGCATTAATCACTTAGATCATATTTACAGGTGATTAAAGTTAGGTATCTGTTAAACTGTGGAATGATGTGAATTCTAGTCTCACTATTGGAATGAATATGAGGTTCTTAGTACACACTTTGATCAAACCGTGAATGGCCACCTATTAGAAACATTTCAGTGTCTCTCCTTAATTATGTGTGCCTCTATGCCGCCACGTTAGTATGTCTACCTTCTTGCCTTTTCCCTGACATAGCGATGTGCTCACGACCCAACGTCATGCACGATTTCCCTTGAAAACTCTCCTCGGCAGCTCAGCTCACGATTTGGTGTTTGCAGTATGCAATCTTGAAATGATCTATCGTGCAGCCAGACTTTTCTCCAGTGTATTTGTATCCCAGATTGGCAGATCTGCTCTACTGCACGGCAGATCTGAAGATGCGATGTACGACCACCGGGGACTCACGATTTTCTCACGATTTGGCCATATTTTACAATGCTTCGGGTAAAATAATGTGTGTGGCCAGCATCAGTGTGTGTGGCTCCCTGTCACTATTCACCCTTAATGCTAGTCCTTGTATGTATGTCTCCCATTGCCATCTTCATACCTTTCTGATGTGATAAGCAGGACCAGTGCTGGTGGCAGCTGACCAGAAGTTTCATAGATGAGCAAAAGGTCTCCATGTCCAACGCCACATAACTGCACCTAAGGATAGGAGAGTATATGGCACACTGTAGGAATTTATACAAAACCATGGGGTCTATGTATTAAACCTTGGACAAAGATAAAGTGTATGGTTATAAAGTACCAATCAGTCCTAACTGTCATGTTGCAGGGGATGGGATGTACTAAGCATCGCATCCGCAATGCCGTACATACCGCCCATTATTGGGTATATACCAGCAATAATATCGCCGGTATGTACTGTACCTAGATCCAGGGCCGTAGCTAGGGTAGTGCAGCCGGTGCCATCGCACAGGGCACCACAGGTCAGGGGGTGCTGTTTGGTCCTGTAAAATTCCTTTTTATTATCATTCTCACTTGTAGCTTCCTCTTAATTCATCCCCAGCATCTCCTGGCCTCTCCTATCTCTTCCCTGGCCCTTCCCCATGAGGCCATTCCCCTTTCCCCTTCCCCTAGATATGAGAGACAGATAGATAGATATGAGATAGATAGAGAGATAGATAGATATGAGATACATAGATAGATATTAGATAGATAGATAGATAGATTTGAGATAGATTTGAGATAGATAGATAGAGACATGAACTATATGGGGAAGCATTCACTACTAGAATGTAAGCTCCTATGAGCAGGGCCCTCTACCCTCTTGTGCTTCTCCTTACTCTACCTTCATCTACTTCTTACTCTCTACCAGGGCACCTAACACTTGGTTGCTTTGCATTGTTGCTTATCTGGGTGTTATGGTCGCGAATGTAGCAATATATATTATCCATGTCCTGTATTGTTCTGTACAGTACTATGAGTCACTGTAAATCAACCTATTTGTTTATGTACCTTGTAAGGCACTGCAGAACACTTGTGGCGCCATATAAATAAACAATAATAATAATGCTAGCTGTATAGGGTAAAAACTATGAGAATACTGTGCTTACCTGCCGGCCTTAGGCTGATCCGCGTCTCTTCTGATCAGCTGCCACCAGGACCTCAGTGTCTTCAGCAATCAATGAAGCTGGCATCGAGTGCTCCCAACCACACCTATTCTGACACACAATAAAGATACAGTATCGTTCTCAGGAAAATACATTTTTATTTGTATTTCATTACTACGATTACCATTGCACCCGATGAGATTGACGTTCAGGCATCTGACGCAGGTGTGGACAGATCCGATGCCATCAGATTGACAGCACATTTCTCATGCCCCTGATCTTACCTGAGAAAGCCGGCTGCCGGTGGGGGCTTTCTGTGGCTATGCGCTGGGAGCCTGCCCTCCTCTCCCCGGTGGGGAGGCTTGGCGATGAGAGCCCCCGCCCTCCTCTCCCCGGTGGGGAGGTTTGGCGATGAGAGCCCCCGCCCTCCTCTCCCCGATTGGGAGGCTTGGCGATGAGAGCCCCCGCCCTCCTCTCCCCGATTGGGAGGCTTGGCGATGAGAGCCCCCGCCCTCCTCTCCCCGATTGGGAGGCTTGGCGATGAGAGCCTCCGCCCTCCTCTCCCCGATTGGGAGGCTTGGCGATGAGAGCCCCCGCCCTCCTCTCCCCGATTGGGAGGCTTGGCGATGAGATCCCCCGCCCTCTCCCCGATTGGGAGGCTTGGCGATGAGAGACCCCGCCCTCCTCTCCCCGATTGGGAGGCTTGGCGATGAGAGACCCTGCCCTCCTCTCCCCGATTGGGAGGCTTGGCGATGAGAGCCCCCGCCCTCCTCTCCCCGATTGGGAGGCTTGGCGATGAGAGCCCCCGCCCTCCTCTCCCTGGTGGGGAGGCTTGGCGCAGGGAGCATCCTCTTCTGGCAGGCACCGTACACACGTGCTGTCGGGACTGAACTGGTCAGAAATCTTACCTCGGATGCGATAGGTGTATCGCTACAGGAACAGGCGGAAGAGCAGATGCGCCCTCAGGTTGATCCCCCAGTAGCGCAGCATGTAACAGGGCACCTCCAGCGTGATCGGCGTGTGCCCTGTCTCCCGCAGACGCTCTCCCCGGACATGGAGATCGGCCGATACCGATAAGCCCAGATTTGCCGGCTCGCAGGAATCCGCAGACAAATGTGCGCTTATCTGAAGAGCTCGCACACTTCCCAGCCGAAGCCATGCGCTATAGGCCCACAGGGTAGTCATCATAGCACTGCTGGTGCTCGTCAGAATAGGTGAGGTGGTATATTATGCAGCAGCCGCTCCCGCCCACGTCCGAATCAGTGACCGTGTTCCCAACTCTGAAATGAAAAGAAAAGCAACTAGCACTAAGTAAAACACAAGCCCAAACCAATCCTAAAAAGCCCAATTTATAGTGGCGTTTCTTAAGGTGCCTACACACTAGGCGATGTGGTCACAATGCAATATTGTGTCCAATTTCTCACCACTCATCATTTCTGACTCCCCATTCCTCTCACCCCTCTTCATTACTGACTCCCCATTCCTCTCACCCCTCTTCATTACTGACTCCCCATTCCTCTCACCCCTCTTCATTACTGACTCCCCATTCCTCTCACCCCTCTTCATTACTGACTCCCCATTCCTCTCACCGCTCTTCATTACTGACTCCCCATTCCTCTCACCCCTCTTCATTACTGACTCCCCATTCCTCTCACCCCTCTCATTACTGACTCCCCATTCCTCTCACCCCTCTTCATTACTGACTCCCCATTCCTCTCACCCCTCTTCATTACTGACTCCCCATTCCTCTCACCCCTCTTCATTACTGACTCCCCATTCCTCTCACCCCTCTTCATTACTGACTCCCCATTCCTCTCACCCCTCTTCATTACTGACTCCCCATTCCTCTCACCCCTCTTCATTACTGACTCCCCATTCCTCTCACCCCTCTTCATTACTGACTCCCCATTCCTCTCACCGCTCTTCATTACTGACTCCCCATTCCTCTCACCCCTCTTCATTACTGACTCCCCATTCCTCTCACCCCTCTCATTACTGACTCCCCATTCCTCTCACCCCTCTTCATTACTGACTCCCCATTCCTCTCACCCCTCTTCATTACTGACTCCCCATTCCTCTCACCCCTCTTCATTACTGACTCCCCATTCCTCTCACCCCTCATCATTACTGACTCCCCATTCCTTTCACCCCTCTTCATTACTGACTCCCCATTCCTCTCACCCCTCTTCATTACTGACTCCCCATTCCTCTCACCCCTCTTCATTACTGACTCCCCATTCCTCTCACCCCTCTTCATTACTGACTCCCCATTCCTCTCACCCCTCTTCATTACTGACTCCCCATTCCTCTCACCCCTCATCATTACTGACTCCCCATTCCTTTCACCCCTCTTCATTACTGACTCCCCATTCCTCTCACCCCTCTTCATTACTGACTCCCCATTCCTCTCACCCCTCTTCATTACTGACTCCCCATTCCTTTCACCCCTCATCATTACTGACTCCCCATTCCTCTCACCCCTCTTCATTACTGACTCCCCATTCCTCTCACCCCTCTTCATTACTGACTCCCCATTCCTCTCACCCCTCATCATTACTGACTCCCCATTCCTCTCACCCCTCATCATTACCTCCTTCATTCCTGTCACCTAATTCCAATATCCCCTCTCTATAACAGTCTGCCCCCCCCCATGTACCTGCCTCATTTCATTCATCTATTTGACTGATCCTTCTTCCCTGCCCCCTCTGGCTTCATCCTGGTCTCTGCACATTTCCCTCTATTCCCCAGACACAATCCCTCTCAGTCACTACCGGTGTAAAAGAAGAACACACACAGTTACTTACCTCCAGGGGCCCCTCGGCAACGCACACACACAAAACAAGCCCACAAACAAGCTACCGTAAAAAAAACAAGCCCAGTTCCCAATTGTTATAAGCGGACATTACAACTACCTGTATGATCGAATATCGTTCGTACGCAACGCTGGGCACCCCCTGTTATATACCCAGTGTCTGTGCCCCCCAGGCCACGCCTTCTCAGCTCCTGACCCAATCAGCACTGGTACTCATTTTCTTCTCATTTACAAGTAAACGAAACTAACAAAGACTCTGGGAAGTCAGTTGGTGCCCCCCCCTGTCCCGGGCATTACTCCTGGGGCTGCTGCAACAGTTTCTGTGTTGGGTAAATTAATTCTGCATTTTCTGCTGAAGGAGCCTGCTTGTCCACATATTTTTATCTTAGCATTTTTAATGTATATTATAATATGTTTTAGTTTTGTTCAATATATGAGTGAAAAACCTGTTTCCAATTCAGTCATTTTCAACATAGATATGTTGTTGGTTTTTTTTTGCCCTTTCCACCAGCAGTAGTAGATTCTGATAGTCTCCAGCGATTGGCATGGGGAATCCTGTTTAACAACGGCGATTGTCCTCCAATCACTATCATCAAGTATGGGTGTTACAAAGTTTAAATGTAAAATTATTTCTATCTATATCTATCTCATATTTATCTATCTCATATCTATCTATCTATCTATCTATCTATCTATCTATCTATCTATCTATCTATCTATCTATCCTTCTATCTATCTGTGAGGATACGGGGTTCACTCAATCACCCAGACACCGAGCAGATGAAACCAACGTGATGGTTTATTTTTCCACAGCACACAGAAATAGATAATATGTCAGGACAAGCAGTAAATCCAGTGAACGGGCAATAAACAGGTAGCAGTCCAGACAGAGGCAGTCCCAATAGAGTATAATGTCCCAGAACAATTCCACGAAATAGCTAGAGACCCTCAATCCCCACAGTAGAAACTATCACTGATCACGCAGCAGTGCATAGCGTATGTCCACTCAATCACTTCCAGGACCCCACAAGTAGAAACTATCAGAGATCACACAGCAGTGATAGTCCCTGGGTACAATCAAGCATTTCCAGGACCCCATGCAGTAGAAGCTAATCACAGAACACACAGCAATGAACAGCGTATAGGTCCTTGCAGAATTTCCAAGTATAAATCCACAGAACTGGTGATGCGTTCCACTAGCACCTTGGCAGAGCGAGGCCTCTTAGCCAAAGTCAGCGACTAACATGTGGAGTTGCCTTCGGTGACATGTTTTAAAATCTTCCAATTTCCCACGATATTGTGACCACCCAGGGGGGGTTGCACCGTTTCCTGATTGGTGCGAGTCCCTTATGCTGTCACTTTGTCCTACCTCCTCTGGGTATTACTTCCCAGACGAACACCTGCTGGGATGGTTCCGTTCAGTCTACCAAGTTCACGTGAGACACAAAACAGGCAAATGGAAGGAGGAGTAAATCCTGAGCGTCCCCTGGGGAGGTGGGATTTAACTTAGAGGGTCTTTTGTTTTGGGAGGTGTCACCTTGCTCTAACACAGACATATGGACCAGACTAACATCAAGGCTTATCCAGTATTAAACATTTCAATAACTTACATTATTACAGTACATAATAGACATGCTAATGAAAATGTGTGTTCTGAGAATGATCACACATACACTAGGAGACGGATGGGGGACACAAAAGGACTAAAAAGTAAATTGATCTCTGCAAGGACTGAGATGCTGCCAGTACATTTGTAACACACATCTCATGTCCTCACATTCCTCTCCCACTTTTTAGGCCTTGTTCCCTGGGGGGATCCAGAACCACTACTGCTGGGCGAGGTGAGGTGCAGGGTAAAGCATCTTGTGGGTGAGTGTGCCACCAGTGTCCCACAGAGTAATGTAACATAAGACCCAGGATGTGAGAAGCAGCCTAGTTAGACCATCCACAAGTATTAAATTACAATATAACATGTCCCCTTTTACCACGAGAGGATTTAGCAATTCCCCCAAGTCAGACGTTCGGTGTTCCCCCTTCACATTATCACACCCCTTTCCCCAAATCATACTAATCGGGCATCCTAACACCCTCACTTCTGGAACACAGGGGCAGTGGGTACCTTCCCCCTCACCACCTTGTACAAGTAACGGTTGCCCAGGGGCAGGCAAATATTGGGTCTCTTTACATGACACTTCTGTGGCAGTGTCCATTCCTTCCTCCCCCAAACACCAACTGGGGGGCTGACAGCTTTCAGTGCGACATGTGGGCTCCTCACGGCTCGGGCCCCAGGATGATCCTTGTATATGGAACAATGCAGTTAGTGGCTGCAGGGGAGCCACCAGGACAGGCTGGTCCTGTCCCAGCCCTCCCCCCTCAAAAGCCAGAGTCTCACCTGGAACTTCTTCTGGACTGTCCTCCACCTTGGTAACTCCCTCTACTAGCCCGGTCGGCTGGATTACTGGTTGGGTACCACACCAGGTTTTAACCGCTGAAAACTCCAAAATTATCTCCACAAATGCCTCGTGTTCTGTGAGATGCAGGGGCCCGGGTTGTGCAGTGCCTTCTCCCTGGGGTGGGAGAAGGGGTTGCAAGCGCTGTCTCCTGACATCCACCTGGTCTGTATTTGCTGGAATCTTACTAAGGGCAGGCAAATCCCCTGGCACATAGTTACAGTCCACACCACTGTCCGAGTTATTACAGGGTGATAACAAATCCTCTTCTGATTTATGATCTGATGTTAGGTTAACAGTCTTTGCTACCCATGTTCCATTTAAATCACAGGGTACGTACCAACATTTTGCCTGCAATTCCTCAGCTTCCAAATAGGGGATCAGGTACAATCCTTCATTTCCTTCAGGGGGAGTTAGGATAGCAGGACATACACAGGGCATTTTCTCCTCAGCCTCCCCCGATGAAATAAAAGAGTCTGCCATTGCCAGTTCATCATGATGGGCCTCTCCCAGCTGAGTATGCTGAACCGCCTGGACCACGATGCCATCTGCGACTGGTATGCTTGTGGTTGGGAAGTGAGATGATACTCCCCCAACCTTGGTGATCTCCTCTCGGACACCGTCCTCATAGATCCCCTGGCAGCTGGTTAATAGGTCTCCATCTTCCACCAGTGGGAGAAGCTGTTGCAGGCGGTGCCTTTCTGCATTCACCCTGCAACACTGGTCCCGCCAACCTGGGGTATCCAGGAGACCACGATCTGAGGCCTCTTCTTCTGCCACAGCAAAGCATGACTCCAGACACTCCAGCTGTTCCCCCACACTCATCCGTGGGCCGAGATGGAGTATAAATGTCCGATAATCAGTGAACGCTTTGGTGGGGTCCCCCTCATCCTGGAGTATACACTGAAGGATTTCCCTGCGTGTGCCGAATTGGCCAGGGATGCCCCGCAGCTGGCATTCTGCTACCAACTCCTCCATGCTCATTTCGTCCAGAGGGCTTAGGGGCCCCCCTGACAATGACCCCGCTCTACTGGTAACAGTTAATTTTGGGGCAACCCCCTCGGTTGTCTGGCCGGGTTGCAGTAGTTCTATTTCGGATCTTTCCTCTGGGTCTGTCCAGGAGGACCACTTATCCTGGACCTGCCCTTCTGTCTTTGTACAGTGGCTTCCTTGTATCATTTGGGCCATTGTAGCCTTAACTTCCTCCGCGAATTCTTCAAACTCTGGTTCATCCAGCATCTTCCATGTGACTGCTTCACTTCTGCAGTGCATGAAAGCATCTCCCAGATAACACAATTTGTCTGTTAAGCTGGATACTCTCCACCCGCTAATCATCCTCCGAGCATCATTCCAGTATGCCCATATGTACTTCATCCTTATAATAAATAATATATCCGGCTTCCTAGCCTGCCGACATACCGACGTACCTCCGTCCACGAGCTTCCCTGCCCTGGGAGACTTGAGGCACTGACTTTCTTTCCTTAGCACCATTTTACCTTTTACAGGACTGACGACCACTCAGTTGGCCTGATCCTCTCTTCTCTATTGTGAGTGACTTCACGCTTCCACTGCTCCTTGATTGATGTCTGAATGATCCCAATGTCGCTGCTGCCAAATGTGAGGATACGGGGTTCACTCAATCACCCAGACACCGAGCAGATGAAACCAACGTGATGGTTTATTTTTCCACAGCACACAGAAATAGATAATATGTCAGGACAAGCAGTAAATCCAGTGAACGGGCAATAAACAGGTAGCAGTCCAGACAGAGGCAGTCCCAATAGAGTATAATGTCCCAGAACAATTCCACGAAATAGCTAGAGACCCTCAGTCCCCACAGTAGAAACTATCACTGATCACGCAGCAGTGCATAGCGTATGTCCACTCAATCACTTCCAGGACCCCACACGTAGAAACTATCAGAGATCACACAGCAGTGATAGTCCCTAGGTACAATCAAGCATTTCCAGGACCCCATGCAGTAGAAGCTAATCACAGAACACACAGCAATGAATAGCGTATAGGTCCTTGCAGAATTTCCAAGTATAAATCCACAGAACTGGTGATGCGTTCCACTAGCACCTTGGCAGAGCGAGGCCCCTTAGCCAAAGTCAGCGACTAACATGTGGAGTTGCCTTCGGTGACATGTTTTAAAATCTTCCAATTTCCCACGATATTGTGACCACCCAGGGGGGTTGCACCGTTTCCTGATTGGTGCGAGTCCCTTATGCTGTCACTTTGTCCTACCTCCTCTGGGTATTACTTCCCTGACGAACACCTGCTGGGATGGTTCCGTTCAGTCTACCAAGTTCACGTGAGACACAAAACAGGCAAATGGAAGGAGGAGTAAATCCTGAGCGTCCCCTGGGGAGGTGGGATTTAACTTAGAGGGTCTTTTGTTTTGGGAGGTGTCACCTTGCTCTAACACAGACATATGGACCAGGCTAACATCAAGGCTTATCCAGTATTAAACATTTCAATAACTTACATTATTACAGTACATAATAGACATGCTAATGAAAATGTGTGTTCTGAGAATGATCACACATACACTAGGAGACGGATGGGGGACACAAAAGGACTAAAAAGTAAATTGATCTCTGCAAGGACTGAGATGCTGCCAGTACATTTGTAACACACATCTCATGTCCTCACACTATCTGTCTATCTCATATCTGTCTATCTCATATCTATATATCTGTCTATCTCATATCTATCTATCTATATATCTATCTATCTATCTATCTATCTATCTATCTATCTATCTATCTATCTATATCATATCTATCTATCTAATATCTATCTATCTATCTCATATCTAACTATCTATCTATCTATCTATCTATCTATCTATCTATCTATATCATATCTATCTATCTATCTCTCTATCTCATATCAATCTATCTATCTATCTATCTCATATATATCTATATCATATCTATCTATCTATCTATCTATCTCATATCTAACTATCTATCTAATATCTATCTATCTCATATCAATCTATCTATCTATCTATCTCATATCTATCTATATCATATCTATCTATCTATCTATCTATCTCATATCTATCTATCTATCTATCTATCTATCTATCTATCTATCTCATATCTATCTATCTATTTATCTATCTATCTAATATCTATCTATCTCATATCTAACTATCTATCTAATATCTATCTATTTCATATATATCTATCTATCTATCTATCTATCTATCTCTCTATCTCATATCAATCTATCTATCTATCTCATGTATATCTCATATCTATCTATCTCTCTATCTCATATCTATCTATCTATCTCACATCTGTCTCATATCTATCTATCTCTCTATCTCATATCTATCTATCTATCTATCTATCTATCTATCTATCTATCTATCTATCTATCTATCTATCTATCTATCTCATATATATATTAGGGGTGTGCACCGGCCACTTTTCGTGTTTTGTGTTTTGGTTTTGGATCTGGATCTTTCTTCGTGTTTTGGATCTGGATTGGTTTTGCCAAAACCACCCTTCCGTGTTTTGGGTTCTGGGTTTTGTGTTTTGGATCTGTATTTTTTTGAAAAAAGCATAAAAACAGCTAAAATCACATAATTTGTAGGTTTTTCTGCTCCTATGCTATTATTAACCTCAATAACCTTAATTTCCACTCATTTCCAGTCTATTCTGAACACCTCACACCTCACAATAGTGTTTTTATGTCCAAAAGGTTGCACCGAGGTAGCTGGATGACTATGCTAAGCGACACGAGTGGGCGGCACAAACACGTGACCCATCTAGGCGTGAAACTGCAGTGGCAGACAGGATGGCAGTTTGAAAAACTAGGCCCCAAACTGTACATAATGCAAAGAAAAAAAAGAGGTGCAAGATGGAATTGTCCTTGGGCCCTCCCACCCACCCTTATGTTGTATAAACAGGACATGCACACTTTAACAAACCAATCATTTCAGCGCCAGGGTCTGCCACACAACTGTGGCTGAAATGATTGGTTCGTTTGGGCCCCCACAAAACAAGCTGGCAATTAATCTGTCCCTGCACAAACTGGCTCTACGGAGGCAAGATGTCATCCTCATCCTCCTCATCCACCGATTCCTCACCCTCTTCAGTGTGTACATCCTCATCCTCACAGAGTATTAATTCGTCCCTGCTGGAACCACAGGTCCCTCTGTACGTTCTGGAGGCTGGTCTCCCTGGAAGAGTTGATAATTCATTTTATGAACATCATCTTCTCCACATTTTGTGGAAGCAACCTCCTACGCCTTTTGCTGACAAGGTTCCCGGCTGCACTAAACACTCTTTCGGAGTACACACTGGAGGGGGGGCAACTCAGGTAAAATAGAGCCAGTTTGTACAGGGACCTCCAAATTGCTTCTTTTTCCTGCCAGTACAGGTACGGACTGTCTGACATGCCTACTTGGATGCTGTCACCGATGTAATCCTTTAACAGACAGACGCACGCTTGTCGCTGCTGCTTTGAGGATGCAAGTGCGCCACAGCCCACACAATTCACAAAGACAGAAAAAAAAAAAGAATATTTTTATTGTTTGTGGAGCGCACTTTGAGGGTTACACCACCCTTTAACAGACAGACGCACACTTGTCGCTGCTGCTTTAAGGATGCAGGTGCGGCTACAGCCCACACAATTCACAAAGACAGAAAAAAGAACAATATTTTTATTGTTTATGTAGCACACTTTGAGGGTGTCACCACCCTTTAACAGACAGACGCACGCTTGTCGCTGCTGCTTTGAGGATGCAAGTGCGGCTACAGCCCACACAATTCACAAAGACAGAAAAAAGAAGAATATTTTTATTGTTTGTGTAGCACACTTTGAGGGTGTCACCACCCTTTAACAGACAGACGCACGCTTGTCGCTGCTGCTTTAAGGATGCAGGTGCGGCTACAGCCCACACATTTCACAAAGACAGAAAAAAAAAGAACAATATTTTAATTGTTTGTGTAGCACACTTTGAGGGTGTCACCACCCTTTAACAGACAGACGCACGCTTGTCGCTGCTGCTTTAAGGATGCAGGTGCGGCTACAGCCCACACAATTCACAAAGACAGAAAAAAAAAGAACAATATTTTAATTGTTTGTGTAGCACACTTTGAGGGTGTCACCACCCTTTAACAGACAGACGCACGCTTGTCGCTGCTGCTTTGAGGATGCAGGTGGAATCTAGATGGGATGTGGAACCGAGGACACACTACCTCCATCAATTGTCTAAATCCCACTGCACTAATGGCGGATACCGGACGCACGTCTAACACCAACATAGCAGTCAAGGCCTCAGTTATACGTTTTGCTTCAGGATGACTGCTGTCGTACTTCATCCTCATCGCTAGGGACTGTTGGAGGGTCAATTGTTTAGTAAAAGTAGTGATGTTCCTACTTCCTCTCTGGGATGATGAACAACTCCCAGCAGCAGCAACAGCACTAGGAGGAAGTGGTTCTTGATCTTTCCCTATTTTATTTTTATCGGAGAAAGTTTGGTCCTCCATTTATGTTATATTGATATATATACGTGCGGCTAAAGCGCACACAAACACAGAAAATATTTTTTTATTTTTGCTGGAGAGTAGTGGACTTTGTGAGTTACACCACCCTTTAAGAAATGAGCCAGCCGGCTCTTTACTTATGGGATGCAGGCGCACGCTTGGCGCTGCTCCTTTGTTGATGCACGTGCAGCCACAGTGCACACAAGTCACAAACACAGAAAATATATATTTTTTTGGTTTGGAGTGCCCTTTGGGGGTTACAGAACCCTTTAACGGTCAAGCCAGCCGGCCCTTTACTTATGACACAGGCGCACGCTTGGCACTACTTTGTTGATGCACGTGCGGCTACTGCGCACACAATTCACAAACACAGAAAATAATTTTTTTTTTGGTTTGGACTGGAGTGTACTTTCGGGGGTTACAGCACCCTTTAATGGTCAAGCCAGCCGGCCCTTTACTTATGACACAGGCGCACGCTTGGCACTACTTTGTTGATGCACGTGCGGCTACTGCGCACACAATTCTCAAACACAGAAAATAATTTTTTTTTTGGTTTGGACTGGAGTGTACTTTCGGGGGTTACAGCACCCTTTAACGGTCAAGCCAGCCGGCCCTTTACTTATGACACAGGCGCACGCTTGGCACTACTTTGTTGATGCACGTGCGGCTACTGCGCACACAATTCACAAACACAGAAAATAATTTTTTTTTTGGTTTGGACTGGAGTGTACTTTCGGGGGTTACAGCACCCTTTAACGGTCAAGCCAGCCGGCCCTTTACTTATGACACAGGCGCACGCTTGGCACTACTTTGTTGATGCACGTGCGGCTACTGCGCACACAATTCACAAACACAGAAAATAATTTTTTTTTTGGTTTGGACTGGAGTGTACTTTCGGGGGTTACAGCACCCTTTAACGGTCAAGCCAGCCGGCCCTTTACTTATGACACAGGCGCACGCTTGGCACTACTTTGTTGATGCACGTGCGGCTACTGCGCACACAATTCACAAACACAGAAAATAATTTTTTTTTTGGTTTGGACTGGAGTGTACTTTGGGGGTTACAGCACCCTTTAACGGTCAAGCCAGCCGGCCGTTTACTTATGACACAGGCGCACGCTTGGCACTACTTTGTTGATGCACGTGCGGCTACTGCGCACACAATTCACAAACACAGAAAATATATTATTTTTTTAGCACTTGGGGGGAGCACCCCTGATGGACAGAGCACCCCCTGGACAACACTACAGCACCCCTTTAGGACTGGGACACTGCACAGGACTTTTTAGTGGACACAGCCCCTATGGAGAACTGACTGCACAACACAGTCCAGCCAGCCCCTATGGACTTTGAAGTAGTGGACACAGCCCCTATTAACAACAGCAGCACAGCCCAACATAGCCAGCCCCTATGGACTTTGAAGTAGTGGACAACAGCAGCACTACACTACACTACACTACACAGCCCTAACTCCCACCCTCCCTCTTCACTGTCCACAGCCGAGTGAGAAAATGGCGCCGACGCGGGTACCTTATATAGGATCCAAAACCCGCGAGACTCGGAAGGCGGGATGATGACGTTTTGCCTCGATTTCAGATCCGAGTCAGGCGGGAAAAGTCGAGCCTGATTCGGATTGGACTCGGATCGGGGGGGCTCGGGGGGGTTCGGATTTCAGAAATCCGAACCCGCTCACCCCTAATATATATATCTATCTCATATCTGTCTCATATCTATCTCTCTATCTATCTATCTATCTATCTATCTATCTAAATATCTATCTATCTATCTCATATATATATCTATCTCATATCTGTCTCATATCTATCTATCTCTCTGTCTCATATCTATCTATCTATCTATCTATCTATCTATCTATCTATCTATCTCTCTATCTATCTCATACAGTATCTATCTATCTAATCTATCTATCTCATATCTATCTATCTCATATCTATCTATCTCCTATCTATCTATCTGTCTATCTATCTCGGGATGTAGTTAAGTTTACCAGTGTCCGGAATGCTGGCCACCAGAATCCTTATGCGGAAAGCTCAATTAAGGATTAAAGATAGGCAGCCGGCATCCCGAATGAAGGTGAGCTGGGACATGTCAGCATTAGCCGTGGGGGGAAGGTTAGATTTAGGTACCCCTGGGGGAGATTCGGGTTAGGCTTCCCCCGGGGAGGGTTAGGCTAGTGGAATTGGGGGTAGGGTTAGGCACCACCAGGGGGAGGTTAGGGTAAGGCACCCCCTGGGAGCGTTAGGCTAGGGAAAGGGGGGGATAGGGTTAGGCACCACCAGGGGGAGGTTAGGGCAAGGCACCCCCCCGGGAGGGTTAGGTTTAGGGTGCAGGAAGGGGGAGTTAGGGTTAGACACCACCGGGGGGAGGTTAGGGTAAGGCACCCCCCGGGAGGGTTAGGTTTAGGGTGCAGGAAGGGGGAGGTTAATGTTAGGCACCACCGGGGGGGAAGGTTAGGGTTAGACACCACTAAGGGAGGGTTAGGGGGGGACAGGGAATGGTTTGGCTATTTACCAGCCCCAGTCGGATTGTAGAGCGTTCGGGCTTCCGACGTCAGTATTTCATCCAGCGGCTACTCAGCCGCCGGCATTACATACCGATTCCATCTATCCCACTGGACTGATTTTGATGTGGTTTTCACTCTTCTATACAGCATTGGTCAGGGGCGGATTGGGTCTGAAAACCAGCCCGGGAAGTTTCTTGAAGCAGCCCTAATGGGGGTGGAGTCTTTGAGGGGTGGGGTCTGTTAGGGGGGGGGGCTGGTGACAGGGCAGGATGCTGTCTTCTCAAAATCAGTAGTATTGCCAAAAAAGAAACTGCCATTGTATGATGTATGATATATATATATTCTGCTCCAGCCTGCGGCACTCAGTGGTCTCTTTCAAACAACGACAATTCACATCACCTTATTCTGCAACGTTTCGGGCTTTATTGCATCAGGCTACTTCAATATCCACCAGACGAAGGGCAATAAAGCCCGAAACGTTGCAGAATAAGGTGATGTGAATTGTCATTTTTTGAAAGAGACCACTGAGTGCCGCAGGCTGGAGCAGAATACAAATTATTTATATGCTGGCACCGTGGCGAATTGACAATAAGGGGAAGGAGTGCGCCACACCATAGGACATGTGTGTGTGTGTATATGTACATGTATATGTGTATATATATATATATATATATATATACACACACACTTTTTATATATATTTAATGTATATATTATGTAAATTTACTTTATAGACACATTTACTTTATATAATATATATTAATATATGCAGTGTCATATATATATATATTTATAACAATGACACTGCATATATTAATATATATTATATAAAGTAAACATGTGTCTATAAAGTAAATTTACATAATATATACATTATATGAATATATATATATATATATACACACTTTTTATATATATTTAATGTATATATTATGTAAATTTGCTTTATAGACACATATTTACTTTATATAATATATATTATATATATTAATATATGCAGTGTCATATATATATATATATATATATATATATAATTATAACAATGACACTGCTTATATTAATATATATTATATAAAGTAATTATGTGTCTATAAAGTAAATTTACATAATATATACATTATATGAAAAAATATATATATATATACACACACACACACTTTTTATATATATTTAATATATATATTATGTAAATTTACTTTATAGATACATATTTACTTTATATAATATATGTTAATATATGCAGTGTCATATATATTTATATATATATATGTATATATATATATATTTATAACAATGACACTGCATATATTAATATATATTATATAAAGTAAATATGTGTCTATAAAGTAAATTTACATAATATATACATTATATGAATATATATATATGTATATATATATATATATTTATTTATTCTTGGCTACCTAAGGGATCGGCCCATATATATATAATACTACTTTCTTGTAGCTGCAGCTATGCTTTTATATATTATGTTATATATTGACTGAAATGTTATAACAGACAGGCTGACTTACATTATTGGCTGGATGTGGCAGGATAGCAGGTCAATGCCAGCTCCCGTGCAGGATAGTAGTTCAGCGCTGGCTCCTGTACAGGATAGCGCCGGCTCCTGTGCTGTGTGTGCACAGGGCAAGCGACAGAGAGGTGCCCGGACAGGGGGCGGGACGAGCTGTAGGCAGAGCCATCAGTGGAAAGTGATGGGCTCCGCAAAGGCTAATGGGAAGAGCTGCTGCGGCCAGGCATGCGGCAGCAGCTCCCCCGTCTGCCATTTTTTTTGTTTACATCAGTGAGCTGCCCGATCGGAGCTGAGCTCTGATCGCGGAAGCCCGGCCAGTGCTGGTGGAGCAGAGGTAATGAAGGGTGCCAGCCCCAAAAGGGAACAAAGAGGCCGGCCCAGCGGGAACCGGCCCGGCATCCCAGTGGCCCAATCCGCCCCTGGCATTGGTCAACAAAGGTTTAGGTACTATAAACTAATGAATCTGTGACAAAGGGGATCCGAGAAGTCATAATTTTAGTGAAGCAAGTCAAAGAAAAAAAATCTCGCACCAAGCTGCTGTCTGTATAAGAACTGGCCAGGGTGCCGAAACAGCAAGAGCAGGGGCATATTTATAATGGGTGCAGGGAGTGCAGTGCACAAGGGCCCCATGGTCCAGGGGGGGCCCGAACCACACACCCTGCACCCATAGTATACTTACCTCTCCAGAGTCCAACATCGGCACGGGTGGCCGGCGCTGTAAAAAATTACTGGAAAATGGCTGCTGCGGCCATTTTCCCGTCGTTTGCGCATGCGCAGTACAGGGAAAATGGCCGCCGCTGCCATTTTCCTGGTGACCTGCACATGCGCTATAGACTCTGGGCACATTCTAGTGCCCAGAGTCTATAAGTGCGGTGTTGGCCGCGCACCGTTCAGTTCGCTGCCGGATGCTGGAGGGAGAGGAGGGGGCCGTGATGGAGACTGCGCACAGGCCGCCTGCTCTCTAAAAACGCCCCTGAGTAAGACAGCATCTGAAACTGAGCCAGTAAAATCTAGCAATGTACCCTGCAGCAGCTTAGAGAGAGGAGAGAGTCAGGGACTGAGCAGGATCACATCTGAAGCAGACAGAGGGGCCTATTCATCATACAATAAATGGCCAGGTAACCATATATATTTAGGTTACCGGGCTATTCATCATCAGGGGTCTGATCGAACCCCCTAATATTACGTTTTCGGAGTTTGCTTCCGAGAACAAGTGCCATCTTCAGATGGCGATTGCTCTTGTAGCCCCTCTCCTTCCTATGGGAAGGATCCTAGTGGATCCCTCCGCCGCCTCCTCACTACCTCCATGGTGGCTTTGCGTATACGTGACCTGAGGTCACGCATGTGTAGCCGGGATGATGGGGAGGAAGAAAGTAACGCCACTGCTTCTGTAGCTGCGATACGGGGACAGCTGCTTTTCGGACCAACTGTCCCCTCACCGGAGCAATGATGAACTGTTCCGGTGTCATGTTTCCCCCGCTGCGAGTTGTGTACTGAAGTATCCCTCGCAGTGAGTTCAATACATCATCAATATGCCCCAGAGAGTGAGAGACAGCATCCAACAAACCCATGAAGATGCCCTGATGCAGACACAGCAGTAAGGGGAGACAGCTATCAGGAATTTAATAAAAACAAACAACAATCGGAACACCATCAAATGATTTCCATTTGATGTTGGCAAACATTGGACTGCCACCATCAAATGGTAATAACACTACCATCGAAACAAAAACATCGATAGTTACCATCGGATTCCAATGTCCATCCCTGCGCTGAACTTGCAGACAGAGGGCCTAATTCAGACCCGCTCGCGAGCGCTGAGCGCTCGCAAGCGGGTCGATGTTGGCCAAGTGCGCATGCGCACGATGGAGGAGGCTCCATCGTGCGCATGCGCGAGACCCAAATAACAACGGCCAAGCCGTCATTATGGGTCTCGCACCAAAGGGGGCGTGCTGTCGATGGTGAGTGCGTGCCGGGGGCATGGCTGCCCAGACGGAGGCGTTCCCATGGGAATGCCTACCATCTGGGGCCGGCCCCACTGACATCACTAGTGATGTCAGGTGGAGTGCTTTCAGCTCTGGTAGAGCCAAAAGCACTCCAGGGCTTGTGGCCACGAGACCCTACCGCAAGGGTCTCGTCGCAAGCCCGATGGTCATCATGAACGCTCGCATAAGCTGTGGGTGGTAACCCACAGCTATGCAAGCGGCCAAAAGGCCGCACTATTAAAAAAAAAAACGCCCTGATTCAGAGCGGGCACTCGTTCAGAGCGTCCGACTCTGAATCAGGCCCAGACTCCGGCCACCACTCCTCCACAGTGAAGTGCTCTCTCTTCAGTGTGGTGTTCCCGCTCAGCCACACGCCCTCAGTGTGGCCCTCAGTGTACAGGAGGCACCTCCAATGGAAGTCAGAGCTGTTCTCGGACAGGGGCACCACGGCAAGGAAACTCAACAGGAAGCACAGGAAATACAGGGTACATTGTGCAAAGAGGACATTGCTCATCGCCATGTTCGGCAGCTGGTGAGATGGGTGCGCAAGGAATATGCACAGGTGCCCCAACCCTGGAGACATGCTGCTGGTATTGCTTATGGTAGCTGCAATACAAATCTCTCATCTGTGATCTTACTGCCCTTCCCAGCTCATCCCAGTGGCTGGGCCCCAGCCATCTGCAAGACAACAGCAGTGGGGGTTGTGGTGACACTGGTGAGATGCAGGGGGCAAGAGTGAGAAGCAGGTGGTTGTGGTGAGATGCAGGGGGCTGTGGTAAGAAGCAGTATTGAGAAGTAGGGGCCTGTGGTGACATGTAAGGGTAAGTGCCTTGTGGTGAAATAGGATGCTGTGGCAAAATGCAGGGGACAATTGTGAAAAGCAGGAGTCTGGGGGCAGGGCATCACGCGTGCCGGGGGCAGAGCTACGATCAGTGCCCCGTGACCTTGTAAAAAAACAAACAAAAACATTCAGTTATGCTGTGACATTAATGGAAGGACACCATCTGGTTCTCCTCCATCGATGTAAAAGCATTCACCATTGGCCATAAACCATAGTGAGGGGTGCTGGGAGGTATGTGCAAAAGGACGACCTAGAGACTTCTGGGTCATAAAACCAGAAGTCCCTGTACCGCAAGGGATAGCTCTTATCAAGAGGGAGGTGTTGTGAGGAATCCGATAGGGCTTTCCCACCGAGTCCAAGCTCCAGAATGTATCACATTCCATAGCTTGGTATATACTGTATATAAATGTGGCATAGTTGCCGACATTCAGCTCCCTCCTTCCAGGAGGGAGCTGAATGCCTGCACACAGCGGGGGGCTTGGCTGGGCACTGATGCCTAATGGGGGTGGGGCCAGGGGCATGTCTACACGATTGCATCATCGTGGCCCTGCCCCCTCTTCACAATGCCAAAAATAAAGGCATTCTGAAGCAGGGGGCGGAGCCACGATGACACAATTTAGCGCTAATCGCGTCATGGGGACCCCCACTGCGGGGGGTTTCTACTTGTAGTCGGGGGGTCAGGCGGCAGCCTGGAGGCTTGTCTGCCTTTCTGGGGGGTCGGGAGTTTGCTGAGTTTTCACCGCATTTCAGGCTTTAGTATATCCTGAGGAACACTGAAAATCAGATAACCTCATGTAGGGCTCTATTCTTAAATCATGTGAAAAAGAACATAGCCACATAATTTAACTATCCCAGCTATGCCAGAACTGGTTAACGCGTTATCTTCTCCATTAATGCCCACCTCCTACAACACCGCACTTAGGGCCTGATTCAGAGCTGCTCGTTAGCGCTGTGCACTTGCAAGCGGCCCGATGTTGTACATATGCACATGTGCACGCATCGTTCTGTGCTTGCACGAACTACACAGTGTGTTCGCAGACCTCTTACTCGCCCAACAAAGCCAGCAGAGTGAGTGACAGGAGAGGCCATTTGTGGGTGGTAACGGGCAGGACACTAATAACAGGGGTGTGGAGATGCAAACGCAGGCGTGTCTGAGTGTTTCAACGCCGTTTTAGAGGCGTGCATAATTAACAGGCAACGTCATAGTACACGTCAGTTGCCTTTTTTTTACACTGGTTTCCTCGCAATGCTTGCGGTAGGGAAAATCTACCACAAGCGCTGCATTCGCATCCGATGGTGCTCAATGTACCAATGTTTTAATACACTTCCTGGAGATGATGTGTTGCTGGTGGGTGGCTCTGCAGCTAGAGGAAAAGGTAGAAGAGTGGTTCTCATGGTTGAACCCTGTGGTTTTGACTTGACCATCGCGTCCATCGGACTTGCGACGGAGACCCTGCGGTAGTGATGTCAGTGGGGCCGGCTTCAGACGGTAGGCATTCCCAGGCCTCCATCTGGCCACCACGCCCCCGGAACACCCACCAAAGGGGGCGTGCTGTCAATCAACATCGACAGCACGCCCCCTTTGGTGCGAGACCCGGAGCGATGGAAAGCCCGTCGCTCCCCGGGTCTCGCGCATGCGCACGACGGAGCTCCCTCCGTCATGCGCATGCGCAGTGGGGAACATCGACCCACTTGCGAGCGTACTGCCGCTCGCGAGTGGGTCTGAATGACCCCCTTACTTTATAGGTTAGGTGCATCCCCACATCTTTCCCATGATCTTCCAAGATCCACGGTGTGCGTATAAGGGCAGTTTTATGTCCCTACCTGGGACACATTATTGATGGTTTAATGACCTCATTGTGCCATCCGATAACATAACTTTAAATAATATTTCTTACTGTATGACTGAATAAACTTTAAGACCAGAGTGTGATAATGTATTGTTTGCTATCAAAGGGTGGACTGTCGAAGCCGGATGGTTGGCTGAGACCTAAATTGTAAATCTGACAGAGCGCTCGCTCTGAATCAGGGCCGTCCCTCTTAGTTTTTAGAGCGGCCTCCTTCCGGGACTGAATTAGGCCCAGAGTGTGATAGCGTATTGTTTGCTATCAAAGGGTGGACTGTCGAAGCCGGATGGTTGGCTGAGACCTAAATTGTAAAAATAATATTTGCACGATGCCAGTTTGCGTTGTCTGCACGATGCCATCTGGCGTAGTCAGTATAATATTATTGTGCTACTTTAGCGTTGTGTACATCTGCCGTGTTACTGCACACTGTTAAAGTCTTTACATAATCATGTATACACATTTATTTAAAGATTTTATATATTCAGTGCTGACAGATGAATCTACCTCACAATTTTTGATCCAGACACATCCAAGGGTTCCTTTAATCTGTAATCTGTATTTTACCTAAAATTCACAAAACACTGCATAAGCCTCCAGGTAGGCCTATTATATCTTCTTGTGGTTCATTGTGTCAGTCCATCTCTCAATATATAGATTTTTTTTACAGCCTGTGGTTCAGAATACATGTTACTATTTCAAAGATACAACTGACTTTATTAACAAATTAAAGACTATTCAATCTTTGTCTGAATCCAGTCTGCTCGTCACCCTTGATATCACTAGTCTTTATACGAATATTAGTCATACTGATGGTTTGAAGCTGTACGGAGCCTCCTCTCCTGTAGTCCACACTATAAGGGTCCTAATGTTGAATATTTACTGCTACTAATAGAGATAGTGTTACGTAAAAATTATTTCCTTTTTGAAAAAATTTTTCTTGCAATTAAGGGGTACAGCAATGGGGTCCAATATGGCCCCTGCCTATGCTAACCTTTTCATGTCTATGTACGAAGAACAACATATTATGGGGAATATTAACTTTTGTCGGTTTATACACTTTTATGTACGCTATATAGATGACCTATTTATGGTGTGGACTGGGGGAGTGGATGCACTCACTCAGTTTATTGATGGACTTAACACTTTGAATACCTCTATCAGATTTACCTTGTCCTACAGTGAAACAACTATTAATTATCTGGATGTCTGTATATGCAAACATGGTGCTATGCTAACCACTAAGTTATTCAGAAAATCCACTGATAAGAACAGCTTTCACCCTAAGCCCCTCAAAAAAGGACTTCCTTTATCGCAGTTATTACGGGTTGTGCGTATCACGTCTGACCTGACGGAACTACCAGAGGCACTACAAGACATGGGTAATAAATTTATCAATAGAGGCTATTCTACAAATGAGATTCAGGAGGCGATTACATACTGTCTCAATCTAACTCAGGCACAAGCCCTTGAGAAGCAAGATCGCAATCAAGCGTTAGAACGTATGGTGTTTACTTCTACGTTTTCTGTTGCATCCAGGCATATTCGTGAGGCTGTTAATAGACATTGGCATATCCTTCGGTCTGATGAGAATATTGGACAATTTTGTCAAAAACCACCTCTTTTTTGCTATAAACGGAGTAGCAACATTAAGGATATTGTTGCCAAGTCTGACCTCGGTCCCAATTTAAAGAACAAAAGCACGTGGCTCCAGCCTAAAAATGGGGTCTCCAGGTGTCAGGGTTGCGTTAACTGTCAATTTCTTAACGTTGGACCTTTTTTTGTACACCCTACTACGAAGGTTAAATATGACATCAGATACCATTTGGATTGTGATAGCCACTATGTGATCTACGTTATTATGTGCCCTTGCCACTTGCTCTATGTGGGCAAGACTATTAGACACCTTAAAGAGAGAATTGCTCTCCATCGTTCATCTATTAAAAAAGCTATGTCCCTGGTAGATTCCAATACGCCTCCCATTGCTAGACATTTTGCTCTCTCTAAACATACTATGAGAGAGTTCCGTTTTCTTCCCATTGATCACGTTCCCCCTCTGAGAAGAGGTGGAGACCGTGATACACTACTTCTGCAGCGTGAATGTATGTGGATTGACCGTTTGAATTCTATAGCTCCTAATGGACTTAATGAAGCATTGACACTAAGTTGTTTTTTGTAAGATTAATCTATTTCCACCTATATGGGAATGTATATCTGAATTGGGATTATGTTCTTGCTCTATGTATTATATGCTAAATATCCTCTCTATGTGTGCTATTTGCTTCTATGTGCAATTTTTGTTGTTAATATCTGTATGCACTGACCTCTGACACCCTTGAATATCAATGGAACTATCCTTTTTTTTATGAGCTGACATAGCGGTGGGCTGACTAGCTCTGCTTATTCTGAGGCACCGCCCACGCTGTGTCAATGGTTACCATGGTTACTTACGGTGACTTTACAAGTTGCTGTTTTTGTCACCCTTTTTTGCTGTGAGTATACCTTGTGGATTCATGCCGCTATGTTGTGGCCTTTGTTTTTGACTATCTGGGGCTTTTTGTGCGGGTGGCTAGCTCTGGTTCCTGAGCGCCACTACTGCTTACATTAGCCTGTTACTAGTGGTTGCCTTGACAACCGGTGACGAGTTCCGGTTTTCGGAACAAACACCAACAACGGTTGCCATGACAACTGGTGACGAGTTCCGGTTTTCGGAGCGTCACGCTTCTGGCATTGATGAGGTTACTTCCGGGTCTGACTAGTCCGTTTTCTGTCTTTGATACAGGTGTGTGTTGTTTGGCCAATTAGTATGCAGGTATTTATATGTGTTTGTTGGGGATGTATTTTGCTGCCCATGATGAAGGTGTCTTAGTAAACACCGAAACAGTTGTCGGGCTTACACGCTGTGGTTTGACCTGTGATAAGTATCATATGGATGTCTTGACTGTCACCTAATGTTGTTGCTTTTTTATGCCTTGGTTTCAAGTCACCACTATGCCCTGATCTTTCTTTCACGAATATGCTAAATCTTTTTGAAGGATGCTTATCTTGTTCTATGATGGATTAAATATTACTTTGCTGTAAGGATGTGCCAGCTCTTTTATGCTCTATACATATATATATATATACAGTCAGGTCCATAAATATTGGGACATTGACAGAATTTTCAGATTATGGCCTCTATTCACCACCACAATGGTTTTGAAATGAAACAAACAAGCTGTGCTTTAACTGCAGACTTTCAGATTTAATTTGAGGGTAATTACATCCAAATCGGGTGAACGGTGTAGGAATTACAACAGTTTCAATATGTGCCTCCCACTTTTTAAGGGGCCAAAAGTAATGGGACTATCAACTCAAAAGATATTTCATGAACAGATGTGGGCTATTCCCTCGTTATTTCATTATCAATTAAGCAGGTAAAAGTTTTGTAGTTGATTCTAGGTGTGACATTTGCATTTGGAATCAGTTGCTGTCAACTCTCAATATGAGATCCAAAGAGCTGTCACTATCAGTGAAGCAAGCCATCATTAGGCTGAGAAATCAAAACAAACCCATCAGAGAGTTAGCAAAAACATTAGGTGTGGCCAAATCAACTGTTTGGAACATTCTTAAAAAGAAAGAACGCACCAGAGAGCTCAGCAACACCAAAAGACCCGGAAGACCACGGAAAACAACTGTGGTGGATGACAAAAGAATTATTTCCCTGGTGAAGAAAAACCCCTTCACAACAGTTGGCCAAATCAAGAACACTCTCCAGGAGGTAGATGTATATGTGTCAAAGTCAACAATCAAGAGAAAACTTCACAAGAGTGAATATAGAGGGTTCACCACAAGATGCAAACCATTGGTGAGCCACAAAAACAGGAAGACCAGATTAGAGTTTGCCAAACAACATCTAAAAAAGCCATTACAGTTCTGGAACAACATCCTATGGACAGATGAGACAAAGATCAACTTGTACCAGAGTGATGGGAAGAGAAGAGAAAGAGAGGAACTGCTCATGATCCAAAACATACCACCTCATCAGTGAAGCATGGTGGTGGTAGTGTCATGGCGTGGGCATGTATGGCTGCCAATGGAACTGGTTCCCTTGTATTTATTGATGATGTGACTGCTGACAAAAGCAGCAGAATGAATTCTGAAGTTTTTCGGGCAATATTATATGCTCATATTCAGTCAAATGCTTCAGAACTCATTGTACGACGCTTCACAGTGCAGATGGACAATGACCCGAAGCATACTGCAAAAGCAACCAAAGAGTTTTTTAAGGCTAGAAAGTGGAATGTTATGCAATGGCCAAGTCAATCCCCTGACCTGAATCCGATTGAGCCTGCATTTCACTTGGTGAAGACAAAACTGAAGGGAAAATACCACAAGAACAAGCAGGAACTGAAGATATTTGCAGTAGAGGCCTTGCAGAGCTTCCCCAGGGATGAAACCCAGCGTCTGGTGATGTCTATACGTTCCAGACTTCAGGCTGTATTTGCCTGCAAAGGATTTGCAACAAAGTATTAAAAAGTGAAAGTTAGATTTAGGATTGTTTAGTTTGTCCCATTACTTTTGGCCCCTTAAAAAGTGGTAGGCACATATAGAAACCATTGTAATTCCTACACCGATCACCTGATTTGGATGTAATTACCCTCAAATTAAATCTGAAAGTCTGCAGGTAAATCACATCTTGTTTGTTTCATTTCAAAGCCATTGTGGTGGTGAATAGAGGCCAAAATATGAGAATTCTGTCAATGTCCCAATATTTATGGACCTGACTGTATATATATACACACTTAAACGATTGCATGTGTATCAACAATGCGTGCACATATACACAGTTGTTATTGTAAATAAAAGTAAAAATACACACACAGCGCATGTTTTGCGCTGTACACAACCCCTGCATACAGCGCACCTTTTACGCTGCATGAAGACACACAACGCATACTTACATATAATTATAAAAATCCACGCACTTATAAAAGGTTCCTGCACATTATGGTTTATATTAAAGTTAATAATTATGATGTAAAATATATGTATTTGATATCTAGGGTTTAGTACATGATAAGCAGACCATGTTTGGTACCATTCTAAACCACTGTCTATTTGCAGATCTTCGGTTCCATCGGCAAGGAGATCGCAACATGTGTCTGCAAGTTATGGATTACAGAGAATTAGGTATTAGAAAGTACTTTGTATGTAGTGTCTATTGATTAGTTAAAACACACACACAGAGCCATTGGAGGGCAGAACTACCACTATACACACTGACCTATGAACTGTATCATAACAGAAGAACCAAGAGCAAGAACCAATGGGATTATGCCAATTTATTTCTTTTCTACTGTTCACTCTCTGTAGGGTATATATTCAAGTGCTCTATGTCCAGTAGTCAGTCATCATATTCTTTCTTTTGACGGAGGCTTCACAGTTGACGCCGGGAAATCTGGAACCAGAGCGCTTTCGTATGTATCGACTGCACCTTTGAATGTATAATCTTTTGCGCTAAATTGTATTTAGATCAAGGCGTGTAACTGAATTATTTTTAATGTGAATAATAACTTTTTTGTGCTTTGGAACCACACTCAAAGTCTGGAAAGCAATTATTTCTTGTGCGACTTACAACGCTAAATAGCGACATTTGGGTATAAAGATTATTAGGTATTCATAGGCGCTATATATCTGAGAATGGGCCTATACATCTGAGAATGGCGCTATACATCTGAGAATGGCGCTATACATCTGAGAATGGCGCTGTACATCTGAGAATGGTGCTATACATCTGAGAATGGTGCTATACATCTGAGAATGGTGTTAGACATATGAGAATGGTGCTATACATCTGAGAATGGCGTTAGACATATGAGAATGGTGCTATACATCTGAGAATGGCGCTATACATCTGAGAATGGCTCTATACATCT
Organism: Taudactylus pleione; assembly: GCA_031769625.1. NCBI lineage: Eukaryota > Metazoa > Chordata > Amphibia > Anura > Myobatrachidae > Taudactylus > Taudactylus pleione. Next base: position 3,436,242 of record JAUIMM010000230.1, read on the forward strand.
GAGAATTGCGTTAGACATATGAGAATGGCATTATACATCTGGGAATGGCACTGTACATCTGAGAATGGCACTTTATATCTGAGAATGGCGCTATACATCTGGGAATGGCACTGTACATCTGAGAATGGCACTATACATCTGGGAATGGCATTGTACATCTGAGAATGGTGCTATATATCTGAGAATGGTGCTTTATATCTGAGAATGGCGCTTATATCTGAGAATGGCGCTATACATCTGAGAATGGCGCTATACATCTGAGAATGGCACTATACATCTGAGAATGGCATTATATATCTGGGAATGGCACTGTACATCTGAGAATGGTGCTATATGAGAATGGCACTATATATCTGAGAATGACGCTATACATCTGGGAATGGTGCTATATATCTGAGAATGGCACTATACATCTGGGAATGGCACTGTACATCTGAGAATGGCGCTATACATCTGGGAATGGCACTATACATCTGAGAATGGTGTTATATATCTGAGAATGGCACTGTACATCTGAGAATGGCGCTATATATCTGAGAATGGCACTGTACATCTGAGAATGGCGCTATACATCTGAGAATGGCGCTATACATCTGAGAATGGTGTTATACATCTGAGAATGGTGCTATACATCTGAGAATGGTGTTAGACATATGAGAATGGTGCTATACATCTGAGAATGGCGTTAGACATATGAGAACGGTGCTATACGTCTGAGAATGGCGCTATACATCTGAGAATGGCTCTATACATCTGAGAATTGCGTTAGACATATGAGAATGGCATTATACATCTGGGAATGGCACTTTATATCTGAGAATGGCACTTTATATCTGAGAATGGCGCTTTATATCTGAGAATGGCATTATACATCTGGGAATGGCACTGTACATCTGAGAATGGCACTGTACATCTGAGAATGGCGCTTTATATCTGAGAATGGCATTATACATCTGGGAATGGCACTGTACATCTGAGAATGGTGCTATACATCTGAGAATGGCGTTAGACATATGAGAACGGTGCTATACGTCTGAGAATGGCGCTATACATCTGAGAATGGCGCTATACATCTGAGAATGGCACTATACATCTGAGAATGGCATTATATATCTGGGAATGGCACTGTACATCTGAGAATGGTGCTATATGAGAATGGCACTATATATCTGAGAATGGCGCTATACATCTGGGAATGGCACTGTACATCTGAGAATGGTGCTATATATCTGAGAATGGCACTATACATCTGGGAATGGCACTGTACATCTGAGAATGGCGCTATACATCTGGGAATGGCACTGTACATCTGAGAATGGTGCTATATATCTGAGAATGGCACTGTACATCTGAGAATGGGGCTATATATCTGAGAATGGCACTGTACATCTGAGAATGGCGCTATACATCTGAGAATGGCGCTATACATCTGAGAATGGTGTTATACATCTGAGAATGGTGCTATACATCTGAGAATGGTGTTAGACATATGAGAATTGTGCTATACATCTGAGAATGGCGTTAGACATTTGAGAACGGTGCTATACATCTGAGAATGGCGCTATACATCTGAGAATGGCTCTATACATCTGAGAATTGCGTTAGACATATGAGAATGGCATTATACATCTGGGAATGGCACTTTATATCTGAGAATGGCACTTTATATCTGAGAATGGCGCTTTATATCTGAGAATGGCATTATACATCTGGGAATGGCACTGTACATCTGAGAATGGCATTGTACATCTGAGAATGGCGCTTTATATCTGAGAATGGCATTATACATCTGGGAATGGCACTGTACATCTGAGAATGGTGCTTTATATCTGAGAATGGTGCTATACATCTGAGAATTGATTAGTTAAAACACACACACAGAGCCATTGTAGGGCTGAACTACCACTGTACAAACTGACCTATGAACTGTATCGTAACAGAAGAACCAAGAGCAAGAACCAATGGGATTATGCCAACTCGTTTCTATTGTACTGTTCACTCTCTGTAGGGTATATATTCAAGTGCTCTATGTCCAGTAGTCAGTCATCATATTCTTTCTTTTGACGGAGGCTTCACAGTTGACGCCGGGAAATCTGGAACCAGAGCGCTTTCGTATGTATCGACTGCACCTTTGAATGTATAATCTTTTGCGCTAAATTGTATTTAGATCAAGGCGTGTAACTGAATTATTTTTAATGTGAATAATAACTTTTTTGTGCTTTGGAACCACACTCAAAGTCTGGAAAGCAATTATTTCTTGTGCGACTTACAACGCTAAATAGCGACATTTGGGTATAAAGATTATTAGGTATTCATAGGCGCTATATATCTGAGAATGGGCCTATACATTCTCATGAGCGGTGCCTGATTTCCTCCAAACATAACGCCTGGCATTCACGCCAAAGAGTTCAATCTGTGTTTCACCATGGTCTGGGTGTCCTTCAGGTACATTTTGGCAAACTCCAGGTGGGCTGCCATGTGCTTTTTACTAAGGAGTGGCTTCCGTCTGGCCACTCTACCATACAGGCCTGATTGGTGGATTGCTGCAGAGATGATTGTCCTTCTGGAAGGTTCTCCTCTCTCCACAGAGGAATGCTGTAGCTCTGACAGAGTGACCATTGGATTCTTGGTCACCTTTCTGACTAGGGCCCTTCTCCCCTGATCGCTCAGTTTAGACGGACGGCCAACTCTAGGAAGAGTCCTGGTGGTTCCGAACTTCTTCCATTTACGGATGATGGAGGCCACTGTGCTCATTGGGACCTTCAAAGCAGCAGATATTTTTCTGTACCCTTCCCCAGATTTGTGCCTCGTGACTATCCTGTCTCGGAGGTCTACAGACAATTTCTTGGACTTCATGCTTGGTTTGTGCTCTGACATGCACTGTCAAGTGTGGGACCTTATATAGACAGGTGTATGCCTTTCAAAATCATGTCCAATCAACTGAATTTACCACAGGTGGACTCCAATTAAGCTGTAGGAACATCTCAGGGATGATCAGTGGAAACAGGATGCACCTGAGCATAATTTTGAGTTTCATGGCAAAGGCTGTGAATACTTATATACATGTGATTTCTTAGTGGTTTTTTTAAATAAAATTTGCAAAAATCTCAGAAAAACATTTTACATGTTGTCATTATGGGCCATTGTGTGTAGAATTTTGAGGACAAAAATGAATTTATTCCATTTTGGAATAAGGCTGTAACATAACAAAATGTGGAAAAAGTGAAGCGTTGTGAATACTTTCTGGATGAACTGTATTACTCCATTCAAGGTATAAAATACATTTATTTGTAGAAAAATGTCTTTAAAATATACATAAAACGTAAAACTATATAGAATGCAACAATGTGCCAGGACTGGGGATCTGCACTGAATCGGAGTGCAGTATGTGCACAAAAACGTTACAATAGGTCTTGTTCCTAATGTTAAAAAAAAAAGTGTACATAAAGCACATACCTCTCCGTTCAGTAGCAGTGTAGAATCCCCTCAAAACAGCACTAGTGCCACAGGTTAATAAACAAATGTATTTTATACCTTGAATCTACTACCTTATGAGTACTGGTATGCAACTTTGATCATTGTCATATGAAATATATATATGTGAAGTGACGCATATAATTGAAAGTGTGCGGGAAAAGAAACCATTACAAGATTGAACATAGGCCCTGATTCAGACCCACTTGCGAGCGGCTGTCCGCTCGCAAGTGGGTCGATGTTCTGCACTGAGCATGCGCACGACGGAGGGAGCTCCTTCGTGCGCATGCGCCAGACGCGACGAGCGAAGGAAAGTCCTTCGCTCGTTGTGTCTGATCAAAGGGGGCGTGCTGTCGATGTTGATTGACAGCACGCCCCCTTTGGTGGGCGTGCCGGGGGCGTGCCTCCCTGACGGGGGCGTTCCCACGGGAACGCCTCCCGTCAGAAGCCGGCCCACTGACATCACTAGTGATGTCAGTGGGAGTGATTTTGGCTCTGATAGAGCCAAAATCACTCTGGGGCTTGCGGTTGAAAACCTCAACCGCAGGCTCCGGCTCGCAGTTTCGATGGTCGCGATGGTCAAGACCATCGCGGCCATCAAACTGCACGCTCGTATAGGCTGTGGGTGGTGACCCACAGCTATACGAGCGTCCAGGAGGACGCTCCATTTTTATGGAGGGCGGCCCTCATTCAGAGCGTGCGCTCTGCTCAGAGCGTACGGCTCTGAATGAGGGCCATACACTCCACGTGTGTTAGTGAGGTGTGTGTATATGTGTTTGCTTTAAGATTATAACGTCACTGTGGGGAGGCGGCTATCGCTTTTATAGAGATGTGAGAATTCATGAATGACATTCACCTGATCCCCTAGTAAAGAAATCACTACGAGTTTGAACATACCTGTATATGTGTAAGTTTAGGTGCGACTCCCGGTGGGAATTTTAAATACACCCTGAAAGACAATAAATATATATATACACCATCTAATATACACATTATCTTTTGATGATTATTGAAAATGTCTGATAGAAACTACACATGTTGTATTCTTTATTATTTCTTTGCATACATGGATGAACACAAACACGGCGGACACAAAAGGAAAAGGAAAATACGTTGATATATACGGGCAGATAAGTATTCTAATTCTTTCTGACTCCATGTAGGGTGGAAAACTTTCCATTTCCTGCTTCGTCACTTTTCTCTATTATGGTATTGTAGGCAGCGCCATACCCTCTCTTTCCATATTTTAAATAACAAGTTACTTTTTAGACCAAAAGGGAAAGGTCTTTTTAAGTGGGGGTAGGCAGCAGCCTTTACCTATGCAGCGCCATTTATTCTCTTTAAATAGTATTTGACAAGGCTAGAAACCAGTCCTTTCCTAGACGTCTACCACAAAGAAATCTACCAAGCATAATGTCAGGAGTTGGTTTTCTTGTGGACCCGGGGTGGATACAGAAGGGGACACAGAATCAGAACTGTAGAAAAACTTGGGTTGTTTAATGATTGGAATGGTAGACATGAAAGAACCAAGTCCAGGGCAAAAGTGGAGATGGGTCAAAGTCAAATAATAAGTCCAGCAGCAAATAATAAAATCCGGAATGAATGTAACAAGAGTGGAACAATAATGTTTAGGTATGTCCAGAGGGAAACAAACTGTAGACAGGGGTCGATGCAGTAAGAAGGTGGTTTGGCTGGTGAGTGGGATCACAACAGTAGCAGGAGGAGGAGTTGCTGGTAGGTGCTGGGAATCCTGTGGCTACCTGAAACCGGTAGGGAGCTAGGCAGAACCAAAGTCAGCTGTATAGAGGAGCTCAGATAAGTGTGACCAGACTCGGCTGATACACGTTACACTAGCAAAGTAAGGAAGCTGTGAACTCCCTTAAATCCCCAACAGCAGAGTGTGATTGGCCGGACAGAACAGCTGACCTTTAGGGGATTGGTTCCTTAGGTCACATGGCCCAATGCAAGATGGTGGCGCCCGTAGAACTGCAGCTTGGGAATGTTGTGCAACACTCCCATGCTGGCACAGCTTACAAACAAGGAACCACCAGATGCACCCTGTGCCAGTCTCCATACTCCAGCATCACCACCGGAAGGCCCACGCCAGAGCACCCTAATGGGCAAAGACCGTGGACTTACCGGTAAGGAACCCCTGGTTGTGACACCTAATAAACAAGCCTGGAGTGTGAGATATTCAGCTGCCAAGCCTGATGACAAGCCCTCAGCTGGAGGGGGTGGGCCTCGCCCTGGGGGATCCCAGGGTGGGAGGCCAACCTCTTCAGTTCACCCAGTGCTGTTGTCAAACTACCACAGACACCTGGGTGAGAGAAGTGGTCACTCGAGGGTACGCCCTCTCTTTTCACAGATGGCCTCCCCATCAGTTCTTCTGCACAGGTATCCTGTCCAACAAGGACAAGGCTTTGGCCATTCACAGGGCAGTACAATCCATGCTCCTGGCAGAAGTTATTGTACCGGTCCTGTTATCCCAGAAGGGAATGGGTTATTACTCCAGCCTTTTTCTGGTTCAGAAACTGAATGAATCCCACCAACCTATCCTCAATCTCAAGTCCCTGAACAAGTTCCTCAGGGTACCTCGGTTCAGGATGGAAACTCTTCGTTCCATTATACTAGCTATGGAACCTGGGGATTTTATGGTGTCTCTGGTTATTCAGGATGCATACCTGCATATTCCAATAGCTTCAGCTCACCAGCGGTTTCTCAGGTTTACTGTGTCTCAACAGCATTTCCAGTTTCAGGCCCTGCTGTTTGGCCTTTCTACTGCACATTGAGTGTTTACAAAAGTTATGGCGGTAATGGCAGCCCATCTGCAGCTGCAGGGGGTCCGCCTGTTACCATAACTGGATGACCTTTTACTGTTGGCAGGGTCTCCAGAGGTACTTCACCGCCACCCACAGATGCACGGGTGGTTGATCATTTGGAAGAAGTTCTCCCTGGTCCCATCTCAGAGGATGCTCCATATGGGAGCTCTGTTGGATTCCCAAGAGCAGAGGATTTTTCTGATGCCAGAGAAAATCTCCACTTTGCAAACGCGAGTACGCAGATACCTCCACAGTCGCCGAGTGTCCATACACTCAGCCATGCAGTTACTGGGATCCATGGTGTCGACATTCGACATGGTGGAGTATACCCAGTTTCATTCCTTGCCTCTGCAGAAATTGATCTTCTCCCGGTGGGATGGATTACCACATCGGATAAGGACACAGACGATGGTACACTCTGTGGGGGCTCTTTCTTTTTGCTCCCCATTTCTGTTTTTTCACCAGGACAGGGCGGTGCTTAGGACTCGCCCTGGTTTCCTTCCAAAGGTGGTCTCTAGTTTCCACATTTATGAGGAAATTATTGTGCCGGCCTTTAATTCCCCAGACCTCTCGGCAGGTGAGGCCTCATTATATGTGGTACGTGCCCTCAGGATTTATGTGAACCATACCAGTTCCCTTCGGAAGTCAGACTCCTTGTTTGTCCTCAACGGCTTTCACAAGAAGGGATAGCCAGCCAATAAGCAAACTTTGGCTAGATGGTTTCGCATGGCGATCTCTGAGGCTTACTCTCATGAGGGCCTTCCAGTACCGCCCTCTGTTACTGCTCATTCTACTCGGTCTGTGGGTCCTTCGTGGGCAGCTCGCTGTGGCACCTCGACAGCTCAGCTGTGTAAGGCGGCCACGTGGTCTTCTGTCCAGTCCTTCCTAAGGTATTATGCATTCAATACCTTTGCCTCTCAGGATGTTTCCTTTGGGCGGCGTATTGTCCTCTCTGCTCAGGAGCGTCCCCACCTTTGAGGGTACTGCTTTGGGACATCCCCAAGGTCACCCTGTGGACCCCCTATGGACCCTGAAGTACAAAATAAGTAGAAAATAAGAGATATGGTAAGAACTTACCTTTGTTGTCTCTTTTTCTACAAAGTCCATAGGGTCCACCCTGACACCCTGTGCTTCAGTTGGGCTTCGCTCTGGTCACCGGTTTCCTGTCTCCTTCTATGTGACAATGTGATTCTAGTGTGTTGCAGACTTTCTTCTCACTCTTTTATACTCCTCCGACCTTTAGCTTGCTACGAAACTGAGGTGCCTCTGGCCCGGGGGCTGGGTATAGAGGGAGACCCAAGTGCATCCTGGGAAGGAAAAATGTACTGTGTAAGGTGTCCGGATGACTTGGCATCATCTATACCCCAAGGTCACCCTGTGGACCGTATGACTTCATAGAAAAAGATATATATATATATATATATATATGTGTGTGTTTGCCCATCTTAAATTCATATTGCCCCCCCTTCCCAAATGCTACTCCGTGGGAACTTCACCTGGGAGATGGATGAGTTTGTCGGGGAGAGAGCAATATGAATTCAATTCAGCTTCATTGCTGCTAATAACTTTTTATTTGGGGACACAAAAGGAGAGAAGTCCTAATCGCCACTTAAATATAGGAGCGGATACATATAGTCCTATACCCTTTTTTTATTCCTATATCCATTTTATATTTATTTATGTGTTTTCTTTTTTGTGATGTGTATTCTTTATGTCAGAATAGTGTTCTACACGACTTGATTGATGAATACTCATTTTAAATTATGTATTAATTATTTGTCTATTGAATTTAAAACCATCCATCATCCTTTTTTGATAATTTAGCGTTTTTTTAGTTTCAATATGAATTCAAAGCTGACAAGTTCTAGGAAGGGAGATATATTCTATCTACTATATAAAAGCGAAAATTTGTCCTTCTGTCTCTCTATACAAATCCACAGTTTACAAGCCAAGATCATGTATTAAAACACGGCAAGGCAACTAAAAAAATTGGAAATAGGAATTAATTTCTGTTAAAATTTTAATTAATTAAAAAACACAATATTTGCTGTATGCTCATTGTGGGGCCTCACGGCATATGGGTAGGATCTCGGAGCGAGAGTTTTGTGTTGTCATGTTTTGTCATGTAATTAATGTTTATTATCAAAGAGTGCTTTATCAGGCATTCCCAACATTCTCAGCTCTCTGACTATACCAAATTACGCAACAACATTGACTTCTTTCTTCGAACTGTGTCAAAATGATGACTTTGCAAGGATCCTGCTGTACTGTGAGCTGCCAAAATATTACACATGGAATGCTTCTCGAAAAGTTTTTATGCACAGAAAAAAGGGAGTCGCTGTAGATGGTCATCCTGGTATCACAGCAACAGAAGCTCTTGGCCATGTTTACACTGTACATCCGGGCCGGCTGGCCTGTTACGCCAGGTACGCGTGATGTTATCGCGGTCGTGCCTGGCATTCTGGGAGGCAGGGGAGAAAACTAAAGACAAGGAGCAGCCTGCAAGACCAAGACACGGAGGAGCAGCCTTTGCCTGGAGGGAGGACGGACGGAGGAGTGGATGGCAGAAGCCGGAGCAGGGATTCAGGTAAGTGGTTTTTTTTTACTTTTATTACGTGTGTGTCTATGGGAGGGTCACTACAAGGGGGGACTACTACTAGGGGCTACTACAAGGGGGGACTACTACAAGAGGGGGACTACTACTAGGGGCACTACAAGGGTGGACTACTACTAGGGGCACTACAAGAGGGGATTACTACAAGGGGGGACTACTACTAGGGGCACTACAAGGGGGACTACTACTAGGTGCACTACAGGGGGGGACTACTACTAGGGGCTACTACAAGGGGGGACTACTACTAGAGGCTACTACAAGGGGAGACTACTACAAGAGGGGGACCACTACTAGGGGCACTACAAGGGGGGACTACTACTAGGACACTACAAGAGGGGACTACTACAAGGGGGGACTACTACAAGAGGCACTACAAGGGGGGACTACTACTAGGGGCACTACAAGGGTGGACTACTACTAGGGGCTACTACAAGGGGGGACTACTACAAGGGGGGCACTACTACTAAGGGCACTACAAGGGGGGACTACTACAAAGGGGGGACTACTACTAAGGGCACTACAAGGGGACTACTACTAGGGGCACTACAAGGGGGGAACTACTACTAGGGGCACTACAAGGGGGGGACTACATTAAGGTTCATATGGAATGCATATGGAATGGAAAGGACTGTTCCCAGAGTGACGAGAAAAGGGTGTGTGTCATGGTTATGGCTTTTTCCATGAGACCACAGCCCCTTAATTTGTTTGGGCACGAGTAACAATATGCCTGGGGAGGCCAAAAAATATACTCGCTTACCAAAAAATTTGGGCTAGGGCCAGCCCTATGTCCATCCTACAAATTTTGAATGCTTCTATCTCCGAAGTTTGCTTTACACCGTTACAGGTCCTACTTCCTTCAAAGACCTTAGGACTGTTGATGGGGAAGTTTGTCACACTTTTCGTGAGGCCTGCCTAAGGAGAGGTTTGTTGGAGGAAGATGTGTAAACAAACAGCTCCAGCTAATATATATATATATATACAACCCTGAGTGAATGGTCCGGCACTCAAATGAACAAAGAAGCAAATTGCCTGGTGCACAACCCGAGAAATAATGCATATGGGGTGTGTTGGAAGGCACTCTGCAAGACTAAACAACAATATTGTTGTGTAGTCCTGCAGAGTGCCTTCCAACACACCCCATATATATATATATATATATATATATATATATATAGTGTGATAGAAGCACTGGAGAAGTGTGGAATGGCTTTTATATCTCCCAGATTCCTGTCCTACGTGTTTTAAAACCCCCAGGAGAAGCAAACTAGAAATGTCTGCTTTTGTGAAAAGCCAGAATGGGTCCTGGGGGTGTGGATGTGAGGAGAGGGAGGGCTCCTTGCATAGGCCACTCCGGGTGTTGGGCCTTTCAGCCTGGTAGCAGATCATTAGGGCTTGCAACTGGAAATGGCTGTGATAAGCTGGGTTTACTTGTGGCTGAGTGTCTCATACCTGGGAGAGCTGGCCCGCAGGTTAGCTTGCTCTGAGACACTGTTTGCTACAAACCGGATGGTACTGTGGACGTGAACTTATTTTTTAGTGTTCGGTTAGTGAGGGAATTTGCTGTCTAGTTAGAGCCCAGATGGGCTAGGATTTATTTTATGTTTGTTTATTTGATTATTGATATTGCACAATAAAAACTGGCGCTGACCAGCTCACACGAAAATCCACGACTGGAGTGCTGTTTCCTGGCTGCTGTGTGTAAGGAGGTGTCCATCTACTCCCAGGAGAGGGACCCCTACCCCGACCTTATCACAATATATATACAGGATATAAATATATATATATATATATATATATATATATATATAATATATATATATATATACTGTGAGGAGATGCAGAGACTGTGGGGAAAGGTTTGGAGAAGATGAAAGTAGTCCTGTCAATATCGACATGGTTGCTGAATAGACCCCATAAGACACATATATTCTTTGTGTACACCGGGCCTGATTCATTACGGATTGCAACAGCGTACACAGGACCTCATTCAGAGGCGCACGCAAAAAGCGAGCACTCGCTCTGAATGAGGGCGGCTACTTTTTAAAGAAAAAACGGCCTCCTGGCCGCTCGCTAAGCTATGGGTGACCACCCACAGCTTTTGCGAGCGGCCAGGTGATGGTCGCGACCATCGCAACCATTGGGCTTGCGACGAGATCCTTGTGGTAAGGTCTCATCTGCCTCAAGCCCCAGTGAGCTTCCTGCTCTAATAGAGCAGGAAGCTCACTACTTACATAATGAGTGATGTCAGTAGGGCTGACCACAAACGGCAGGTGTTCCTTCAGGAATGCCTCCATTTGTCCAGCCACCCCCCCACCCCGCCTACAAAACGGGGCAAGCCGTCGATCAACATTGACAGCCGCCCTGTTTGCAGCGAGCCCCAGAGCGAGTGAATTTCTCACTTGCTACGGGGCTTGCGCACGCACGGCATGTGCGCAGTGCCCCACCATCGACCCGCTTGCGAGCGCGTCTGAAGGAGGTCCACAGATCGGCCGATGGTGCGTACAGCGCATGCGTATGAATCTCAGTGCGCGGGCGTGAGTTAGCATTGTGATTGCTCTGCAATCACGCACGCAGAAAGAAAGCATTGGGGGCGTCAGCTGCAGCTCCCACTGCACATGATGGATGCGGGACAGGTCATAGCACATTATTATATAGATGCCGTTATAACCAAGGAATCATTATAATATATATGATGTATTATGTTTTCTAGAACCAAGTCTGGTACCAAACATCAGTTGATGGACACATCCAGCTTCAGTCATTTCCCCAGCGCAGTACAGATGGCGCAGGTAAGGCGATTATTCACATACAGGGGCTGATTCTGAGTCGCTAGTTGCCGGCAGCTGCGGAGGCCAGATTTACTAACGCGGAAATCCATAGGACTAATGCCTGCAAGTGGAAAGCCTGCGCCGCCCATTGATTTTACACCGGTCCTCGCAACCGTCATCATTAGTATCTGCACTTGTACCAGCCCATGCTATGTGCAAGAGATCCACCAGACACAGCCATCCCTTATACGTGCGCACAGAGCAATACATACACGCCCACGACACAACCGTGACGCACCCACAACACTCCTGTGACATGCCAATGGCACTCCCATGACACGCCCACAACACTCCTGTGACACGCCCACAACACTCCTGTGACATGCCCATGGCACTTCCATGACACGTCCATGACACTGATGTCAGGGCCAGTTTTGCCCTGAGACTCCTAATTCCATGGAACACACAGATCCGTCTAACTTCCGTGTGACTCAAAATTTGACAGAATATCACTAAAAAGCGTAGGTTCCCATCAGCACATGCCCTGTATACAAAAACTTGCCGAGTACTCCGTATCAGCCCCACAGGCTCCACTCCCTGCTGTCTGCTAGACTCTAACCCCATTTGGATTTGTCTAATGTACGTACTTAGGGATAAATACATAAATTATTCTAGGGGGTAAATTTACTAAGAATCGAGTTTGGTTGTGTTTAAACTCACTTTGTTCCCAACCAAAACTAGGGAGAGTTTTCCCTTTTAAAACTTGCAAATTTACTAAGAAGTGAGTTTAGCTGAAAGTGAGTTTTCCGATGGTGAAGCAAAGTGAGTTTTTTTCACCAAAATTGCGAGTTTAGATGTGAGTTTAGATGCGAGTTTAGATGTGAGTTTAGATCATACTTGCCAACTCTCCCTCATTGTCAGGGAGACTCCCTGAAATAGCAGAAATCTCCCTGTCGCCCTGAAGAGTCCACCAATCTCCCTCATTTCACCTTACCCCCATTATGACACTGTTATATAAAAGAAAAAACAGAGATATATACATTCAAATGGGATCATTAGTATAATTTCCCTGCATTGGTTATAAGGAATAATGGGCCTGATTCAGACCCACTCGCAAGCGGCTGTCCGCTCGCAAGTGGGTCGATGGTGCGCATGCGCCAGACGCGACGAGCGAAGGACTTTCCTTCGCTCGTTGTGTCTGATCAAAGGGGGCGTGCTGTCTATGTTGATTGACAGCACGCCCCCTTTGGTGGGCGTCCCGGGGGCGTGCCTGCCAGACGGAGGCGTTCCCAAGGGAACGCCTACCGTCAGAAGCCGGCCCCACTGACATCACTAGTGATGTCAGTGGGAGTGATTTTAGCTCTGATAGAGCCAAAATCACTCCAAGGCTTGTGGTCGAAAAACCCGACCACAGGCTTCTGGTCGCACTGGCGATGGTCGCGATGGTCAAGACCATTGCGACCATCATCCTGTATGCTCGTATGTGCTGTGCGTGGTGACCCACAGCTATACGAGCGTCCAGGAGGACGCTCCATTTTTATGGAGGACGGCCCTCATTCAGAGCGAGCGCTCTGCTCAGAGCGTCCGGCTCTGAATGAGGGCCAATGATCCCTATGGTTACATGTATTTTCTGAGAAGTATCAGTGTGTTGTCATCAACAAGTAGCTCTTGCTAACTGCTTTGGGGCTCATGTACATGTGGATGTAAATCAATGTTATGACACGCCTCTCAGATGTAGCAGTACACGCCCACTTTACCGCCACGCTCATAGGTGTTACTTTCACAATCTCCCTGAAATGCATTTTCAAAAGTAGGCAAGTATGGTTTAGATGTGAGTTTAGATGCGAGTTTAGATTAGGGGTGTGCACCGGCCTCTTTTCATGTTTTGTGTTTTGGTTTTGGATCTGGATCTTTCTTCGTGTTTTGGATCTGGATTGGTTTTGCCAAACCACCCTTCCGTGTTTTGGGTTCTGGGTTTTGTGTTTTGGATCTGCTTTTTTTTTAAAAAAAGCATAAAAACAGCTAAAATCACAGAATTTGTGGGTTTTTCTGCTCCTATGCTATTATTAACCTCAATAACCTTAATTTCCACTCATTTTCAGTCTATTCTGAACACCTCACACCTCACAATAGTGTTTTTATGTCCAAAAGGTTGCACCGAGGTAGCTGGATGACTATGCTAAGCGACACGAGTGGGCGGCACAAACACGTGGCACATCTAGGAGTGACACTGCAGTGGCAGACAGGATGGCAGTTTGAAAAACTAGGCCCCAAACTGTACATAATGCAAAGAAAAAAAAGAGGTGCAAGATGGAATTGTCCTTGGGCCCTCCCACCCACCCTTATGTTGTATAAACAGGACATGCAAACCAATCATTTCAGCGCCAGGGTCTGCCACACGACTGTGGCTGAAATGATTGTTTCGTTTGGGCCCCCACAAAACAAGCTGGCAATTAATCTGTCCCTGCACAAACTGGCGCTACGGAGGCAAGATGTCGTCCTCATCCTCCTCATCCACCGATTCCTCACCCTCTTCAGTGTTGTGTACATCCTCATCCTCACAGAGTATTAACTCGTCTCCGCTGGAATCCACCACCACAGGTCCTTCTGTACGTTCTGGAGGCTGGTCTCCCTGGAAGAGTTGATAATTCATTTTTATGAACATCATCTTCTCCACATTTTGTGGAAGCAACCTCCTACGCCTTTTGCTGACAAGGTTCCCGGCTGCACTAAACACTCTTTCGGAGTGCACACTGGAGGGGGGGCAACTCAGGTAAAATAAAGCCAGTTTGTACAGGGGCCTCCAAATTGCCTCTTTTTCCTGCCAGTACATGTACGGACTGTCTGACATGCCTACTTGGATGCTGTCACCGATGTAATCCTTTAACAGACAGACGCACGCTTGTCGCTGCTGCTTTGAGGATGCAGGTGCGGCTACAGCTCACACAATTCACAAAGACAGAAAAAAAATGTAGAATTGTTTTATTGTTTGTGGAGCGCACTTTGAGGGTTACACCACCCTTTAACAGACAAACACACGTTTGTCGCTGCTGCTTTGAGGATGCAGATGGAATCTAGACGGGATTTGGAACCGGGGACACACTACCTCCATCAATTGTCTAAATCCCACTGCACTAATGGCGGATACCGGACGCACGTCTAACACCAACATAGCAGTCAAGGCCTCAGTTATATGTTTTGCTTCAGGATGACTGCTGTCGTACTTCATCCTCATTGCTAGGGACTGTTGGAGGGTCAATTGTTTAGTAAAAGTAGTGGTGTTCCTACTTCCTCTCTGGGATGATGAACAACTCCCAGCAGCAGCAACAGCACTTGGAGGAAGTGGTTCTTGATCTTTCCCTATTTTATTTTTAACGGAGAAAGTTTGGTCCTCCATTTATGTTATATTGATATATACGTGCAGCTAAGGCGCACACAAACACAGAAAATATTTTTTTATTTTTGCTGGAGAGTAGTGCACTTTGTGGGTTACACCACCCTTTAAGAAATGAGCCAGCCGGCCTTTTACTTATGGGACACAGGCGCACGCTTGGCGCTGCTCCTTTGTTGATGCACATGCAGCCACAGTGCACACAATTCACAAACTCAGAAAAAAAATATTTATTTTGTTTGGAGTGCCCTTTGGGGGTTAAAGCACCCGTTAGCAGTCAATCCAGCTGGCCCTTTATTTATAGGACACAGGCGCACGCTTGGCACTACTTTGTTGATGTACGTGCGGCTACTGCGCACACAATTCACAAACACAAAAAAATATATTTTTTTATTTTGTTTGGAGTGTACTTTGGGAGTTACAGCACCCTTTAACGGACAAGCCAGCCGGCCCTCTACTTATGGGACACAATCGCACGCTTGGCGCTGCTCCTTTGTTGATGCACGTGCAGCCACAGTGCACACAATTCACAAACACAGAAAAAATATTATTTTTTTTGCACTTGGGGGGAGCACCCCTGACGGACAGAGCACCCCCTGGACAACACTACAGCACCCCTTTAGGACTGGGACACTGCACAAGACTTTGGAGTGGACACAGCCCCTATGGACAACTGACTGCACAACACAGTCCAGCCAGCCCCTATGGACTTTGAAGTAGTGTACACAGCCCCTATGGACAACAGCAGCGCAGCACAGCACAACACTACACTGCACTACACTACACTACACTACACAGCCCAGCCAGCCCTAACTCCCACCCTCCCTCTTCACTGTCCACAGCCGAGTGAGAAAGTGGCGCAGACGCGGGTACCTTATATAGGATACAAAACCCGCGAGACCCGGAAGGCGGGATGATGACGTTTTGCCTCGATTTCAGATCCGAGTCAGGCGGGAAAAGTCGAGCCTGACTCGGATCGGCCTCGGATCGGGGGGGCTCGGGGGGGTTCCGATTTCAGAAATCCGAACCCGCTCACCCCTAGTTTAGATGCGAGTTTAGATGCGAGTTTAGATGAGATGACTTACTCGAAGTCTGCACATATCAGTGAAATATGTGAAGGCTGCTTGTGCATTGAACCTGTAAAATAATTGTTGAAAGTTACAAAAAAAAGACATAAGGTCCCCCCCCAAAAAAGCATAACCAGCCCCGGACTTGCCAGCCAGTCCTGGTACCAAAAATTATGGGGAAAAAAATTAATAGGGTTCCACCATAATTTAGAAACCAGCACCTGGCTGCAGGGCCAGTCCTGGTTTGAATTATAGAGGTAACAAATTTGCGTAGGGGTACCCCTATAATTCAAACAAGCTCTGGACCCTTTCTAGCGGGGGGCTGATGCCACAGCCAGGGGAGCCCATTCACCGGGCCCCCCAGCCGCAGCATCAGTCCTGACAATTAGTCAGCCCAGGCCAGGGATCCCTGGGGAGTTGGGGACCCTCCAATAAATGGTTCCCCCTCTCCAGGGCACCCCTGGCCTAGGCTGAAAGCCCGGGGCTAGCCCCGCCACCCCTGGGCAGTGGGTGGTGGGTTGATAGTGTAGGTGTAGTGTGAAAAATTGAAAAGACAACATTGTCTTTACAGTAGAACTGCAGGTCCCAGCAAGCCTCCCCCATATGCTGGTACTTGGAGAACCACAAGTACCAGCATGCGGGGCATTAAGGCACACACACCGTGAATATAAAGTTTTATTACTGTACATACATACACACACATACTCACGTTCTTCCAGATGTTCACGTCCCCTTCTCAACGTAAAGTATCCAATGATTGTACCTGGGAAAAAAGATCCAATACTCACCTTTTGATGTTCTCCGCAGTAATCCACATAGGGCCCCGAATACACTGTATCAACATGCTACAGCATGCCTAACCCTAAGTCCCCCCTGGGTGCCCTAAACCTAACCCTCCCCCCCACGACTGTCCGCTCGCAGTGCCCGGTACCACTACGATCGGGATGCAGGGCGCCTGTCTCCTGGCATCGGGAAAATGACAGGCGTCTAGATATAGACGCCTGTCATTTAACCCACGCCGGGATAAAGCAGTCGGGAAGCCGGCTATCGGGATCACGTCAGCTGGTTTCCTGATTGCATCCCACGCTGCCCTTCTTCAAACAAATAATTTTTACAGGGGCTGCCCTGTGTGGTGTAGGGGTACGCTGCCCTTCAAATAAATAATTTTGACAGGGGCTGCTCTGTGTTGTGTAGGGGTACGCTGCCCTTCTTCAAACAAAATTTTTTTACAGGGGTTATTCACTCCATAAAAATAATGGAGGACAAAAATTTGGAGGATAAAATAGGGAAAGATCAAAAAATACTTCCTCCTAGTGCTGAAGCTGCTGCCACTAGTCATAACATAGACGATGAAATGCCATCAACGAGGTCTGCCAAGGCCGATGCCCAATGTCATAGTAGAGGGTATATAAAATCCAAAAAGCCAAAGTTCAGTAAAATTACCCAAAAAATAAATTTAAATTGTCCTGGCCTATGTTCATGACTAGTGGTTCAGCTTCACATGACGATGGAAACCCTCCTCCCACTAGAAAAATGAAAAGAGTTAAGTTGGCAAAAGCACATCAAAGAACTGTGCATTCTAAGAAGATATCACAAATCCCCAAGGAGAGTCCAAGTGTGGTGGTGGTTGCGATGCCTGACCTTCCCAGCACTGGACGGGAAGAGGTGGCTCTTTCCACCATTTGCACGCCCCATGCAAGTGCTGAAAGGAGCACCCACAGTCCAGTTGCTGATATTCAAATTGAAGATGTCACTGTTGAAGTACAACAGGATGAGGATACTGGTGTAGCGGGCGCTGAGGAGGAAGTTGGGGAGGAGGATTCTGATGGTGATGTGGTTTGTTTAAATCAGGCACCAAGGGAAAGAGTTGTTGTCTGTGGTATGAAAAACCCCATCATGGTCATGCCGGGGCAGAAGGCCAAAAATTCCACCTCTTTGGTCTGGAAATATTTGCTATCCAAATCTGGACAACAACTGTCTTGCCATATGTAGCTTATGTAAAGGTGGAATAAGTAGGGGTAAGGACGTTAACCACCTAGGAACATAATCCCTTATACGTCACCTGCAGTACGTTCCTAAAAATTTACTGTCAAGATCAGAAATTGAAACTGTGGCTAAGACAGTAAGCAGTCCAGGGACACCTATATCTCTTTCTCCTGTTGTATCCAAGCACCTGCAAACCACACCATCAACTCCCTCCTCGTCAATTTCCTCCTTAGTCAGGATCGGAAGTAGTCCTGCAGGCCATGTCTCTGGCATGACTGACTCTCCTATCCCGGATTCCTCCGGAGGATCCTGTATTGCTACGCCTCCTGCTGCAGCTGTTGCTGCTGTCAGTCATTCGTCATCCCAGAGAGGAAGTTGGAACACCACTACTTCTTTTACTAAGCAATTGACCCTCCAACAGTCCTTAGCGAGGAGGATGAAAGACGACAGCAGTCATCTTGTTGCAAAGCAGATAACTGAGGCCTTGACAGCTATGTTGGTGTTGGTGTCCGGTATCCGCCAAAAGTGCAGTGGGATTTAGACAATTGATGGAGGTATTGTGTCCCCGGTACCAAATCCCATCTAGATTCCTCTTCACTAGCCAGGCGATACCGAGAATGTATAGAGACGTCAGAAAAACTGTCCTCATTGTCCTAAAAAATGCGGTTGTACCCAATGTCCACTTAACCACGGACAAGTGGAACAGGGCAGACTAAGGACTATATGACTGTGACAGCCCACTGGGTAGATGTATCACCTTACGCAGCCACAACAGCAGCGTCACCAATAGCAGAAACGCCAGCTCGTTCCAAGGCAGGCTACGCTGTGTTTCACTGGTTTTGGTAAGAGACACACCGCCGACAACCTCTTAGAGAAACTGAGGGAAATCATCGCCCAATGGCTTACTCTACTTAGACTCTCCTGGAGATTTGTGATATCTGACAATGCCACCAATATTGTGCGGGCATTACATCTGGCCAAATTCCAGCACGTCCCATGTTTTGCTCACACAATAAATTTGGTGGTGCAGAATTTTTTTAAAACAACAGGGGCGTGCAGGAGATGCTTTGGGTGGCCCGAAGAATTTCTGGCCACTTTCACCATTCAGTGACTACGTGCCAAAGTCTGGAGTGCCAACAAACACTTTTGAACCTGCCCTGCCATCACCCGAAGCAAGAGGTTGTAACGCAGTGGAACTCAATACTCTATATGCTTCAGAGGATGGAGGAGCAGCAAAAGGCCATTCAAGCCTATACATCCACCTATGACATAGGCAAAGGAGGGGGTATGCACCTGACTCAAGCGCAGTGGAGAATGATTTTCGTGTTGTGCAAGGTTCTCCAGCCCTTCGAACGTGCCAAATGTGAAGTCAGTTCAGACACTGCCAGCTTCAGTCAGGTCATTCCCCTCATCAGACTTTTGCAGAAGCAGCTGGAGAAAGTGAAGGAGGAGCTAAGACGGAGCGATTCTGCTTGGTATGTGGGACTTGTGGATGAAGCCCTTCATTCGCTTTGCCAGGATTCGAGGGTGGGCAATCTATTGAAATCAGACCACTACATTTTGGCCACTGTGCTCCATCCTAGGTTTAAACCCTACTTGGTGTCTCTCTTTCCGATGGACACAAGCCTGCAGAGGTGCAAAGACCTGCTGGTGAAAACACTGTCAGCTGAAGCGGAACGTAACACGGCAATAGCTCCTTCATTTTCTCCCGCAACTGGGGCTGCCAGGACACAACTTAGATATCCTAACCCACCTGCTGGCAGTGATGCAGAGCAGGCAGGACCAAGTTTGGCCATCTAGTCGGGACAATTTATGACGTGTCTACTATCACTGCATATGATGCTGTCACCATTGACAGAATGGTGGAGGATTACATCGGTGACAGCATCCAAGTAGGCATGTCAGAAGTCCGTACCTGTACTGGCAGGAAAAAGAGGCAATTTGGAGGCCCCGTACAAACCGGCTCTATTTTACCTAAGTTGCCCCCCCTCCAGTGTGTACTCCGAAAGAGTGTTTAGTGCAGCTGGGAACCTTGTCAGCGAAAGGCGTAGGAGGTTGCTTCCACAAAATGTGGAGAAGATGATGTTCATAAAAATGAATGATCAATTCTCCCAGGGAGACCAGCCTCCAGAACGTACAGAGGGATCTGTGGTGGTGGATTCCAGCGGGGACGAATTAATACTCTGTGAGGATGAGGATGTACACAACACTGAGGAATCGGTGGATGAGGAGGATGAGGACGACATCTTGCCTCCGTAGAGCCAGTTTGTGCAGGGACAGATTAATTGCCAGCTTGTTTTGTGGGGGCCCAAATGAACCAATCATTTCAGCCACAGTCGTGTGGCAGACCCTGGCGCTGAAATGATTGGTTTGCTAAAGTGTTTATACAACATAAGGGTGGGTGGGAGGGCCCAAGGACAATTCCATCTTGCACCTCTTTTTTTCTTTGCATTATGTTCTGTTTGGGGCCTAGTTTTTCAAACTGCCATCCTGTCTACCACTGCAGTGCCACTCCTAGATGGGCCACGTGTTTGTGCTGCCCACTCGTGTTGCTTAGCGTAGTCATCCAGCTACCTCGGTGCAACCTTTTGGCCTAAAAACAATTTTGTGAGGTGTGAGGTGTTCAGAATAGACTGGAAATGAGTGGAAATTAAGGTTATTGAGGTTAATAATAGCATAGGAACAAAAACACAAAACACAAAAAGTGGCCGGTGCACACCCCTAGCTGCTACTAGTGTGTCTGTTGTATTATGCTACAAGCGGGTATGTATCTATGAAGCTACTAGTGTGTCAGGATGTAAGACACTACTAGTGTGTCTGTGTGTATAAAACTACTAGCGGTCTGTGTATGATATTACTAGCGTGTCTGTTTGTATGACGTCACTAGCGGGTTTGTGTTTATGACACTACTAGCGGGTCTGTTTGTATGATGCTAGTAGTGGTTCTGTGTGTGTGGCGTTACTAGTGGTTCTGGAGAAAAAGGACTTAGAGACACACACTGAGGTCGGGGCAGTGGGGCTGAGAGACGCACACTGGGGCCAGAGAAATTGGGCTTAGAGACGCACTGGGAAGTACACTGGGGCAGAGAGACGCACAACATACACCCCTACACCGGATGACACCATGGGGAAGGATGCCACTGGTGTTTTTTTTCCAATATCTGACATGGTGCTAAAACTGGGACCACCCATTACCAGATCTCTAGTTTCGCCTATGGGTCTGTGTGTGTGACGCTAATAGTGGGTCTGTGTGTGTGACGCTACTAGCGGGTCTGTGTGTGTGACGCTTCTAGCGGGTCTGTGTGTGTGTGACGCTACTAGCGGGTCTTTGTGTGTGTGACGCTACTAGCGGGTTTGTGTGTGTGATGTTACTAGCGGGTCTGTGTGTGTGATGTTACAAGCGGGTCTGTGTGTGTGACGCTACTAGCGGGTCTGTGTGTGTGACGCTACTAGCGGGTCTGTGTGTGTGACGCTACTAGCGGGTTTGTGTGTGTGATGCTACTAGCGGGTCTGTGTGTGTGACGCTACTAGCGGGTCTGTGTGTGTGACGCTACTAGCGGGTTTGTGTGTGAGATGCTACTAGCGGGTCTGTGTGTGTGACGCTACTAGCGGGTCTGTGTGTGTGATGCTACTAGCGGGTCTGTGTGGGTGTGACGCTACTAGCGGGTTTATGTGTGTGACGCTTCTAGCGGGTCTGTTTGTCTGACGCTTCTAGCGGGTCTGTATGTTGATGCTACTAGCGGGTCTGTGTCTGTGTGACGCTACTAGCGGGTCTGTGTGTGTGTGACGCTACTAGCGGATCTGTGTGTGTGACGCTACTAGCGGGTCTGTGTGTGTGACGCTACTAGCGGGTCTGTGTGTGTGACGCTACTAGCGGGTCTGTGTGTGTGACGCTACTAGCGGGTTTGTGTGTGTGTGACGCTACTAGCGGGTCTGTGTGTGTGTTGCTACTAGCGGGTCTGTGTGTGTGACGCTACTAGCGGGTCTGTGTGTGTGACGCTACTAGCGGGTTTGTGTGTGTGTGACGCTACTAGCGGGTCTGTGTGTGTGACGCTACTAGCGGGTCTGTGTGTGTGTGACGCTACTAGCGGGTCTGTGTGTGTGTGACGCTACTAGCGGGTCTGTGTGTGTAACGCTACTGGCGGGTCTGTGTGTGTGACGCTACTGGCGGGTCTGCGTGTGTGTGACGCTACTGGCGGGTCTGCGTGTGTGTGACGCTACTAGCGGGTCTGCGTGTGTGTGACGCTACTAGCGGGTCTGCGTGTGTGACGCTATCGGCGGGTCTGTGTGTGTGACGCTACTGGCGGTTCTGTGCGTGTGACGCTATTGGCGGTTCTGTGCGTGTGACGCTACTAGCGGGTCTGTGTGTGTGACACTACTAGCGGGTCTGTGTGTGCGATTCTACTAGCGGGTGTGTGTGTGCGATGCTGCTGGCGGGTCTGTGTGTGTGACGTTACTAGCGGGTGTGTGTCACGCTACTAGAGGGTCTGTGTGTGTGTGACGCTACTAGCGGGTCTGTGTGTGTAACGCTACTAGCGGGTCTGTGTGTGTGACGCTACTAGCGGGTCTGTGTGTGTGACGCTACTAGCGGGTCTGTGTGTGTGTGACGCTACTAGCGGGTCTGTGTGTGTGACGCTACTAGCGGGTCTGTGTGTGTGACGCTACTAGCGGGTCTGTGTGTGTGTGACGCTACTAGCGGGTCTGTGTGTGTGTGACGCTACTAGCGGGTCTGTGTGTGTGACGCTACTAGCGGCTCTGTGTGTGTGATGCTACTGGCGGGTCTGTGTGTGTGACGCTACTGGCGGTTCTGTGTGTGTGAAGCTACTGGCGGGTCTGTGTGTGTGACGCTACTAGCGGGTCTGTGTGTGACGCTACTAGCGGGTCTGTGTGTGCGATGCTACTAGCGGGGGTGTGTGTGCGATGCTGTTGGCGGGTCTGTGTGTGTGACGATACTAGCGGGTGTGTGTCACTCTACTAGAGGGTCTGTGTGTATGACGCTATTAACGGGTCTGTGTGTATGACGCTATTAACGGGTCTGTGTGTGTGATGCTATTAGCGGGTCTGTGTGTGCGATGCTACTAGCGGGTGTGTGTGTGCGATGCTGCTGGCGGGTCTGTGTGTGTGACGTCACTAGCAGGTGTGTGTCACGCTACTAGAGGGTCTGTGTGTGTGTGATGCTACTAGCGGTTCTGTGTGTATGACGCTATTAACGGGTCTGTGTGTGTGATGCTACTAGTGGGTCTGTGTGTATGACGGTATTAGCGGGTCTGTGTGTGTGATGCTACTAGCGGGTGTGGGTGTGATGCTACTGGCGGGTCTGTGTGTATGGGTCTGTGTGTGTGACGCTACTAGCGGTTCTGTGTGTATGACGCTATTAGCGGGTTTGTGTGTGTGACGCTACTAGTGGGTCTGTGTGTGTGACGCTACTAGCGGGTCTATGTGTGTGACGCTACTGGCGGGTCTGTGTGTGTCACGCTACTGGCGGGTCTGTGTGTGTGACGCTACTAGCGGGTCTGTGTGTGTGACGCTACTAGCGGGTCTGTGTGTGTGACGCTACTAGCGGGTCTGTGTTTGTGACGCTACTAGCGGGTCTGTGTGTGTGACGCTACTAGTGGCTCTGTGTGTGTGTGACGCTACTAGCGGGTCTGTGTGTGTGTGACGCTACTAGCGGGTCTGTGTGTGTGTGTGACGCTACTAGCGGCTCTGTGTGTGTGTGACGCTACTGGCGGGTCTGTGTGTGTGTGACGCTACTGGCGGTTCTGTGTGTGACGCTACTGGCGGGTCTGTGTGTGTGACGCTACTAACGGGTCTGTGTGTGACGCTACTGGCGGGTCTGTGTGTGCGATGCTACTAGCGGGTGTGTGTGTGCGATGCTGCTGGCGGGTCTGTGTGTGTGACGTTACTAGCGGGTGTGTGTCACTCTACTAGAGGGTCTGTGTGTGTGTGATGCTACTAGCGGTTCTGTGTGTATGACGCTATTAACGGGTCTGTGTGTGTGATGCTACTAGCGGGTCTGTGTCACACTACTAGAGGGTCTGTGTGTATGACGGTATTAGCGGGTCTGTGTGTGTGATGCTATTAGCGGGTCTGTGTGTGTGATGCTACTAGCGGGTGTGTGTGTATGACGGTATTAGCGGGTCTGTATGTGTGATGCTACTAGCGGGTGTGTGTGTGCGATGCTGCTGGCGGGTCTGTGTGTGTGACGCTATTAGCGGGTCTGTGTGTGTGACGCTACTAGCGGTTCTGTGTGTATGACACTATTAGCGGGTCTGTGTGTGTGACGCTATTAGCGGGTCTGTGTGTGTGACGCTACTAGCGGATCTGTGCGTGTGTGACGCTACTAGCGGGTCTGTGTGTGTGACGCTACTAGCGGGTCTGTGTGTGTGACGCTACTAGCGGGTCTGTGTGTGTGACGCTACTAGCGGGTCTGTGCGTGTGTGACGCTACTAGCGGGTCTGTGTGTGTGACGCTACTAGCGGGTCTGTGTTTGTGACGCTACTAGCGGGTCTGTGTGTGTGTGACGCTACTAGCGGGTCTGTGTGTGTGACGCTACTAGCGGGTCTGTGTGTGTGACGCTACTAGCGGGTCTGTGTGTGTGAATCTACTAGCGGGTCTGTGTGTGTGACGCTACTAGCGGGTCTGTGTGTGTGACGCTACTAGCGGGTCTGTGTGTGTGACGCTACTAGCGGGTCTGTGTGTGTGGCGCTACTGGCGGGTCTGTGTGTGTGACGCTACTGGCGGGTCTGTGTGTGTGACGCTACTAGCGGGTCTGTGTGTGTGACGCTACTAGCGGGTCTGTGTTTGTGACGCTACTAGCGGGTCTGTGTGTGTGTGACGCTACTAGCGGGTCTGTGAGTGTGACGCTACTAGCGGTTCTGTGTGTGTGTGATGCTACTAGCGGGTCTGTGTGTGTGACGCTACTAGCGGGTCTGTGTGTGTGTGATGCTACTAGCGGGTCTGTGTGTGTGATGCTACTAGCGGGTCTGTGTGTGTGTGATGCTACTGGCGGGTCTGTGTGTGTGTGTGACGCTACTAGCGGGTCTGTGTGTGTGATGCTACTGGCGGGTCTGTGTGTGTGACGCTACTGGCGGCTCTTTGTGTGTGTGATGCTACTAGTGGGTCTGTGTGTGTGTCACGCTACTAGAGGGTCTGTGTGTGTGACGCTACTAGCGGGTCTGTGTGTGTGACGCTACTATCGGGTCTGTGTGTGTGACGCTACTAGCGGCTCTGTGTGTGTGACGCTACTGGCGGGTCTGTGTGT
The DNA here is from genome assembly GCA_031769625.1 of Taudactylus pleione. Taxonomy (NCBI): domain Eukaryota; kingdom Metazoa; phylum Chordata; class Amphibia; order Anura; family Myobatrachidae; genus Taudactylus; species Taudactylus pleione. The sequence goes on from JAUIMM010000230.1 coordinate 3,461,621, forward strand.
GTGACGCTACTGGCGGTTCTGTGTGTGTGATGCTATTAGCGGGTCTGTGTGTGTGACGCTACTAGCGGGTCTGTGTGTGTGACGCTACTAGCGGGTCTGTGTGTGTGACGCTAGCGGGTCTGTGTGTGTGACGCTACTAGCGGGTTTGTGTGTGTGACGCTACTAGCGGGTCTGTGTGTGTGTGACGCTTCTAACATGTCTGTGTGTGTGATGCTACTAGCGGGTCTGTGTGTGTGACGCTACTAGCGGGTCTGTGTGTGTGTGACGTTACTAGCGGGTCTGTGTGTGTGACGCTACTAGCGGTTCTGTGTGTGTGACGTTACTAGCGGGTCTGTGTGTGTGACGTTACTAGCGGGTCTGTGTGTGTGACGCTACTAGCGGGTCTGTGTGTGTGACATTACTAGCGAGTTTGTGTGTGTGTGACACTACTAGCGGGTCTGTGTGTGTGTGACGCTACTAGCGGGTCTGTGTGTGTGACGTTACTAGCGGGTCTGGGTGTGTGACGCTACTAGCGGGTCTGTGTGTGTGACGCTAATAGCGGGTCTGTGTGTGTGACGCTAATAGCGGGTCTGTGTGTGTGACGCTACTAGCGGGTCTGTGTGTGTGACGCTACTAGCGGGTCTGTGTGTGTGACGCTAATAGCGGTTCTGTGTGTGTGACGCTACTAGCGGGTCTGTGTGTGTGACGCTACTAGCGGTTCTGTGTGTGACGCTACTAGCGGGTCTGTGTGACGCTACTAGCGGGTCTGTGTGTGTTACGCTAGTAGCGGTTCTGTGTGTGTGACGCTACTAGCGGGTCTGTGTGTGTGACGCTACTAGCGGTTCTGTGTGTGACGCTACTAGCGGGTCTGTGTGTGTGACGCTACTAGCGGGTCCGTGTGTGTTACGCTAATAGCGCGTCTGTGTGTGTTACGCTAATAGTGGTTCTGTGTGTGTTACGCTACTAGCGGGTCTGTGTGTGTGACGCTACTAGCGGGTCCGTGTGTGTTACGCTAATAGCGCGTCTGTGTGTGTTACGCTAATAGTGGTTCTGTGTGTGTTACGCTACTAGCGGGTCTGTGTGTGTGACGCTACTAGCGGGTCCGTGTGTGTTACGCTAATAGCGCGTCTGTGTGTGTTACGCTAATAGTGGTTCTGTGTGTGTTACGCTACTAGCGGGTCTGTGTGTGTGTTTGTGATGCTACTAGCAGGTGTCATGGCTGCAGACACTTCAGACTCCTGGGAAGAATCAGGCTTACTAGGTAGTAAGAATTGAGGTGGTTTTAGGAATGACCTTTTCATGAAATATCACTAGCACAAAATAAAAATAAATAGAATTTATTCAAAAACAAAAACTGTATGGCAAAGTTCCACATTAAATCTCAATAACACAAAGTTCATGACATGCACTAACAGTTGCACGGGTATGCCCCTGTGAGAAACAAAGTTCGAAGTACACACTGAACTGGTGTGGGGTGAAAACCCAAGTCCGACACGAAGCTATAGCCTCAGGATAGAATGGAGGTCAATAACAGGGTTGAGCCCTGTAGCGTGACGGAGGTCCGGAACAGGGTTGAGCTTTGAGATGTAACAAGATCCGGAACGAGGTTAAGCCCTGAGACGTAATGAAGATCCGGAACAGGGTTGAGTCCTGAGACGTGATGACGGTCCGGAACTTGGTTGAGCCCTGAGACGTGATGAGGGTCCGGAACCGGGTTGAGCCCTGAGACGTGATGAGGATCCGGAACAGGGTGGAGCCCTGAGACACGATGAGGATCCGGAACAGGGTTGAGCCCTTAGACGTTATGAGGGTCCGGAACATGGTTGAGCCCTGAGACATGATGAAGGTCCGGAACTAGGTTGAGCCCTGAGACGTGATGGAGGTCCGGAACAGGGTTGAGCCTTGTGATGTGATGAAGGTCCGGAACAGGGTTGAGCCCTGCGGCAGGATGAAGGTCGGGAGCAGGGTTGAGCCCTGTGATGTGATGAAGGTCCAGAGCAGGGTTGAGCCCTGCGGCGTAATGACAGTCCAGAGCAGGGTGAGCCCTACGGCGTAATGAAGGTCCGGAGCAGGGTTGAGCCCTGCGGCATAATGAATTTCCGGGGCAGGGTTGAGCCCTGCGGCAGGATGAAGGTCCGGAGCAGGGTTGAGCCCTGCGATGTGATGGGGTTCCGATGAGGATAGACTGTAACGGTGCAGTTGACAACTGTAGAAGAAGTAACCTCAGTGTCTGTATGAGTCAATAATAACAAGTAAACCAAATAGTGTAGCGTAGAATGGAATAGTAGTAATAGAGCAGGATAACAACAGAAAGACAATGCCAATGCTGAGCTCTGTAGTGCAGCTGATAACCTGTATCAGAACTTGAACCGGAACACGAGCAGGAATGTAGCGAGGTCCACAGCATACACCAGGCACAGCGGGGATCTGGCAGGAGTCCAAGGAAGACCTGAAAGTAACATTGCAGAGACAATGAGGCATAGTTAGTAACAGGCTTTATACTAGAGGTCTGTGATCCATAGGAAGTTCAGAACATGTGACCCAAATAAAATCAGGTTTGGAATAATAAGCAATCAAGGAATCCCACAGCCTGACGACACCTAAGAAACAGATGATCACTGTAACTCTCTGCATACTGCATGTGATGAACACCAGCAACCAGGATAGATCCTCCGACGCCCACAATAGAACTTCAGCAAGTGTAGTTTATCTTTATGTACTGAAATAGTCAAAGTTCTGACAGCGGTTCTGTGTATGTGACGCTACTAGCGGGTCTGTGTGTGACGCTACTAGCGGGTCTGTGTGTGACGCTACTAGCGGGTCTGTGTGTGACGCTACTAGCGGGTCTGTGTGTGACGCTACTAGCGAGTCTGTGTGTGACGCTACTAGCGGGTCTGTGTGTGACGCTACTAGCGGGTCTGTGTGTGACGATACTAGCGGGTCTGTGTGTGTGACGCTACTAGCGGTTCTGTGTATGTGACGCTACTAGCGGGTCTGTGTGTGTGTGACGATACTAGCGGGTCTGTGTGTGTGACGCTACTAGCGGGTCTGTGTGTGACGCTACTAGCGGGTCTGTGTGTGACGCTACTAGCGGGTCTGTGTGTGTGTGACGCTACTAGCGGGTCTGTGTGTGATGATACTAGCGGGTCTGTGTGTGTGACGCTACTAGCGGGTCTGTGTGTGTGATGCTACTAGCGGGTCTGTGTGTGACGCTACTAGTGGGTCTGTGTGTGTGTGACGCTACTAGCGGGTCTGTGTGTGTGTGACGCTACTAGCGGGTCTGTGTGTGTGACGCTACTAGCGGGTCTGTGTGTGACGATACTAGCGGGTCTGTGTGTGTGACGCTACTAGCGGGTCTGTGTGTGACGCTACTAGCGGGTCTGTGTGTGTGTGTGACGATACTAGCGGGTCTGTGTGTGACGCTACTAGCGGGTCTGTGTGTGTGACGCTACTAGCGGGTCTGTGTGTGACGCTACTAGCGGGTCTGTGTGTGTGTGGCGCTACTAGCGGGTCTGTGTGTGTGACGATACTAGCGGGTCTGTGTGTGTGACGCTACTAGCGGGTCTGTGTGTGACGATACTAGCGGGTCTGTGTGTGTGACGCTACTAGCGGGTCTGTGTATGTGACGCTACTAGCGGGTCTGTGTGTGACGATACTAGCAGGTCTGTGTGTGTGACGCTACTAGCGGGTCTGTGTGTGTGTGACGCTACTAGCGGGTCTGTGTGTGTGACGCTACTAGCGGGTCTGTGTGTGACGCTACTAGCTGGTCTGTGTGTGTTTGTGACGCTACTAGCGGGTCTGTGTGTGACGATACTAGCGGGTCTGTGTGTGTAATGCTACTAGCGGGTCTGTGTGTGTGACGCTACTAGCGGGTCTGTGTGTGTGTGTGACGCTACTAGCGGGTCTGTGTGTGACACAACTAGCGGGTCTGTGTGTGTGTGACGCTACTAGCTGGTCTGTGTGTGTGTGACGCTACTAGCGGGTCTGTGTGTATATATATATATTACCATGCAAAGCAAAATGGTGACTGTGAGGTAAAAGTGGGGTGTACTGTATGAAAGTGTCTGGGTGGCATTAGCCATATCAGAGCCACACAGGGCATGAACAGCTGGTAGCAGGAAACCATGAGGAAAAAGTAATTTGCACATTTATAATGCTGTCCTGGAAATAGAGACCCCGGTGGATACACCAGCCGGCCATATGCTGTGGGATTTAGGAACATTTCAGTTTTCAATCAGACTTTGTCATGTGATAAATGTCTTTTCCAACAAAAACCCATATTAACAGAATTAAGCAAAACATGTTTGCATGTAACATAAAACAAGAGCAGTTGAAACCTGCAGTCAGACAAGACAGTGAAATGTTCACAGCAGCACAGAGGATTGGTGCTAAGCCAAGGGCTGTGGCATAAGAGATCAACAGTAAGAAGATCGACAGTCAATAGGTCAGCACCAGATGGTCGACAAGCAATAGGTTGACATGGACAAAAGATCAACTGACAAATGGTTATCAGTGCAGAATGTCAACAGGTTCAATTGGTTGGCTAACAAATGGTCAACACAAAAATAGTGCCTAACCCTCCCCCTGGTGCCTAAACCTAACCCCCTCCCTGGTGCCTGACCCTAACCATCCCCTTGATGCCTAACCCTCCCCCTAGTGCCTAATCCTCCCACTGGTGCCTAAACATAACCCTCCCCCTAGTGCCTAACCCTCCCACTGGTGCCTAAACATAACCCTCCCCCTAGTGCCTAAACCTGGCCATCCCCTCTGGCAGCCTAACCCTAACTCTCCCCCTAGAGCCTAAACCTAACCCTTCCCTTGATGCCTAACCCTCCCCCTAGTGCTTAAACCTAACTCCCCCTGGTCCCTAACCCTTTCCCTAGTGCCTAAACTTAACCCTCCCCTTGGTGTCTAACACTCCCCCTGGTGCCTAACACTCCCCCTCCCCCTGGTGCCTAACCCTTCCCTAGCCTCCAGCAGCCTAACCCTACACCAAGGTCCTGACCATCACCCTAACCCCTAATCCTAACCTTAAAAATGTTAAGAAATTATGAAAAACATTGGTTGATCATGTGTGTCGATCAATTGAACCTGGTGACCATTTTACCCTGTTCACCGTCTGCACTGTTGATCATTTGTCAGTTGACCTTTTGTACCTGTCAACTTAATGCCTGTCAACCATCTGGTGTCGACCTATTGACTGTCAGTCTTCTTGCTGTTGATCTTCCATCAGGATACCAAGCCAACTATGTACATTTGTACATAGACCAGAGGTTCCCAAACGCGGTCCTCAAGGCACCCTAACAGCTCAGGTTTTAGAGATATCCATGGTTGAGTACAGGTTGACTGAGGTAATAATTAAGTCCCCTGTGGCCAAGTATGGATATCCTGAAAACCTGGACTGTTAGGGTGCCTTGAGGGCCGAGTTTGGGAATCTCTGACATAGACAATCCTGTGTGCATGACTAGGACCTGTTGTTGTTTCAGAATTCCTGTGAAAAGCTGTTTATGTAAGAAGGTTGTGACACCGTAACCAGGGCTACCACATCTGGCTGAGCAAGTCTGAATATTGGCCCTCATTCAGAGCCGTACGCTCTGAGCAGAGCGCACGCTCTGAATGAGGGCCGGGCTCCATTTTCATGGAGCGTCCTCCTGGACGCTCGTATAGCTGTGGGTCACCACCCACAGGCTATACGAGCGTGCATTTTGATGGCCGCGATGGTCGTGACCATCGCGACCATCGAAATTGCGAGCCGGAGCCTGCGGTTGAGGTTTTCAACCGCAAGCTCCGGAGTGATTTTGGCTCTATCAGAGCCAAAATCACTCCCACTGACATCACTAGTGATGTCAGTGGGCCGGCTTCTGACGGGAGGCGTTCCCGTGGGAACGCCCCCGTCAGGGAGGCACGCCCCCGGCACGCCCACCAAAGGGGGCGTGCTGTCAATCAACATTGACAGCACGCCTCCTTTGATCGGACACAACGAGCGAAGGAAAGTCCTTCGCTCGTCGTGTCTGGCACATGCGCACGACGGAGCTCCCTCCGTCGTGCGCATGCTCAGTGCAGACCATCGACCCACTTGCGAGCGGACAGCCGCTCGCGAGTGGGTCTGAATCAGGCCCTTTGTTTCATTATCACGTTAGTAAAAGAAAAGCCATGCTGTAAATGCCCTCTATAGTGCAGACACGATGCGCTGCCACTGTTTATCCACAGACCACTGACAGTAACAGGAACAAAGCAACAAACATAAAACAAGAGCAGTTGACATAAATAAAAAATGTCTGTTTTGTAACAGTAAATATTTCCCACTGTGCACCTGTGTTTATTTCTTAGTGTTATAGGTAATTATGGTACCGTACTTATGGGGCAATCCAATTAGCCGAGAGGGGTGCGAATCATGTGCGTTTTGCCGTTGCCATGGCGTTCAAACGCCGGCAATGACACTGCATATTGCACCCCTCTCAGCCCTCTTTCAGGCTGAACTCGCTGAATTGTGGGGCTGCGCACAGGGGATGCAGTCACTGCGGCTGCCGGTCACAATCCCGACAGTGTAATCCCCGCAAGGGATCTAACATAGGCGTCAAAATCCTGACGCCTATGTTAATCATGATGCTGGGACCACGACAGGACGGCGGACCGATCGTCCAAAGCTGTGGGTAAGTATCCAGGGGATGGGGGGGGCTAGGTTTAGGGACCCGGGGGGACTTAGGGTTAGGCACCCCCTCCCGGGGAGAATTAGGGTTAGGCTTGGGGAAGGGGGGGTTAAGGTTAGACACCCCTAAAGGAGGGTTAGGGGGAGAGGGGAGGGTTAGGTACTGTACTTACCTCCGTCGGGATCTGCGCTGGTTGGCCTGCCGGCGTCAGGATTTTGACCGCCGGGCTCTCATCCGGCGGTCATTCATACCGATTCCGCTCACAGTTTTCAGCAAGTTCAGGCTGACGCCAAGTGCGTCCATTGTCACAAGACTCGCTCCTGCGGGTGCATCACTTATAATTGGATTGACCCCATACTTTTTTTCATTTTAATACAACTTTAACAGATTTATTTCATTTCAACTTGAAAACATTCCAGTCACTTTGGTTTCCCACTTTCTGTTTTACTGGATTTGGTTAGTTCCTTTCTGTATTTCTCTCTAAATTGGGAGATGTATCATTTATCGCCATTATCTTGCGATCATCTCTCCCTGGGATCGGCAGCCAGTTCCCGGTACTTTATTCCGCTGGCATGTATTATGCTCTTCTTGCCAAGACAGCTCTTTCAGTATGTCCAAGAAAACCTGGCTATGTAGCTAGTTTTGTGTTTCAGACCTGGCAATTTAAATACGCATGGATGGCCCATAGCAAGCACAGTGAATATGTACATAGCCTACCAATAAGAGTGTCCAAAACACAGGGTAACACTTGTTTCTTCTCCAGTCTATATCCTCTTGTATGTCTGTAATGTGATATTTGGACGTGAAAGTTTTTGTTTTTGCTGTTGCTGGTGGGGGCTGCCCCGATACCGACTTATAAGAATTCACAACTGGTTGTACAAGATACCGGCCCTGGGGGACATAGCAGCCGTGACATACTGTATGACACGCGTCACGTTATTTTCTGTTAATAAAACACTTAGGGGTAAATTTACTAAAGTGAGAGTTTTTAGAAGTGAGTTTTAGAAGAAACATAGAATTACACGGCAGATAAGAACCACTTGTCCCATCTAGTCTGCCCCATTTTTAAACATATTGTTAACTCAACCCTTATTGCTCCTTACTTCTTCTGAAGGATATCCTTATGTCTGTCCCATGCATGTTTAACTTGCTCTACTGTCTCTACCACCTCTGATGGGGGCTATTCCACTTGTCCACTACCCTTTCTGTGATGTAATTTCTCCTCACATTTCCCCTGAACCTACCACCCCCCAGTCTCAGAACATGTCCTCTTCTTCTAATACTTCTCTTTCTTTGAAGAATGTCTCCTTCCTTTACCTTGGTAAAACCCTTTATATATTTGAACGTTTCTATCATGTCCCCCCTTTCCCTTCTCTGCTCCAAACTATACATTTTAAGATCTTTTAGTCTTTCCTGGTACGTTTTGTGGTGTAGACCTTGCACCATTTTAGTTGCCCTTCTTTGTACAGTCCCTAATGTATAAATATCCTTCTGGAGATAACGTATGGCCTCCAGAACTGAACACAGTATAGAGATGAGGACGTACCAATGACCTATACAGTGGTATTATCACTTCTTTCTGCTACTGATTCCTCTCTTTATGTACCAAGCATCTGACTTGCCTTCCTCATTGCTTTGTTACAATGTTTGCCTTTATGTCACCTGAGATAGTGACTCCTAGATCCCTTTCCTCTTCAGTAGTTACCAGTATAGTGCCATTAATACTATATTTAGCCTTTATGTCACCTGAAATAGTGACTTCTAGATCCCTCTCCTCTTCAGTAGTTACCAGTGTAGTGCCATTAATACTATATTTAGCCTTTGGATTTTTGAGACCCAAGTGCATGATCTTGCTTTTTTGGGCATTAAACTGTAGTTGTCACGTTCTTGACCATTCCTCTAATCTCCATGGATCAGGCATGTCAAACTCAAAATACCAACCAGGCCGAATATTCAAGATCTAAGAGTGTGTGGGCCGCAAGAATAAAATAGTCTTATATGCAATTTTGAATGAATAAAAACGAACGCAGGGCCCCCTGTAGTAGTGCCACTTATGCAATGCCCCCTGTATGAGCCCTTTATGCAATGCCACTGTAGTTGTGCCCATTATGCAGTGCCCCCTGTATAAGAGCCCCTTATGCAATGCCCCCTGTATTAGAGCCCCTTAGGCAGTGCCCTCAGTAGTGTCTCTTATGCAGTGCCCCCAGAAATGCCCCTTATTCAATGCCCCCTTTATTAGAGACCCTTACGCAGTGCATTAGTGTCCATTATGCAATGCCTTCTGTATTGGAGCCCTTTAGGCAGTGCCTCCAGTAGCGCCCATTATACAGTGCACCCAGTAGTTCCCATTATACAGTGCACCCAGTAGTGCCCATTATGCAGTGCCCCCAGTAATGCCCCTTATGCAGTGCCCCCTGTATTAGAGACCCTTTCACAGTGCCATTAGTAGTGTCCATTATGCAGTGCCTCCTGTATTAAAGCCCCTTAGGCAGTGCCCCCTGTATTAAAGCCCCTTAGGCAGTGCCCCCAGTAGTGACCATTATACAGTGTACCCAGTAGTGCTCATTATGCAGTGCCCCCAGTAATGCCCCTTATTAAATGCCCCCTGTATTAGAGACCCTTACACAGTGCTATTAGCAGTGCCCCTTATGCAATGCCCTCTGTATTGGAGCCCCTTAGGCAGTGCCCCCAGTACTGCCCATTATACAGTTCACCCAGTAGTGCCCATTATGCAATGCCCCCATTAATGCCCCTTATTCTGTGCCCCAGTAATGTCCCTAGTAGCGCCCCCAGTATTGCCCCTTATGATGTGCCCCCTCCCAGTATAGAACAGACCCCACTTACCTCTATCTTACTTACCTGTCTTCACGCTGGCTGCTGCTCACCGCTCTTGCGTAGACGCCTGCCGCTCACTGGATCTTACTAGATCCAGCAGGGCAGGCCGCTCACATAGCGGATGACGTCACCCACGCACCCACGAACTGCATCTCTGGCAACGCTGACCTCTGAAGCGATCAGAGGCTTCTCTGATCGCTTCAGAGACCAGCGTTCCAACACAAATATTATGTGGCCCAGTCACTCCTGCCGCGATCGGAGCTGAGCTGATCGGGTGACTAGGCCACATAATACATGTATTTGGGCCCACATGGTTGGGCCACATGGTTGGGCCACATAAATAGCTTCTTTTTGCCGCATGCGGCCCGCAGGCCCGCGAGTTTGACATCCCTGACCTAGATCATCAATCATTTGTTTTATCCCTCCTGGTGTGTCTACCCTGTTGCATACATTTGTGTCATCTGCAAAAAGGCATAGTTTCCCTTCAATACCATTTGCAATGTCACAAATAAAGATATTAAAAAGCACTGGTCCCAGTACAGATCCCTGAGGTTCTCCACTGGTAACATTTCCCTCCTGAGACTGCACTCAGGGCCTGATTCAGAGCCGGACGCTCTGACCAGAGTGCTCGCTCTGAATCAGGGCCCTCCTACCTATTCTTGGAGCGGCCTCTGGGACGCTCGCATAGCTGTGGGTTATCACCCACAGCTTATGCGAGCGTCCATGATGATGGTCGCAATGGTCAAGACCATCGCGACCATCGGGATTGCGACGAGACCCTGCGGTAGGGTCTCGCTGCCGCAAGCCCTGGAGTGATTATGGCTCTATCAGAGCCAAAAGCACTCCCACTGACATCACTAGTGGGCCTGACATCACTAGGGGGCCTGTCCCACTAGTGATGTCAGTGGGGCCGGACCCAGACGGTAGGCGTTCCCATGGGAGCCCCTCCGTCTGGCAGCCACGCCCCCGGCACGCCCACCAAAGAGGGCGTGCTGTCACTCACCATCGACAGCACGCCCCCTTTGGTGCGAGACCCTAAGCGATGGATTCCCCCTCGCTCGCCGGGTCTCGCGCATGTGCACGACGGAGCTCCCTCCGTCGTGCGCATGCGCACTTAGGCACCATTGACCCTCTTGCAAGCGTACAGCGCTCGCGAGTGGGTCAGAATCAGGCCCTCAGTTTACTACAACTCTCTGTTTCCTATCCTGCAGCCATGATCTTATCCATTCAACTAACTTTGCATCCAATCCCATGCTTGCCAGTTTATTTAACAGTCTGCGATGTGGAACACTGTGAAAAGCCTTACTAAAGTCTAGATAAGCTATATCTATGGCCCCCCTTAATCTATTTCCTTAGTCACCCAGTCAAAAAAGTCAATAAGATTTACTTGACATGATCTCCCCCCAGTAAATCAAGAGATGTTGCCCATTGCAACCAATCAGATTCTAGCTATTATATTCTAGAAGGTGATAGTTAAATGTTAAGTAGAATCTGATTGGTTGCGAACCGGTCCCGGCGAAACTGTAACAGGCGAAAAGTGTTGTCAGAAAACGGGAAATCAGCCTGACACCCCCCAAAAGATGCACTAACATTGGGGACCAATATAGATGTCCCCAAATAGCCCTACTGAAGCTATTTGGGGTACTTAAGTGCTGTCAATTGCTTCTAATTAACATGTTTGCACAAGTGGTGAAGAATAGCATTAAACTGTATTTTTAGGAGAAAATAAGTATTCCTGTCACATGTCGGGTACTTGACAATGGGTGCAAGCATATTTTGAAGTCGCAAAAGTGATGTTTTAAAAATCATGAAAAACCCACCAGCTGCAAGCACCTGCAATCAAAAACACCTGCCCCATCCTTACAGACCCCGCAAAAGTCTATTTCACTAGTTTTTATGCTTGTACCCCAACTTTGTACTTTTTCGCCTCCATTTTCAAAGTCATTTTTTGGGGTGTTCCTCACTTTTTTTTTGTGATATTTTGACACAGTTATTCTTTGGGGGCCTGTCCCAAAGGTGCTGAGTGGTTTCTTCAGCTTTCCACCCCAAAATAGAGATTTTGCAGTTTTTTTGTCGACCTATTCAGAAAGCGAATCTTTTTTGCATATTACATTGCATTGCGTTTTCGCGTACGAGAAGACTATTTGGAATTGAATATGGAGATAAGTTTCCACCTGGCGAATGACATTATCCGCAATACTTTCTCGCGGATTCCGACTTTTCCCCACTAATTGAATACGGGCCTAAGGGGTAAATTTACTAAAGTGAGAGTTTTTAGAAGTGGAGATGTTACCCATAGCAACCAATCAGATTCTAGCTTTTTATCTTCTAGAAGGTGCTAATTAAATGTTAATTAGAATCTGATTGGTTGCTATGGGCAACATCTCCACTTCTAAAAACTCTCACTTTAGTAAATTTATCCCTAATGGTCTTGTAAGTTCCGGGGTGACCAGAAATTTATATTTTCATGAGCTTCCATGATATTGGCCCTCCTAACTTTATTTAACACAAATAGCAAACCAGGGGACTTTGGGCCATTGCCGCTGTACAGACAAATCTTGGGTCAGAACTAAGGGCATGATCAGAGGCTTGGATAACATTTCCAGATTTTGTTGCAGAAAATTTCTGGAGACAGCATCTGTTTTAAGATTATTGGAGCCCAGCCGTTAGGTTATTGTGTAGTAAAATCTGTAGACAAATAGAGCCCAGCGAGCTTTTCTGGGGTTAACCTTTTAGCACCATTTATGGCCTCTGTGCACTGTGATTGTATATATGGTCCTGCAGTTAGTGTCGCCACTACCCAAATGATGATGGCCAACAACCATTTTGATCATATCATAGTCCATTCCTATAAAGAAACATTTCAAAGAAAGAAATATACTAGGATTAAGTTTCTTGTCTACTTGGTTTATTGCAGATAAGATTGTTCCTGCCCTTACATAAGAGGCATCAGCCTCAATCATAAATATTAATCTAAATTAGGATGGTAGAGTTCTGATGCTGTATCAAAGCCATTTTCATACCTGAGAAGACTTCTGAGGCCTCCACAGTCCAATTTAATAGATCGACTTCTTTTCTGACCATGGTAATGAGAGATATAGCTTTGATGGAAAAGTAGTAGTGGCTGAATTGTCAATAATAATTGGTGAAGCCAAGAAAACTTTGAAGGACCTTCAAATCAGGAGGCTTGGTCCAGTCTCGTACAGCCTAGCACCCTACAGTTAGCAAAGGCAATTAAAAATCCTTGTGTAGAAATCATGTACCCCAGAAAAGAGACTTGCGAAGTGGATATTCGCACTTTTCCAATATTTGCATAAAAGTCAACCTCTAAAGTACTGACCGGTCTTTCTCTCTCTGTACAGTGATGAAGACAAGGAATAGATTACTGTATCATACAAAAAGACAACTAAAGAACTTTCCAAAACATCCTTTTGAATGTCATTAATTAGATCATAGAAGACTACAGGTGTATTGTGCAGCCCAAATTAGTTCTATGTGATCTTCTGTTCTCATCTTCATGGATTTGGACCAATTTTTTAGGTCCCCATCACATTGATTTTAGTAAAAACTGATTGCTTCTTTAAGCCAATGAAACAACTCTGTAATTATTTTTGATAGTCATCATGTGCAACCATCTATAGTCAACATAGGGGCGCAGGCCACCATCTTTCTTGGATACAAATAAATGTCCTGCTGCAAGTGGAGATTGAGAAGGTCTAGTGAAGCCTTTATCAGGATTCTCAGTAATGTGCAGTAATCTTCTACATCTTTACCTGCGGATGACGAGAGGGACTCATTATCTACATTTGTGCCTGAACTGCGGATGACGAGTCCCATTGGTTATCCTCATCGAGGTTGGTCTCCCTTCCACAAAAAACAAAAATTTCCTTCCCCAACAGTCTGGATAACCACAGGAGACTGTCATCTAGCTGGAGAGTCAGGTTCCTGACGCTGACATCAATGCGCATACGCCCCAAACTCAGTTTTATTTTTAATGAAAACTCTGGGCGCAGACATAGTGTTTGTGAGAGAAAATAATCTGCTGATTTCCTACTAAAGACGTGAACATTTTTGATACAGCGATACCAATGCCCGTATTTGGCAGGGTTTGTAGTGATAGAGGGGCCTATATATAACAAGCTGTTTTATACATAAAATTATGCAGAAAGTGCAGTTTCTGAATAATTTTATATATTGATCCTATGTACTAATGGCACCATGCAGGAGATTTCACAGAAATCTCTGGCAAAGTGCTAATTAGTGCTGCAAATCGCAGTCCCCAATCACAGGGACTACGATCTCACCCCATGTACAGTACTAAACTCCAAAAAGCAAAGCTTTTCAGAGTTTAGCCCCGGTAGTTTGCACCATCTACAGATGATGTAAACTACTGTAAGCCTATGGAGGATCCAGGTGCAGGAGAGAGATCTTTCGATCTCTTTTGTCACAGCCCGCGGCCGACTCCGGACGCTGTGCGCGTGCACAGTGTCAGCCTCCCCTGGAGAAGTCTTTCACTTCTGTGACAGACTTATACAATTTGTTGGGGATATAACTCACAGGGACAGCAGTCACCGCAACTGCTGCCCCTGCGAGTTCCCCTTTGTACATAGCGGGGATATTTTCATCAAAAATTAAAATATCCCCTGCAAGATGGATACATAATAATTGCGGCAGTATTGCGATTTTTAGTACATGCGCATGTTATACTGAGACAGTCAGAGTGTAGAGTGTAGGTATCCTATAGAAAAGTGAGAGGCGCAGTCTTTTGGTTAATTGGACCCCCAGAAAGAGAGTTGCGGTCCAGGCTTCAATTGAAATGGGACTTACCAAGTGCACCCTGAACAACTGAAGTGCTTGTACCACTCCTCAGTCAATAAAGTTGACAATGGATCCACTATCACCAGATTTAACAGCTCGATACGTTGGAAGGTTGCAGAGAGCTTAACAAGAAGCTGTACAGAGTTGGGAATAACCTATTTAATTTGACCTTATGGGAACAGCCTTGTCTTTCCCTAGGTCCTGGCGGTTCTTGGCTTGTTGGGACAACCTCAGAGACATGTCCATTTCTATGTAGTGCAGGGATGGGGAACCTCAGGCCCGGGGGCCGTATAAGGCCCCTGGAATAATTTGGTCTGGCCCTCAGAGCTTTTTCCTGCTAGCCTCATCTGGCTATCAGGGTGCCTACAATGGCACCCTGCAGCCAGAATCTATGCAGTAGTGCTGTCTGGAGCATCCTTAGGACACTTCAGATGGTCACACCGCTGCCCTTAAGGTGTAAGGTGCATACACACGTAACGATTTTTTGAACGATTTGTCATTAACGATGTCATTATCGTTCAATCGTTCAAAAAATCATTCAGTTTCTGAGTTATAACGATGAACGATAATCGTTCAAGCGCGCTCCTGTTTGTAGTTTGTAGTTATCGTTCATTGTCCCTTTCAGACTGTCCAACATAACGATTTTCTTTAAGGGAAGGAACATTGGGCCTGATTCAGACCCGGTCGCAAGCGCTGAGCGCTCGCAACCGGGTCGATGTTTGCCCACTGGGCATGCGCATTACGGAGCCGCTTCCGTTGTGCGCATGCGCGAGACCCGGCTAGCGATGGGCGCTCCATCGCTCCGGGTCTCGAACCAAAGGGGGCAAGCTGTCGATGGTGATTGACAGCTCGCCCCGTTTGGTAGGCGGGCAGGGGGGGTGGCCGGCCAAACGGAGGCGTTCCAGAAGGAACGATTGCCGTTTGGGGGCGGCCCCACTAACATCACCAGTGATATCAGTGGGAGAGCTTCCGGCTCTATTAGAGCCGGAAGCTCACTGGGGCTTGCGGCAGACGAGACCCTACCGCAAGGGTCTCGTCGCAAGCCCGATGGTCGCTATGGTCTTGACCATCGTGACCATCAACCTGGCCGCTCGCAATAGCTGTGGGTGGTCACCCACAGCCTAGCGAGCGGCCAGCAGGCCGAACAAGAAAAAAAACCGCCCTGATTCAGAGCGAGCGCTCTTTCAGAGCGTCCGGCTCTGAATCAGGCCCATTATTCGTTAATCATTCGTTCAAAAAATCGTTCATTACACTTTACAGCTCCCCAGAGCATCCTCAGGATGATCCGGGCATTGCTGTAATCACCAGCGATTGTGGCCCCCCACCCCCGTGTGACATCACATGGAGGGGGCGTGGCCTAAACCAGGCCCGCAAATAATGTTATATATATCAAAATGGCCCTCGGCAGAAAAAAGGTTCCCCACCCCTGATGTAGTGTATCTCATCTTCCTCTCTGTAAAAAGTTACAATGTGGATAGGTTCTGGTACTTCCCAAAAGACTGGCACATCATGGCATAAAATTCCCCTGCAGACATATCTTTTTTTTTATGTCACTACTTGAAGCACCTGTCAGCACTTGCAGCCCTGCTCTCTGCAGCTCCAGCGGTTGTGGCTGTATTGCTGTATGGCTGCTGGAGCTGTGAATGTCTGCAGAAGTGCCGATGCCTCTGGCTGCTGGAAGGAACGCAAGAGCCGGAAGTTAGGTGTTTGTGCAGTAAGGGCTGAGGAGACCAGCATGTAGGGTTCCCCCTCTCCAGCCTAGTTAAAGCTGTTTTAGGCAATTAGTCTCCTTTAATGGTGCGTACAAACATAGCGATCAGCCAGCGATACTATATCGCTGGCTGATTGTTAAACACCCTCCCTGGTGTGCTGGATGATCAATATCGATCATCCAGCACACCACCTACTTGCCGACGTCTATAGAGACGCGGGTCCATATAGTTGCCTGCTCGATATCGAGCAAGTTGAACGGCATGCACGGCCGATGGACGATATCGCTATCGTCCATACGTAGCCGCGCATCGTTGGTCGATGGTAAGTTGGTAGGGACCATTTAAATGAGCGCTTTGAACGATAACGATATTGATATAGTTATCGATCAAATCATTCTTTTAAATCACTACGTGTGTACGCACCATAACTCTTGTGCCTCAGTCTCCAGAGCTTTCTATTTTGGAAACCTGTTTCTGGCCTTGGATTTGCCTCAGACCTGATTATTGCCTCTGCCCTCTCTATATGGGTACTTACTGCCATACTCTGATTTGCCACAGACCTTGATTATTGCCTGTGCTCTCTTTATTTGGGTACTTGCTGCCTAAATCCTATTTGCCCCAGTCCTGATTAGTACATGTTCCCTCTATTTGGATATGTTGCCGCAATGCACGGTACTTTTTGCAGAGTGCAGCCTGAAGGCTACAAAGACTAAAGCTGGCCACACATCTAAAGATTATCAGGGGTCTGGAGCGAAAAGTTCGTAATTTCCATCCCCGGGGGGGAAAAATCTTTGAAAAAAAATGGGGATACATTTTTACCATGTTTTACATGGCGAAAACAAGTGCAGAATTGGGGTTTAGGGGTGCAGGCTTAAAAAAAACTGTGTCAAAAAAAGTTTAAAAAAAAATTATTTAAAAAATTTGGGGTGAAAAAAAAAAGAAAGAAAAAAAAGTGTTTAAAAATAGGGAAATAGGTTCAGGGCTATTCTGCAAGTATGCGGCACATGTTTTCTAGATTAGATTATTAGCGGCAGGTGCATTTTTGCAGAATTAAAAAAAAAACACTTTAGGGACTTAAAAATATGCTAGTACACCTGCCGAAGCTATTTAAAACCCTGACTTACTTTTGCAGGCTAAAATGGGGGTACCCATAGTGATCCCCCATATCTGGACAGCTTTAGGGGGGTCCTACAATTTATTCCAGATAAATCCCGTTTTTTTTTCGCCGATCCTGTTTTGTCGGCTCCCATTTTCGTAACTTTTTAATTGAATATGGGGATAAAGCAGGTGCGCGCCCAATACTTTATCCCCAGAAAAGCTCCGATGAGGAGCGAAAAGTCCGTGCTGGATTTGAATTGAATACGGCTATATCTGTCCAATCATCCAGCTAGTTGATTGGTTGGAATGAAAATCTGGTAAGGTATGAAAGCAAATGACAATCATCAATTTGCTCCCAAACGCCAGAAAACGGACAAAAACTGTTGCTTGAACAAATTGTTTAGATCGAACATTTAACAAACTTGTCTGACGCCATTTATATCTGTTTTCTGGCATTTAGGAGCAAATTGCTGATCATCAGATACTTCCATACCTTACCAGATTTTCATTCCAATTAATCAACTGGCTGGTTGGACAGAAAATCTTTAGATGTGTGGCCAGCTTAATGCTATATATCCTGCACATGTTAATTGATAAATGGGCCCTTTAAAAACTCTAGAGAACAAGTAGAGACTCTGGAGATTTAGCCCCCGAATCACACACAGTAATAAAGGACTAAGTAGCGGGACATGGGCTGTTGCAGAAGAGAAGCCATTGCCTAGCGTTCAGCACAAAATCTGTAAGAGCAGTAGCGGTATTGGCCTAATGGCTTAATGACGCTGTCTAACATCAGAACTGAGTTTTACGTAACCCGCAGCGAATAATTGAAGAACCATAATCTGTTTTTTTTTATTTTTATATTAACTGCCCAAAAACATTGTTTTTGTTTTTTTCTCCCTCATAGACCCAAATTTCACAGTCAGAAACCATTTAGATATATATAGATATTTAGTTTAATTTGGCCCAATGTATATATCCCATACTTGATATGATAGGCGTATGTTGTATACACACTTGTTTGTCTGACTTATATCTAATACAGATATTAGTGTTTTTGGTTTGGATGCACCTTGAGGTTTGTGAGATTCCAGATAATTACGTAAATAAGATGTTTGGCAACAAACTTTTTATACGTATGATTGGCGCACTGTTTATTTCACCCCTACACATAATGCGTCTAGTGAGAAAACCATACATGAGAAGATGGCTGCCAGCTCAGCAGGAATGGCGACCATTGCGTTCCTTCTCATAGTAGCCTCATTATAGTCCTGTAACGTAAGTCCTAGAAGAGGGAGTGTTGTCAGTCCTCCTCCAGCCTCTTCTGTTCTCTCTCTGGCAGATGCTGTGTGAAGAATTATCTATGGAGAGGTTCTTCCCTGTCCTGTACATGAAGGTGAGAGCTCATTGTACGGATCCTATAATACATATATCCAACTGGTCACCACAGATTAATATGGAAGTGCATTTTGTGCTTGTGGCTCCCCAGGCCTCTCAGCTGCTGGTGACCTTTGATGAACACGTCTTGACCAACAACTTCAAATTCGGGGTCATATACCAGAAACCGGGACAGGTGAGGAGCGAACTCAATGATGACAAAGTGAGATAATAGGAATTATAATTCTTAATTTAAACCATAAATTAGAGCCTTGTTTGCAAAACATAAAACAGCTGAGGAGCTGCACAAAACCCAGGAGGAGATGAGCGTGTACCGTACAAAGTATTACGCACACCAAGGCACCTGAATTTGTCGACAAGTGCAAAGCCAAGATTTCATTGTGTCTTCAAGGCTGAATGAAATAATATAAAGGAATTGCCAGGGCACACGTTTCGGCGGCATTATTTGCCGTGTGGAGGTGCACACTGCAATCTGCTCCCCACAAAAGGACTTTTCATCCAACTCTAACATTGCAGAGATTAGGGGCAAAATTTACTAAGCACAGGTTCTAAATCCCAGCAGTTTTCTGGCGGTTTTGCAACCCACCAATTTACTAAAGTCAAAACCTCCATGAAAGCACACTATAGAATATAATAGAACTGAATAACAAGGCACCATCAATGTTTTAGACCATGGAAAGAATAGAATAGAAACCCCGGATTTATCAAACGGCGGTTTTGAAACCCACCTTAAAATCTGCCCCAATAAAATTATCTGCTTCTGACAGGCGTGATATCGGAAACGGGTGGGTACAGGATGCCGGCGCTCGGGATCTGGGCGGTCAACGCTGGCATCCCAAGATGGTTAGGAATGGATACCGACTACCAAAACTGTCAGTAGGTGTTCTAACCCTTCTCCTAATATTCCATTTCCTACACAGCTGGAGGCAAATCAGTTTACCAAACAATTTATACTATAATATGGGAATTCCAGCAAAAACAATGTGACCAATGGTTAATATTTACTTAAGTGGATACTTATAGGAGACTGAGAGACCATTCTGTGTAATATAATTATTATTATTATTATTATTATTATTATTATTATTATTATTATTATTATTATTATTATTAACCAAACCTAAGTCACCCCCAAACAAATTACAATCCTTTATTTCCTGAACACTTTTTCCTTTTCTAGTTTAACTTATATTTCTGATGGTATTAAATAAAACGTTATTATGCTGTATTTTAGATTTAA
Organism: Taudactylus pleione; assembly: GCA_031769625.1. Taxonomy (NCBI): domain Eukaryota; kingdom Metazoa; phylum Chordata; class Amphibia; order Anura; family Myobatrachidae; genus Taudactylus; species Taudactylus pleione. Next base: position 3,481,348 of record JAUIMM010000230.1, read on the forward strand.
TAAAAGTTATATATTAAATATCTCTTCCTCCCAGCGCCCCATAATATGGAAACTATTGCTTTTCTTGTTTCCTAGGTGCACTTTGTCCCATATGAATAAACGGCTGCAAACACATACAAATTCTGCGTGCGATAGAGCCCTGATGCCCCGCCTCCCTCATGAATAATTGCAGCCTTTAATAAGGGCAAACAAGACATATTTTTAAATAAATATATATATATTTTTCTTTTAAAAAGCAGTTGTTTTATAGTGATAGGAGGAAGCGTTTTTATGGTGACGTAGTCGCACTTTCACCTCTGCCTTTACACAGATTTGTTCCTGCATTTCTCCACGCACATAGGAGTGTTGTCCCACACATCTAAAGAGGGCACAACTGACCAGCTAGGGGCGAGAATACCCAACCAAGGTGTCACAAATAAGGTCTTTAAAGTAGGAAATACATATTGTTACACTACAGGGTCTAGAACATTATTGAAGAATACAGCACTTACAAGCATTTCAATTGCAAATAAATGAATTGTTGGACCTTTCCATGGACATTCCTTACAATATGATATATCCACAATAAGGAATCTGTCTGTACATACAACTGCAAAACAAGTCTCATTTTGCAATATATACTCTTGAACTGAGGAAAAACTACCAAAGGTGCAAGGACGAGGTCGCTATAGGACTCTGAGGTGAGGGGGGCCCAGCATTGCCGGCTTACCCCCCACTGAACTCTATGCACACTCCATAAAAAGATCAGTGCAGACTCCTGACAGTAGGAGGACACGACAGAGAGACATAGTCAGGAGAGGTTCCCCATGGTATCACTAGGCTCCTACCTATGTAGTGGATGGAATAGCAGAGCTGCACACAAGCACCTTTGCATTCCGTCCTTGCTATTATGGTAATGCAGCCGGAGGCGTCATGCCTTCTTCATGCATTAATGATCTGAGCTGCATCCACGGACGCTGCATCGGATTCTCAGCATGATCCTTGGCCGGCGTGACCCCATGCTCACTCAGCCGGCCAAGGATCATCATGTCCAAAAGAGGCCAGGAAATCTCCGTCTGTCAACAAAGATCCTGGCCTCTTCCCTCCCTCCCCCCCCCAACATCGGCGACATGCCTCAGTTTTGGAAATCGTTGGCTGCCGCTGCCCCCTCCCCACCCCCAATCACTGATAGTTTGCTGCCATTCTGCTTTCGATCACGCAGCACCTGTGCAGAACAGGAGCTGTGCACGCGCAGATTCCCGAGTATGAGGCCCTGAGTTTGCTATGGGGTTCGGCAATGCACTGTTCCGCTCCCTCATGTTGAATACAAGGGCTGATAACCACGGATATCTGGAGAAGTTCCTGGTGTAAGTGGCCATCACAGGAGCATTAGCCAAAGAAAACATCCAGATTTCTTGGATGTGACCATATTTAACACTCAGCCAATGTTTTACAAATAGGCGTTAAATACAGAAGTGAGGTGGTAAAAAACATATTAACGGGAAGAGCTAAATGTGGAAGTTTGATGTGAGTCGGAGCTTTTACTCTTACAGACAAGTGAATTACAGCCATGAATCAAAATGTAGCACAAAAGTTTTTTATTTGTCAGATAGCCCTTGTAAATGTGGATTAGAGGCCTGCACATTGTATGTGAGAGAGGGCGTCCTGGTGTAACCATCGTTTTTCCAGTTCATAAATAACCCTCAATTTTACACAAACAAAACGTGCATACATGTTGCCCCCCCCTTTCCATAGCTGAGCCCCTCGTCCATCTGCTCACCTCGTAACCCTGATCTCTCGCCATGCTGCAGGTGACGGAGTCGGAGCTGTTCAGCAACACGGAGGAGAGTTTGGGGTTCACTGAATTTCTCGATTTCTTGGGAGAACGAATCGACCTTCAGAACTTTAAAGGGTGAGGCGATAATGCAGCGTCTCCCTCTGTCCTCAGAGACGTCTCATTGTTCATAGATTTGTTTTGCTTCAGTCATAATGAACTGTTGAATAATGCAGAAGAATAAATAATGCATTGTGTGCCGGGTGGGTAAACCTTTCCCATGCATTTATTATATATAGAGCAATGTGGCAGCCTCCAGCAGAAGAACGTGCCGGAGGTGGGCGACTTCAGCCTGATTATTCATTTTTGCCACTGTAGGTTCCGTGGGGGTCTGGATGTTTCACAAGGTCAGACAGGATCAGAATCTGTATATACCACGTTCCGGGGCCATGAGATCATGTTCCATGTGTCAACTAAGCTCCCCTACACTCCAGGGGACAGTCAGCAGGTCCGTGTTATTCATGTGGGATTGTTCCATATGTGGGTGTGACATTTCTACTAAATTGTATCCTGAGTTATGTTTACCAGTTTGTCATCAGTTTGCTTTCGTCATGTTTCTGTCTTTCTTATATCAGTGGTTCCCAAACTTGGTCCTCAAGAAACCTTGACAGTCCATGTTTTCAGGATAGCCTTATTTGAGCACAAGTGGTTAAATCAAATTGACTGAGGTTCATATTAAGCCACCTGTGCTCAAACATGTATATTCTTAAAACCTGGACTGTTAGGGTGCCTTAAGGACTGAGGGCTTGATTCAGCACTGCACAATCGCAGATTCTCATTGATCGGGAACCTGCGCGTGTGCAGAACCGATTTTGCGAGTCTGCAGACAGATCCTGCGTAGTTGCGCGCTGCCCCTTCAATGCCTTTGCCTGATTGACAGGCAGGGGCATTTAAGGGTCAGTGCGGGGGCGGGTAGGCCAGCGTCGGCCCCTTTTTCCAGGAGTGGCAAGGCCAGGGATTGCGTCGACTGACGCAGCTTCCTGGCCTCAAAAGCCAGTCAGCCTGAGTAAACCTCAGTTTACTCAGTGACCGGCGACCCAGTGCTGTCCACCATCGCAACGATCGACCATGATGGTCGCGATGGTGATCCTGTCGCAGTGCTGGGATCGCAAATGCAGCAGGGGGTGTCATACAGAGGGTGTCATACAGAGGGTGTAATACAGGGGGTGTCATACAGAGGGTGTAATACAGGGGGTGTCATACAGGGGGTGTCATACACCTCCTGCTGCATTTGCATATTACCAAGGACAGAATAGCAAAGCTGCCTGTGTACATAAATCATATATCTATAGCCTGCGTGCAGCTTTGCCATTGCAATCCTTGCTGAATCACCCCCTGAGTTTGAAAACCATTGCTCTATATAATTTGCTAGAACTTCCTGTTTCCTCCAAACTTTCTACTGTGATATTCTCTGTTCTTTTTGCCATTTATCTTCTCATTTATTGTCTAACCTGACATTCACTCCTTATCTAGTTCCCTTTCTCCCTAATCATGTACTTCTTCCTGTTTCCTGCCTTTCCCAACAATCTCCTCTTCCTGTTTCCTGCATTTCCCAACATTCTCCTCTTCCTGGTCATTGCCTTTCCCAACATTCTCCTCTTCCTGTTTCCTGCCTTTCCCAACATTCTCCTCTTCCTGTTTCCTGCCTTTCCCAACAATCTCCTCTTCCTGTTTCCTCCCTTTCCCAACATTCTCCTCTTCCTGTTTCCTCCCTTTCCCAACATTCTCCTCTTCCTGTTTCCTGCCTTTCCCAACATTCTCCTCTTCCTGTTTCCTGCCTTTCCCAACATTCTCCTCTTCCTGGTCATTGCCTTTCCCAACATTCTCCTCTTCCTGTTTCCTGCCTTTCCCAACATTCTCTTCCTGTTTCCTGCCTTTCCCAACATTCTCCTCTTCCTGTTTCCTCCCTTTCCCAACATTCTCCTCTTCCTGTTTCCTGCCTCTCCCAACATTCTCCTCTTCCTGTTTCCTGCCTTTCCCAACATTCTCCTCTTCCTGTTTCCTGCCTTTCCCAACATTCTCCTCTTCCTGGTCATTGCCTTTCCCAACATTCTCCTCTTCCTGTTTCCTGCATCTCCCAACATTCTCCTATTCCTGTTTCCTGCCTTTCCCAACATTCTCATCTTCCTGTTTCCACCCTTTCCCAACATTCTCCTCTTCCTGTTTCCTCCCTTTCCCAACATTCTCCTCTTCCTGTTTCCTGCCTTTCCCAACATTCTCCTCTTCCTGTTTCCTGCCTTTCCCAACATTCTCCTCTTCCTGGTCATTTCCTTTCCCAACATTCTCCTCTTCCTGGTCATTGCCTTTCCCAACATTCTCCGCTTCCTAGTCATTGCCTTTCCCAACATTCTCCGCTTCCTGGTCATTGCCTTTCCCAACATTCTCCTCTTCCTGGTCATTTCCTTTCCCAACATTCTCCTCTTCCTGGTCATTGCCTGTCCCAACATTCTCCTCTTCCTGGTCATTGCCTTTGCCAACATTTTCCTCCTCCTGGTCATTGCCTTTCCCAACACTCTCCGCTTCCTGGTCATTGCCTTTCCCAACATTCTCCTCTTCCTAGTCATTGCCTTTCCCAACATTCTCCTCTTCCTGGTCATTGCCTTTCCCAACATTCTCCACTTCCTGGTCATTGCCTTTCCCAATATTCTCCTCTTCCTGTTTCCTGCCTTTCCCAACATTCTCCGCTTCCTGGTCATTTCCTTTGCCAATATGTAATCTCTTCCATTTCTCTGTTTTTCTCATTATTTACCTGTTTCTGTTTCCTTCTCTCCCTGTAATTCCCCTTATCCTGACCCCTGCCTTTCCCAACATTCCCCTCTTCCTGTTGACTCTTTTCCTAACATTTCCTCTTTCTGTTCCCTGACTTTCCTAATATCCCCTCTTCCTGTTCCCTGACTTTCCTAATATCCCCTCTTCCTGTTCCCTGACTTTCCTAATATCCCCTCTTCCTGTTTCCTGTATTTCCTAATATCCCCGCTTCCTGTTCCCTGACTTTCCTAATATCCCCTCTTCCTGTTCCCTGACTTTCCTAATATCCCCTCTTCCTGTTCCCTGACTTTCCTAATATCCACCTCTTCCTGTTTCCTGTATTTCCTAATATCCCCTCTTCCTGTTTCCTGTATTTCCTAATATCCCCTCTTCCTGTTTCCTGTATTTCCTAATATCCCCTCTTCCTGTTTCCTGTATTTCCTAATATCCCCTCTTCCTGTTTCCTGTATTTCCTAATATCCCCTCTTCCTGTTTCCTGTATTTCCTAATATCCCCTCTTCCTGTTTCCTGTATTTCCTAATATCCCCTCTTCCTGTTCCCTGACTTTCCTAATATCCCCTCTTCCTGTTCCCTGACTTTCCTAATATCCACCTCTTCCTGTTTCCTGTATTTCCTAATATCCCCTCTTCCTGTTTCCTGTATTTCCTAATATCCCCTCTTCCTGTTTCCTGTATTTCCTAATATCCCCTCTTCCTGTTTCCTGTATTTCCTAATATCCCCTCTTCCTGTTTCCTGTATTTCCTAATATCCCCTCTTCCTGTTTCCTGTATTTCCTAATATCCCCTCTTCCTGTTTCCTGTATTTCCTAATATCCCCTCTTCCTGTTCCCTGACTTTCCTAATATCCCCTCTTCCTGTTTCCTGTATTTCCTAATATCCCCTCTTCCTGTTTCCTGTATTTCCTAATATCCCCTCTTCCTGTTTCCTGTATTTCCTAATATCCCCTCTTCCTGTTCCCTGACTTTCCTAATATCCCCTCTTCCTGTTTCCTGTATTTCCTAATATCCCCTCTTCCTGTTTCCTGTATTTCCTAATATCCCCTCTTCCTGTTTCCTGTATTTCCTAATATCCCCTCTTCCTGTTTCCTGTATTTCCTAATATCCCCTCTTCCTGTTTCCTGTATTTCCTAATATCCCCTCTTCCTGTTTCCTGTATTTCCTAATATCCACCTCTTCCTGTTTCCTGTATTTCCCCACATTTCCTTCTCTTCCTGTTTCCTGTATTTCCCTATATTCTCCACTTCCAGGTAACTCTTTTCCCAACATTCACCACTTTCTATATATTTCTTTGTAACACCACACTACTGTTTGGTTATAAAAGTAGCAGCTCCCCTTTAAAATTACACACAATAAACATAAAATATAGAGCGCGTGCAGATATGTATATCTACGATTAAAAGTAGTAAAAAATGTGTAAGCGCAATACCTGTGAAAGAGAAATCATTAATGCATAAGAATGTTTATAGAACTCTTTTTACGGCACATTTAAATGAGTCCGAACAGGGATGGGGTTCCGATGCTGCCGGCTATTAGTTGTGCTGTGGTGACAGTAGATGAGAGCTAACTAGCTATCCCTATTTCTGCCTACTTTCTGTGCTGCGCTCTGCTCCCGCCGGCTGGTTCCCTCCGTGTCCGTCTTGTTTGTTTGCCCTACGGCGCGATGCAATGACGTCACTCCCAGCTCAGTGGTACCGTGATACACATCCAATGCATTTCAGGCTTGCCGCCCTTTGTCAAGGATTGCGTCTCTGATCTGAGGTCTCCTTTTTATTAGAAAAACTTTATTGACTTGATTAAAAATGGAAATTGATCCGGATCTCCCCATTAAAAGGGTGGTTGCCATGTAGTTGGTTTCTTTTGTTTCATGGTTCCACTCATCAAAATGGTATCGTGCTTCTATGTGTACATAAATAAAATCTGAATGAATAAACATTATTTGTGTTTCTTCTATTTATTGTAAATTCTATATTTATATTAATATATAATTAAGAAGCCTAAAGGTATTTATTTAAATTGCATATTTTATAGAAAAGCATTAAACTCTATGGGGTAAATGTAATAGGTCACGATTTAAAGTAAAATTCCAACTCGCATCATCTCGCATTTTGTTAAGGTGCGAGTTGGTGCTGGACTCACAAATGTAATAGCCTGCAAACTTTTCAGTTGGTTTTGGCCTTTGTTTTATTTTAACCCCCTGGATGCCTACAGGGACCGAATTTGCATTTGCATAGGAGAGGTGAGGCAACGGTCTCACAGTCCTACCACGACCACTCGAGGGTTTTGCTGCATACCCCTGATGGTCTCCACGGACATCGAGGCCGAGCCAAGGGTTTTCCCTCTATGTACCCAGCCTATTCTCACTTCACCTATTAAGTCCCTGCAAAGAAGACCGACAGAATACCGAGTGACACTGTGACATCCCATACGGACACCGGACACTACGGGACGCTGTAATCCGGTAGTTTAGACATTGTTACCACTTGGACTACTATTTGGAGTACTATCTGATATAACCTGCAAGATACAGGAGGAAGATTACTTCCCACCATTCATAATCAATACCACCACTAATTAAGGAGATATTGACAATTCTGCAGCGCTCAGCTGAACATTTCATTAGAGAGACTTTTCAATTTTTTCTTTTCCAACATGCTTACTTAATTTCAGGGAGTATACCCATTGTATACATATATTTTTTATCACACCATTATCTGCTTAATATTATATGTATACATCATTGTGTTTTTACTTTATACTTGATTTAGTAAAGTGATATCTTCACTCTACCACAATGTTTTAGGTTTATTTCATACAAATTAGGAATTAAGGTTGAGCTTAATCAACCAAGATCATCTTGGGATTTTCTGATATTTTTAACCCCCTGGATGCCTACAGGGACCGAAGAGGACATGAACATTGCATAGGAGAGGTGAGTATGGATTTTTTTATTACAGGTACAGCTATGGAATCCTACTGGACAAGGGAACATGTTGGCATCAGGGATACTAGGTGAGTATGTGTGTCAGTTAGTGTGAGTGTGCATGTATGTTTAAATAAAATTGTACTTTCACGGTGTGTCTTGTCTTTACCTAAATATTTATATGGCTGTGGAACTACAGGTACCAGTGGGCCCGTAATGCCCTGCATGCTGGTACTTGTGGTTCTCCAAATACCAGCATACGGGGAAGGCTTTCTGGGACGTGTAGTACCACAGCTAAAGACAATATTAACACTTCTATTTTACACAACATATTTACACTATCAACCCAGCACCCACCAGTCAGTGGTGCTGGGGGTAGCCCTGGGCTATCAGCCTAGGCCTGGGGTGCCCTGGAGAGGGTGACCCCTTTATTAGATCCCCAGCCTGGGGTGACTAGCAGTCAGGGGTAATGCTTTGGCCAGGGAAACCGGTGAAAGGTTTTCCAAGGCTGTGGCATTGCCCAACTGCTAAAAAGAGTCCAGTGCTGGGTATGGAAATTAGAGGTGACCCCTACTCATTTTGTCCCCTGTTTTTCCACAACCAGGACTGGCTCAGCAAACCCTGTGCTGGTATTTAATATACAGGGGCTCCCTATGCATCTTGGCCCCTGTATTTTTAGAACCAAGACAGGCTTTATACAGCCTGGTGCTTATAGGGAGGGGGTGAACTTTTTTTTTCTTTAAAGCGTTTTAATATGTACACGCAGAAACATGCAGGTATCTCATGGATATGTGCATGTTTCTGCATTACTCTGACCTGCTCAGGATAAACTCGCAATCCTGAAGCCTGTTTTTGTGAGTTCTCAGGCAGTAATCTGTGCGAGGTCTCAGGCAGTAATATGTACCAGGTCTCAGGCAGTAATATGTGCCAGGTCTCAGGCAGTAATATGTGCCAGGTCACAGGCAGTATTATGTGCCAGGTCTCAGGCAGTATTATGTGCCAGGTCTCAGGCAGTAATATGTGCCAGGTCTCAGGCAGTAATATGTGCCAGGTCTCAGGCAGTAATATGTGCCAGGTCTCAGGCAGTAATATGTGCCAGGTCTCAGGCAATAATATGTGCCAGGTCTCAGGCAGTAATATGTGCCAGGTCTCAGGCAGTAACATGTGCCAGGTCACAGGCAGTAATGTGTTCCAGGTCTCAGGCAGTAATATGTGCATGGTCTCAGGCAGTAATATGTGCCAGGTCTCAGGCAGTAATATGTGCCAGGTCACAGGCAGTAATATGTGCCAGGTCTCAGGCAGTAATATGTGCCAGGTCTCAGGCAGTAATATGTGCATGGTCTCAGGCAGTAATATGTGCGAGGTCTCAGGCAGTAATATGTGCCAGGTCTCAGGCAGTAATATGTGCCAGGTCACAGGCAGTAATATGTGCAATGTTTCAGGCAGTAATATGTGCCAGGTCTCAGGCAGTAATATGTGCCAGGTCACAGGCAGTAATATGTGCAATGTTTCAGGCAGTAATGTGTGCCAGGTCTCAGGCAGTAATATGTGCAGGTCTCAGGCAGTAATATGTGCGAGGTCTCAGGCAGTAATATGTGCCAGGTCTCAGGCAGTAATATGTGCCAGGTCTCAGGCAGTAATATGTGCCAGGTCTCAGGCAGTAACATGTGTGCCAGGTCTCAGGCAGTAATATGTGCCAGTTCTCAGGCAGTAATATGTGCCAGGTCTCAGGCAGTATTATGTGCCAGGTCACAGGCAGTAATATGTGCCAGGTCACAGGCAGTAATATGTGCAATGTTTCAGGCAGTAATGTGTGCCAGGTCTCAGGCAGTAATATGTGCAGGTCTCAGGCAGTAATATGTGCGAGGTCTCAGGCAGTAATATGTGCCAGGTCTCAGGCAGTAACATGTGTGCCAGGTCTCAGGCAGTAATATGTGCCAGTTCTCAGGCAGCAATATGTGCCAGGTCTCAGGCAGTAATATGTGCATGGTCTCAGGCAGTAATATGTGCCAGGTCACAGGCAGTAATATGTGCCAGGTCTCAGGCAGTAATATGTGCCAGGTCTCAGGCAGTAATAAGTGCCAGGTCTCAGGCAGTAATATGTGCCAGTTCTCAGGCAGTAATAAGTGCCAGGTCACAGGCAGTAATATGTGCGATGTTTCAGGCAGTAATATGTGCCAGGTCTCAGGCAGTAATAAGTGCCAGGTCTCAGGCAGTAATATGTGCCAGGTCTCAGGCAGTAATAAGTGCCAGGTCACAGGCAGTAATATGTGCGATGTTTCAGGCAGTAATATGTGCCAGATCTCAGGCAGTAATATGTGCCAGGTCTCAGGCAGTAATATGTGCCAGGTCTCAGGCAGTAATATGTGCATGGTCTCAGGCAGTAATATGTGCCAGGTCACAGGCAGTAATATGTGCCAGGTCTCAGGCAGTAATATGTGCCAGGTCTCAGGCAGTAATAAGTGCCAGGTCTCAGGCAGTAATATGTGCCAGTTCTCAGGCAGCAATGTGTGCGAGGTCTCAGGCAGCAATGCGTGCGAGGTCTCCGGCAGTAATGCGTGCCAGGTCTCAGGCAGTATTGTGTGCCAGGTCTCAGGCAGTATTGTGTGCCAGGTCACAGGCAGTAATATGTGCCATGTCACAGGCAGTAATATGTGCCAGGTCTCAGGCAGTATTATGTGCCAGGTCACAGGCAGTAATATGTGCCAGGTCTCAGGCAGTATTATGTGCCAGGTCACAGGCAGTAATATGTGCCAGGTCACAGGCAGTAATATGTGCCAGGTCTCTGGCAGTAATATGTGCCAGGTCTCAGGCAGTAATATGTGCCAGGTCTCAGGCAGTAATGTGTGCCAGGTCTCAGGCAGTAATGTGTGCGAGGTCACAGGCAGTAATGTGTGCGAGGTCTCAGGCAGTATTGTGTGCCAGGTCTCAGGCAGTATTGTGTGCCAGGTCACAGGCAGTAATATGTGCCAGGTCACAGGCAGTAATATGTGCCAGGTCTCAGGCAGTATTATGTGCCAGGTCACAGGCAGTAATATGTGCCAGGTCTCAGGCAGTATTATGTGCCAGGTCACAGGCAGTAATATGTGCCAGGTCTCAGGCAGTATTATGTCAAGGTCACAGGCAGTAATATGTGCCAGGTCACAGGCAGTATTATGTGCCAGGTCTCAGGCAGTAATATGTGCCAGGTCTCAGGCAGTAATATGTGCCAGGTCAGGTCTCAGGCAGTAATATGTGCCAGGTCTCAGGCAGTAATATGTGCCAGGTCACAGGCAGTAATATGTGCCAGGTCTCAGGCAGTAATATGTGCCAGGTCTCAGGCAGTAATATGTGCCAGGTCTCAGGCAGCAATGTGTGCCAGGTCTCAGGCAGCAATGTGTGCGAGGTCACAGGCAGTATTGTGTGCCAGGTCACAGGCAGTAATGTGTGCCAGGTCTCAGGCAGTAATGTGTGCCAGGTCTCAGGCAGTAATGTGTGCCAGGTCACAGGCAGTAATATGTGCCAGGTCTCAGGCAGTAATATGTGCCAGGTCTCAGGCAGTAATATGTGCCAGGTCTCAGGCAGTATTATGTCCAGGTCACAGGCAGTAATATGTGCCAGGTCACAGGCAGTATTATGTGCCAGGTCTCAGTCAGTAATATGTGCGAGTTCTCAGTCAGTAATATGTGCCAGGTCTCAGGCAGTAATATGTGCCAGGTCTCAGGCAGTAATATGTGCCAGGTCTCAGGCAGTAATATGTGCCAGGTCTCAGGCAGTAATATGTGCCAGGTCTCAGGCAGTAATGTGTGCGAGGTCTCAGGCAGTAATGTGTGCGAGGTCACAGGCAGTAATGTGTGCGAGGTCTCAGGCAGTATTGTGTGCCAGGTCTCAGGCAGTATTGTGTGCCAGGTCACAGGCAGTAATATGTGCCAGGTCACAGGCAGTATTATGTGCCTGGTCTCAGGCAGTAATATGTGCCAGGTCTCAGGCAGTAATATGTGCCAGGTCTCAGGCAGTAATATGTGCCAGGTCACAGGCAGTAATATGTGCGAGGTCACAGGCAGTAATATGTGCCAGGTCTCAGGCAGTAATATGTGCCAGGTCTCAGGCAGTAATATGTGCCAGGTCTCAGGCAGTATTATGTGCCAGGTCTCAGGCAGTAATATGTGCCAGGTCTCAGGCAGTAATATGTGCCAGGTCTCAGGCAGTATTGTGTGCCAGGTCACAGGCAGTAATATGTGCCAGGTCTCAGGCAGTAATATGTGCCAGGTCTCAGGCAGTAATATGTGCGAGGTCACAGGCAGTAATATGTGCGAGGTCACAGGCAGTAATATGTGCCAGGTTTCAGGCAGTATTATGTGCCAGGTCTCAGGCAGTAATATGTGCCAGGTCTCAGGCAGTAATATGTGCCAGGTCTCAGGCAGTATTATGTGCCAGGTCACAGGCAGTAATATGTGCCAGGTCTCAGGCAGTAATATGTGCGAGGTCTCTGGCAGTAATATGTGCCAGGTCACAGGCAGTAATATGTGCCAGGTCTCAGGCAGTAATATGTGCCAGGTCTCAGGCAGTAATATGTGCCAGGTCTCAGGCAGTAATATGTGCATGGTCTCAGGCAGTAATATGTGCATGGTCTCAGGCTGTAATATGTGCCAGGTCTCAGGCAGTAATATGTGCCAGGTCACAGGCAGTAATATGTGCCAGGCCTCAGGCAGTAATATGTGCCAGGTCACAGGCAGTAATATGTGCAAGGTCTCAGGCAGTAATATGTGCATGGTCTCAGGCAGTAATATGTGCCAGGTCTCAGGCAGTAATATGTGCCAGGTCTCAGGCAGTAATATGTGCCAGGTCTCAGGCAGTAATATGTGCCAGGTCTCAGGCAATAATGTGTGCCAGGTCTCAGGCAGTAGTTTGTGCCAGGTCTCAGGCAATAATGTGTGCCAGGTCTCAGGCAGTAATATGTGCAAGGTCTCAGGCAGTAATATGTGCAAGGTCACAGGCAGTAATATGTGCAAGGTCACAGGCAGTAATATGTGCCAGGTCTCAGGCAGTAATATGTGCCAGGTCACAGGCAGTAATATGTGCCAGGTCTCAGGTAGTAATATGTGCCAGGTCTCAGGCAGTAATATGTGCCAGGTCACAGGCAGTAATATGTGCCAGGTCACAGGCAGTAATATGTGCAAGGTCTCAGGCAGTAATATGTGAATGGTCTCAGGCAGTAATATGTGCCAGGTCTCAGGCAATAATATGTGCCAGGTCTCAGGCAGTAATATGTGCCAGGTCTCAGGCAGTAATATGTGCCAGGTCACAGGCAGTAATATGTGCCAGGCCTCAGGCAGTAATATGTGCCAGGTCTCAGGCAGTAATATGTGCCAGGTCACAGGCAGTAATATGTGCCAGGCCTCAGGCAGTAATATGTGCCAGGTCACAGGCAGTAATATGTGCAAGGTCTCAGGCAGTAATATGTGCATGGTCTCAGGCAGTAATATGTGCCAGGTCTCAGGCAGTAATATGTGCCAGGTCTCAGGCAGTAATATGTGCCAGGTCTCAGGCAGTAATATGTGCCAGGTCTCAGGCAGTAATATGTGCATGGTCTCAGGCAGTAATATGTGCCAGGTCTCAGGCAATAATGTGTGCCAGGTCACAGGCAGTAATATGTGCAATGTTTCAGGCAGTAATGTGTGCCAGGTCTCAGGCAGTAGTTTGTGCATGGTCTCAGGCAGTAATATGTGCATGGTCTCAGGCAGTAATATGTGCCAGGTCTCAGGCAGTAATATGTGCAAGGTCACAGGCAGTAATATGTGCCAGGTCTCAGGCAGTAATATGTGCAAGGTCACAGGCAGTAATATGTGCCAGGTCTCAGGCAGTAATATGTGCCAGGTCTCAGGCAGTAATATGTGAATGGTCTCAGGCAGTAATATGTGCACGGTCACAGGCAGTAATATGTACAAGGTCACAGGCAGTAATATGTGCCAGGTCACAGGCAGTAATATGTACAAGGTCACAGGCAGTAATATGTGCCAGGTCACAGGCAGTAATATGTACAAGGTCTCAGGCAGTAATATGTGCCAGGTCACAGGCAGTAATATGTGCCAGGTCTCAGGCAGTAATATGTGCCAGGTCTCAGGCAGTAATATGTGCCAGGTCTCAGGCAGTAATATGTGCAAGGTCACAGGCAGTAATATGTGCCAGGTCACAGGCAGTAATATGTGCCAGGTCTCAGGCAGTAATATGTGCCAGGTCTCAGGCAGTAATATGTGCCAGGTCTCAGGCAGTAATATGTGCCAGGTCTCAGGCAGTAATATGTGCAAGGTCACAGGCAGTAATATGTGCCAGGTCACAGGCAGTAATATGTGCCAGGTCTCAGGCAGTAATATGTGCCAGGTCACAGGCAGTAATATGTGCAAGGTCACAAGAAGTTTCCTTTCTTTTCTGTTGTTAAAGTATTATTTGTTCTTTTTACTTGGGTGTAACTTTTAACCAGTTCCTGTTTCAAGTTTTGTGCTTTTTTATAGATGATTCGAGGTCTCTCTTGAATGAGTGGTTTTAATTGTTTATCCCGCTGTCAGATATGCCAATGCTTTCTTAATATTAATTCAAATATAACTGAGTTTCAATTCAATGTAACAAAAAAGAAATACAAATTGAAAGACAATGGGCAAACTTTACTAAGCGTCGGGTTCTAAACCCCGGTGGTTTGGTGGCGGTTTCATGGCGGTTTCTAAATGACAGCCCTGTTCTATTCTATTCTAAAATTTATTTTTACTGTTGGTTTGCAGCGGTTTTGGCCTTAATAAATCTGCGGATAGCAAAACCGCCGCCAAACCGCCGGGGTTTAGAACCTGCTGCTTAGTAAAGTTTGCCCAAAATCTCTTGTGAGACAGAAGGACTAATCCACCTATTAGAGTGCGGATATCAATATATAGTACAAACAAAGAGAGTTGAAAATAAAGATTGCAGAGCACATTTTTAACATTAAAAAGGATATAGACCCACAGTGTCTCAAGACATTTTATTATTATTATTATTATTATTATTATTATTATTATTATTATCATTTATTTATATGGCGCCACAAGTGTTCTGCAGCGCCTTACAAGGTACATAAACAAATAGGTGACCAGTGACTTACAGAACAATACAATACAGGACATGGATAATATACATTGTTACATTAGCGATCATAACACCCACATAAGCAGCCGAGCGTAAGCAGCCAAGTGTTAGGTGCCCTAGTGGGGAGTAAGAAGTAGATGAAAGTAAAATAGGGAGAAGCAAAAAATCCCACTGAACTCAAATATATGGGGATACAAATAGTATCTAAGAATTGGAGAGGAGGATATACTGTATTTCCCAGGAATTAAAAAAGAAAGAAACAAAGTGGATCTATTTCATGCAAACCTTACACCCCGCAGGATTAAATATAGATATATAGAGTATAATGCTTTTCTATAAAATATCCAAATTAAATAAATACCTCTAGTCTTTTTAATTATATATTAATACAAATATAGAATTTACAATAAATAGACAATTTTTATTCATTCAGATTTTATTTATTTACACATAGAAGCGCAATGCCATTTTAATGAGTGGAACCATGAAACAAAAGAAACCAACCACATAGCAACCACCTTTTTAATGGGAAGATCCGGATCAATTTCCATTTTTCCGTGATTCTCTGCCACGGGTTTAGAAGACGTGGACCCAGGTTGAGGAGGGAACAGGATCAGTGTCTTTTTCATCCACCATTTCCATCTTCAGCCACTTGAGACAGTACAGCTCCCACTCCTACCAAAGAGGCATCAACTTCTAACATTAAGGGTTTTTCAAGTTGTGGTTGACAAAGAATTGGAGAAGTAGAAAAAGCTGTTTTGAGAGCATGGAAAGCCGCCACTGCTGCAGGAGGCCAATGAGACATGTTAGCACCCTTCTTGGTGAGAGCCATGATGGGAGCAACAATCGAAGAAAAGTTTACAATGAATCTCCTATAATAATTTGAAGAGCACAGAAATTGTTGGATGGCTTTCAAGTAGTGCGGTTGGGGTCAATCTTGGATGGCTCTTAGCGGGTCTGTCTGAATCCATTTGAAGAGAATTTCCTGACATAATGTGCCCCAAAAATGGCATGGAGCACTGTTCAAAAAGGCATTACAAAATTTCCCATGATGACTTCGAAGACGAGACAGAACCTCCCTGACATGTAGGCCAGATAAACTACAACAAATTTGTAAAGGACATCTCGGAAGATTTAGTTGACGCAACTTTGAAAGACTGCAGGCGCATTATGCAAGCCAAAAGGCATCACCAAGTATTCATAATGGCTGTCTTGTGTATTAAAAGCGGTTTTCCACTCATCCCCTGTCTTAATACAAATTAAATTGTAGGCTCCCGGAGATCCAATTTAGTGAAAATGGATGCTCCAAAGAATACCTATTTTTTATGGTGATTTGACTCAGCCCACGTTAGTCTATGCAGGGTCTGTGACCTCCGTCTTTTTTCTCAACAAAGAAAAATCTGGCCCCAGGAGGAGAGGAAGATGGTCTTATAAAACCCTTGGCTAGGTTTTATTCTATCTAGTCGGACATGGCAGCTGTTTCCGAAACCGAAAGAGGATAGATATGGCCACGAGTTGGCATCTTCCCAGGGATAAGACCGATGCCACAGTCCCAAGGGCGATGGGGAGGCAATTCGTCAGCAGCTTGTTCATAAAAAATGTCAGCAAAATCTTGATATGATTAGGGTAACGAGAATCTGGTTTGGAAATGAATTGATCAGACGTAGAAAGCTTCAAGTACAACTTGGTAGAGACTTGTTGGGTTCATACTGGAACAACATGAGGAAGACACTGGTGAAAACAATTGGATTCCCAGGCCAGGACATGCATGCTAGACTAGTCCATCGTGGGGTTTTGGGCTTTCAGCCAAGGCAGACCTAAAACTAGAGCATGGGGAGTCTTAGGTAGAACCAGGAATTCTAACTTCTCTTGATGTAGGCAACCTACTCGAAGTGAAACAGGTAGAATAACTGAAGATATAACGTCTCCAGGAATAATATTGCAATCCACCCTGGAAAGAGCCAACTTGTTTGAAAGAGGAAGAACTGGGATTCCTAGTTCATGTTTCAGAGATTCAGAAATAAAATTTCCAGCTGCTCCTGAGTCCACCAAGGCTTTAATATTTTTTTTCCGAGTCTTGAAACAAATAGACACCAGTAGAAGACTATTCATAAAATGGGAAGACTTGGTTAACACCCCCAACCAAACGCTCCCAGAGCCAGTTAGGGTCTCCCATTTCCCGAGAGGAGAAGACAAAGCTTAAGAATATGATCAGGGTCTGCACGGTAGAGGCAAAGCTGGTTTTGGAATTGACATTTCCCTCTTCCTGCCTTTCCTAATATTCCCATCTTTCTGTTCCTGCCTTTCCACACATTCCTCTCTTTCTGTTTCCTACCTTTCCTAATATTACCCTCTTTCTGTTATCTGCCTTTCCTAATATTCAACTAGTCCTGTTCCTGCCTTTCCTAATATTCCCCTCCTCCTGTTCCTGCCTTTTCCCCACATTTCCTTCTTCCTGTCATTCCTCTCTTTCTGTTCCGTGCCTTTCCACACATTCCTCTCTTTCTGTTCCATGCCTTTCCAAAAATTTCCGTCTTTCTGTTCCTGCCACTCTAAACATTCCCCTCTCTTTCTGTTCCTACCTTTTTCTTAAATTCCCCTCTTTATGTTCCTGCACTTCCTAACATCCCCTCTCTTTCTGTTCCTGCCTTTCCTAACATCCCTTCTCTTTCTGTTCCTGCCTTTCCTAACATTTCCCTCTTTCTGTTCCTGCCTTTCCTAACATTCCCCTCTCTTTGTGTTCCTGCCCCTCCTAACATTCCCCTCTCTTTCTGTTCCTGCCTTTCCTAACAATCCCCTCTCTTTGTGTTCCTGCCCCTCCTAACATCCCCTCTCTTTATGTTCCTGCCTTTCCTAACATCCCCCCCTCTTTGTATTCCTGCCACTCCTAACATTCCCCTCTCTTTGTGTTCCTGGCACTCCTAACAATCCCCTCTCTTTGTGTTGCTGCCTTTTCTTACATCCCCCTCTCTTTGTGTTCCTGCCACTCCTAATATTCCCCTCTCTTTGTGTTCCTGCCTTTCCTAACATTCCCCTCTCTTTGTGTTCCTGCCACTCCTAACATTCACCTCTCTTTGTGTTCCTGCCCCTCCTAACATTCCCCTCTTTGTGTTCCTGCCCCTCCTAACATTCCCCTCTCTTTGTGTTCCTGCCACTCCTAACATTTCCCTCTCTTTCTGTTCCTGCCTTTCCTAACATTCCCCTCTCTTTGTGTTCCTATCTTTCCAAACATTCCCCTCTCTTTGTGTTCCTGCCTTTCCTAACATTCCCCTCTCTTTGTGTTCCTGCCACTCCTAACATTCCCCTCTCTTTCTGTTCCTGCCACTCCTAACGTTCCCCTCTCTTTCTGTTCCTGCCACTCCCAACATTCCCCTCTCTTTGTGTTCCTGCCTTTCCTAACATTCCCCTCTCTTTGTGTTCCTGCCTTTCCTAACGTCACCTCTCTTTGTGTTCCTGCCCCTCCTAACATCCCCTCTCTTTCTGTTCCTGCCACTCCTAACATTCCCCTCTCTTTGTGTTCCTGCCTTTCCTACCATCACCTCTCTTTGTGTTCCTGCCCCTCCTAACATTTCCCTCTCTTTGTGTTCCTGCCTTTCCTAACATTCCCCTCTCTTTGTGTTCCTGCATTTTCTAACATCACCTCTCTTTGTGTTCCTGCCTTTCCTAACATCCCCTCTCTTTGTGTTCCTGCCCCTCCTAACATCCCCTCTCTTTGTGTTCCTGCCACTCCTAACATTCCCCTCTCTTTGTGTTCCTGCCTTTCCTAACATTCTCCTCTCTTTGTGTTCCTGCCCCTCCTAACATCCCCTCTCTTTGTGTTCCTGCCACTCCTAACATTCCCCTCTCTTTGTGTTCCTGCCACTCCTAACATTCCCCTCTCTTTGTGTTCCTGCCACTCCTAACATTCCCCTCTCTTTGTGTTCCTGCCACTCCTAACATGCCCCTCTCTTTGTGTTCCTGCCTTTCCTAAAATCCCCTCTCTTTGGGTTCCTGCCTTTCCTAACATTCCCCTCTCTTTGTGTTCCTGCTTTTCCTAACATCACCTCTCTTTGTGTTCCTGCCTTTCCTAAAATCCCCTCTTTGTGTTCCTGCCACTCCTAACATTCCCCTCTCTTTGTGTTCCTGCCTTTCCTAACATTCCCCTCTCTTTCTGTTCCTGCCTTTCCTAACATTCCCCTCTCTTTGTGTTCCTGCCTTTCCTAACATCACCTCTCTTTGTGTTCCTGCCCCTCCTAACATCCCCTCTCTTTGTGTTCCTGCCTTTCCTAACATTCCCCTCTTTGTGTTCCTTCCACTCCTAACATTGCCCTCTCTTTCTGTTCCTGCCTTTCCTAACATCCCCCTCTCTTTCTGTTCCTGCCTTTCCTAACATCCCCCTCTCTTTCTGTTCCTGCCTTTCCTAGCATTCCCCTCTCTTTGTGTTCCTGCCTTTCCTAACATTCCCCTCTCTTTGTGTTCCTGCCTTTCCTAACATTCCCTTCTCTTTGTGTTCCTGCCTTTCCTAACATTCCCCTCTCTTTGTGTTCCTGCCTTTCCTAACATCCCCTCTCTTTGTGTTCCTGCCTTTCCTAACATGAATCTAAACGGTTGGTAGCAGAATGGATGAACAATGCTCACAGCTTGTTCACTTTAAATTAAGAGTTTATTTTAGCATATCCACTTCAATTTAATTTCCTCTTGTCTTCTGTTCTTCCAGCTGCAGAGGAAACGTCACATTGGGAATGACATAGTGTCCCTCGTGTACCAGGATGCTGGCTCCGTATTCTCACCCGACATTGTCACCTCTCACTTTCTGCACTGCTACATTGTGGTCCAGTCCTGCCGGAGCCACAGTGGTAATACCCTGTACAAGGTTAGACCGGGAGCTGCAGATAGTGGGTCTGATTCAGAAGCGCACGCAGTTCCAACGCAGTGCCGATGTTCATGTAGTTGAGTGACTATTTGTCGCTGCAAATGCGAGAAAAGTCCTGAAACCCCTTACAACATCTGCGTTACACAGAGCGTACATTCAGCGATTCTATTACGATTAGGAAAGACTGTAAATGGGGCGGAAAAATGATGGATGTTGCTTATTGGTCACTGGGAGGTAGCCTGATGTAAACTAAAATATATACATCTGATGGGCGTGTTATGGGGGTGACGCGGGTATTTAACTGAATGCGGCTGCATTCTCAAATGCACAGCCACAGCGGCCATAGTCAGACAGAGACACTGCCACTGCCATAGGGTTGGAGCAAATGTCTACGGTGCTAGTGATGGTAACGTCTAAAGAATCACAGTGGTGTTAAAGTGCGCAGAAATTCTCAAATTCAGCGTCTCAGTCCTTGTACTTGATACTAGCATTTGCATATTATTGCAGCAGCGACTTCTAATATACAGCTCCAGACACGCCCCTTCTTACAGGTGACCGAACCGACAACTAACATACAGCTCTAGACACGCCCCTCCTTACAGGTGACCGAACTGACAACTAACATACACCTCCAGACATGCACCTTCTCACAGATGACAGAACCGACAACTAACATACAGCTCAAGACACGCCCCTTCTTACAGGTGACCGAACCAACAACTAACATACAGCTCCAGACACGCCTCTTCTTAAAGGTGACTGAAACGACAACTAACATACAGCTCCAGACACGCCCCTTCTTACAGGTGACTGAACCGACAACTAACATACAGCTCTAGAAACGCCCCTTCTCACAGGTGACAGAACCAACAACTAATATACAGCACCGGACATGCCCCTTCTTACAGGTGACAGAACTGACAACTAACATACAGCTCTAGACACGCCCCTTCTTACAGGTGACAGAACCAACAATATACAGCTCCAGACACGCCCCTCCATACGGGTGACAGAACCGACAACTAATATACAGCTCTGGACACGCCCCTTGTCACAGGTGACAGAACTGACAACAAACATACAGCTCCGGACACGCCCCTTAATACAGGTGACAGAACCAACATCTAACATACAGCTCCAGACACGCCCCTTCTTACAGATTACAGAGCCGACTACTAATATACAGCACCGGACACGCCCCTTCTCACAGGTGACAGAACCGTCAGATGACAGCCTGGACATGCCCTTTCTCACAGGTGACAGAACTGTCAGATGATGGCCTTGACATGCCCCTTCTCACAGGTGACAGAACCGTCTGATGATAGCTTGGACACTTCCAATCTCATAGGTGAAAGAACCGTCAGATGATAGCCTGGACATGCCCCTTCTCACAGGTGACAGAACGTCAGATGACAGCGTGGACATGCCCCTTCTCACAGGTGACAGAACCGTCAGATGATGGCCTTGACATGCCCCTTCTCACAGGTGACAGAACCGTCAGATGATAGCTTGGACACTTCCAATCTCATAGGTGAAAGAACCGTCAGATGATCGCCTGGACATGCTCCTTCTCACAGGTGACAGAACGTCAGATGACAGCCTGGACATGCCCCTTCTTACAGGTGACAGAACCGACAACTAACATACAGCTCCAGACATGCCGATTCTCACAGGTGACAGAACCAACAACTAATATACAGCACCGGACACGCCCCTTCTTACAAGTGACCGAACCGACAACTAATATACAGCTCCAGACACGCCCCTTCTCACAGATGACAGAACTGCCAACTAGTATACAGCACCAGACACGCCCCTCCTTACAGGTGACCGAACCGACAACTAATATACAGCTCCGGACATGCCCCTTCTTACAGGTGACCGAACTGACAACTAACATACAGCTCCAGACAGGCCCTCCTTACAGGTGACCGAACCGACAACTAATATACAGCTCCAGACATGCCCCTTCTCACAGGTGACCGAACCGACAGCTAATATACAGCTCCAGACATGCCCCTTCTTACAGGTGACAGAACCGACAACTAATATACAGCTCCAGACATGCCCATTCTTACAGGTGACCGAACTGACAACTAACATACAGCTCTAGACACGCCCCTTCTCACAGGTGACCGAACCGACAACTACCATACAGCTCCAGACACGCCCCTTCTTACAGGTGACAGAACCGCCAGATGACAGCCTGGACATGCCCCTTCTCACAGGTGACAGAACCGTTTGATGATAGCCTGGACATGCCCCTTCTACAGGTGACAGAACCATCAGATGATAGCCTGGACACGCCCCTTCTCACAGGTGACAGAACGTCAGATGACAGCCTGGACATGCCCCTTCTACAGGTGACAGAACCATCAGATGATAGCCTGGACGCACCCCTTCTCACAGGTGACAGAACCGTCAGATGATAGCCAGGACACGCCCCTTCTACATCTGACAGAACCGTCAGATGATAGCCTGGACATGCCCCTTCTCACAGGTGACAGAACCATCAGATGATAGCCTGGACATGCCCCTTCTCACAGGTGACAGAACCGTCAGATGATAGGCTGGACACGCCCCTTCTACTGGTGATAGAACCGTCAGATGATAGCCTGGACATGCCCCTTCTCACAGGTGACAGAACCGTCAGATGATAGCCTGGACATGCCCCTTCTCACAGGTGACAGAACTGTCAGATGATGGCCTTGACATGCCCCTTCTCACAGGTGACAGAACCGCCAGATGACAGCCTGGACATGCCCCTTCTCACAGGTGACAGAACTGTCATATGATGGCCTTGACATGCCCCTTCTCACAGGTGACAGAACCGTCAGATGATAGCTTGGACACTTCCAATCTCATAGGTGAAAGAACCGTCAGATGGTAGCCTGGACATGCCCCTTCTCACAGGTGACAGAATGTCAGATGACAGCGTGGACATGCCCCTTCTCACAGGTGACAGAACCGTCAGATGATGGCCTTGACATGCCCCTTCTCACAGGTGACAGAACAGGCCAATGATAGCTTGGACACTTCCAATCTCATAGGTGAAAGAACCGTCAGATGATAGCCTGGACATGCTCCTCCTCACAGGTGACAGAACGTCAGATGACAGCCTGGACATGCCCCTTCTTACAGGTGACAGAACCGACAACTAACATACAGCTCCAGACACGCCCATTCTTACAGGTGACAGAACCAACAACTAATATACAGATCCAGACATGCCCCTTCTCACAGGTGACAGAACCGACAACTAATATACAGCACCGGATATGCCCCTTCTTACAGGTGACCGAACCGACAACTAATATACAGCTCAGGACACAACCCTTCTCACAGGTGACAGAACCAACAACTAATATACAGCACTGGACACGCCCCCTCTTACAAGTGACCGAACCGACAACTAATATACAGCTCCAGACACGCCCCTTCTCACAGATGACAGAACTGCCAACTAGTATACAGCGCCAGACACGCCCCTCCTTACAGGTGACCGAACCGACAACTAATATACAGCTCCGGACATGCCCCTTCTTACAGGTGACAGAACTGACAACTAACATACAGCTCCAGACAGGCCCTCCTTACAGGTGACCAAACCGACAACTAATATACAGCTCCAGACACACCCGTTCTCACAGGTGACCGAACAGACAACTACCATACAGCTCCAGACACTCCCCTTCTTACAGGTGACCAAACCAACAGCTAATATACAGCTCCAGGCATGCCCCTTCTCACAGGTGACAGAACCGACAACTAATATACAGCTCCGGACATGCCCCTTCTTACAGGTGACCGAACTGACAACTACCATACACCTCTAGACACGCCCCTTCTCACAGATGACAGAACCGACAACTAATATACAGCACCGGACACGCCCCTTCTCACAGGTGACCGAACCGACAACTAACATACAGCTCCAGACACGCCCCTTCTCACAGGTCACCAAACCGACAGCTAATATACAGCTACAGACACGCCCCTTCTTACAGGTGACAGAACCGACAACTAACATACAGCTCCAGACACGCCCCTTCTTACAGGTGACCAAACCGACAACTAACATACAGCTCTAGACACGCCCCTCCTTACAGGTGACAGAACCAACAACTAATATACAGCTCCAGACACGCCCCTTCTCACAGATGAAAGATCCGCCATCTAATACACAGCACTGGACATGCCCCTTCTTACAGGTGACCGAACTGACAACTAAAATACAGCTCCAGACATGCCCCTTTTTTACAGGTGACAGAACCGACAACTAACATACAGCTCCGGACACACCCCTTAATACAGGTGACAGAACCAACATCTAACATACAGCTCCAGACACGCCCCTTCTTACAGATTACAGAGCCGATAACTAATATACAGCACCGGACACGCCCCTTCTCACAGGTGACAGAACCGCCAGATGACAGCCTGGACATGCCCCTTCTCACAGGTGACAGAACCGTCAGATGATAGCCTGGACATGCCCCTTCTACAGGTGACAGAACCATCAGATGATAGCCTGGACACGCCCCTTCTCACAGGTGACAGAACGTCAGATGACAGCCTGGACATGCCCCTTCTACAGGTGACAGAACCATCAGATGATAGCCTGGACGCGCCCCTTCTACAGGTGACAGAACTGTCAGATGATAGCCTGGACATGCCCCTTCTCACAGGTGACAGAACCGTCAGATGACAGCCAGGACATGCCCCTTCTCACAGGTGACAGAACCATCAGATGATAGCCTGGACATGCCCCTTCTACAGGTGACAGAACCATCAGATGATTGCCTGGTCACACCTCTTCTCACAGGTGACAGAATCGTCAGGTGATAGCCTGGACATGCCCCTTCTACTGGTGATAGAACCGTCAGATGATAGCCTGGACATGCCCCTTCTCGCAGGTGACAAAGCCGTCAGATGATAGCCTGGACATGCCCCTTCTACAGGTGACAGAACCATCAGATGATAGCCTGGACACGTCCCTTCTTACAGGTGACAGAACCGTCAGATGATAGCCAGGACACGCCCATTCTCACAAGTGACAGAACCCTCAGATGATAGCCTGGACACGCCCCTTCTCACAGGTGACAGAACCATCAGATGATAGCCTGGACATGCCCCTTCTCACAATGACAGAGCCTTCAGATGATAGCCAGGACATGCCCTTTCTACAGGTGACAGAACCATCAGATGACAGCCTGGACATGCCCCTTCTCACAGGTGACAGAACCATCTGAAGATAGCCTGGACATGCCCCTTCTCACAGGTGACAGAACCATCAGATGATAGCCTGGACATGCCCCTTCTCACAGGTGACAGAACCATCAGATGATTGCCTGGACATGCCCCTTCTCACAGGTGACAGAACCATCAGATGAAAGCCAGGACACGCCCCTTCTACAGGTGACAGAACCGTCAGATGATTGCCTGGACACGCCCCTTCTACAGGTGACAGAATCGTCAGATGATACCCTGAAATGCCCCTTCTCACAGGTGACAGAACATCAGATGATAGCCTGGAAATGCCCCTTCTCACAGGTGACAGAACCATCAGATGATAGCCTGGAAATGCCCCTTCTCACAGGTGACAGAACCATCAGATGATAGCCTGGACATGCCCCTTCTCACAGGTGACAGAACCATCAGATGATAGCCTGGACATGCCCCTTCTCACAGGTGACAGAACCATCAGATGATAGCCTGGACACGCCCCTTCTCACAGGTAACAGAACCATCAGATGATTGCCTGGACATGCCCCTTCTCACAGGTGACAGAACCATCAGATGATAGCCTGGACACGCCCCTTCTCACAGGTGACAGAACCATCAGATGATAGCCTGGACATGCCCCTTCTCACAATGACAGAGCCTTCAGATGATAGCCTGGACATGCCCCTTCTACAGGTGACAGAACCATCAGATGACAGCCTGGACATGCCCCTTCTCACAGGTGACAGAACCATCAGATGATAGCCTGGACATGCCCCTTCTCACAGGTGACAGAACCATCAGATGATAGCCTGGACACACCCCTTCTCACAGATGACAGAACCATCAGATGATTGCCTGGACACACCCCTTCTCACAGGTGACAGAACCATCAGATGATAGCCAGGACACGCCCCTTCTCACAGGTGACAGAACCATCAAATGATAGCCTGGACACGCCCCTTCTCACAGGTGACAGAACCATCAGATGATTGCCTGGACATGCCCCTTCTCACAGGTGACAGAACCATCAGATGATAGCCAGGACATGCCCCTTCTACAGGTGACAGAACTGTCAGATGATAGCCAGGACACGCCCCTTCTCACAGGTGACAGAACCGTCAGATGATAGCCTGGACACGCCCCTTCTACAGGTGACAGAATCGTCAGATGATACCCTGAAATGCCCCTTCTCACAGGTGACAGAACATCAGATGATAGCCTGGAAATGCCCCTTCTCACAGGTGACAGAACCATCAGATGATAGCCTGGAAATGCCCCTTCTCACAGGTGACAGAACGATCAGATGATAGCCTGGACATGCCCCTTCTCACAGGTGACAGAACCATCAGATGATAGCCTGGACATGCCCCTTCTCACAGGTGACAGAACCATCAGATGATAGCCTGGACACACCCCTTCTCACAGGTGACAGAACCATCAGATGATAGCCAGGACAAGCCCCTTCTCACACGTGACAGAACCATCAAATGATAGCCTGGACACGCCCCTTCTCACAGGTGACAGAACCGTCAGATGACAGCCAGGACATGCCCCTTCTCACAGGTGACAGAACCATCAGATGATAGCCTGGACATGCCCCTTCTACAGGTGACAGAACCATCAGATGATTGCCTGGTCACACCTCTTCTCACAGGTGACAGAATCGTCAGGTGATAGCCTGGACATGCCCCTTCTACTGGTGATAGAACCGTCAGATGATAGCCTGGACATGCCCCTTCTCGCAGGTGACAAAGCCGTCAGATGATAGCCTGGACATGCCCCTTCTCACAGGTGACAGAACCATCAGATGATAGCCTGGACATGCCCCTTCTACAGGTGACAGAACCATCAGATGATAGCCTGGACACGCCCCTTCTACAGGTGACAGAACCGTCAGATGATAGCCAGGACACGCCCATTCTCACAAGTGACAGAACCCTCAGATGATAGCCTGGACATGCCCCTTCTCACAATGACAGAGCCTTCAGATGATAGCCTGGACATGCCCCTTCTACAGGTGACAGAACCATCAGATGACAGCCTGGACATGCCCCTTCTCACAGGTGACAGAACCATCAGATGATAGCCTGGACATGCCCCTTCTCACAGGTGACAGAACCATCAGATGATAGCCTGGACACACCCTTTCTCACAGGTGACAGAACCATCAGATGATTGCCTGGACACACCCCTTCTCACAGGTGACAGAACCATCAGATGATAGCCAGGACACGCCCCTTCTCACAGGTGACAGAACCATCAATGCCCCTTCTCACAGGTGACAGAACCATCAGATGATTGCCTGGACATGCCCCTTCTCACAGGTGACAGAACCATCAGATGATAGCCAGGACATGCCCCTTCTACAGGTGACAGAACCGTCAGATGATAGCCAGGACACGCCCCTTCTCACAGGTGACAGAACCGTCAGATGATAGCCTGGACACGCCCCTTCTACAGGTGACAGAATCGTCAGATGATACCCTGAAATGCCCCTTCTCACAGGTGACAGAACATCAGATGATAGCCTGGAAATGCCCCTTCTCACAGGTGACAGAACCATCAGATGATAGCCTGGACACACCCCTTCTCACAGGTGACAGAACCATCAGATGATTGCCTGGACATGCCCCTTCTCACAGGTGACAGAACCATCAGATGATAGCCTGGACACACCCCTTCTCACAGGTGACAGAACCATCAGATGATTGCCTGGACACACCCCTTCTCACAGGTGACAGAACCATCAGATGATAGCCAGGACACGCCCCTTCTCACAGGTGACAGAACCATCAAATGATAGCCTGGACACGCCCCTTCTCACAGGTGACAGAACCGTCAGATGATAGCCTGGACACGCCCCTTCTACAGGTGACAGAATCGTCAGATGATACCCTGAAATGCCCCTTCTCACAGGTGACAGAACATCAGATGATAGCCTGGAAATGCCCCTTCTCACAGGTGACAGAACCATCAGATGATAGCCTGGACACACCCCTTCTCACAGGTGACAGAACATCAGATGATTGCCTGGACATGCCCCTTCTCACAGGTGACAGAACCATCAGATGATAATCTGGGCACACCCCTTCTCACAGGTGACAGAACCATCAGATGATTGCCTGGACACACCCCTTCTCACAGGTGACAGAACCATCAGATGATAGCCAGGACACGCCCCTTCTCACAGGTGACAGAACCATCAAATGATAGCCTGGACACGCCCCTTCTCACAGGTGACAGAACCATCAGATGATTGCCTGGACATGCCCCTTCTCACAGGTGACAGAACCATCAGATGATAGCCAGGACACGCTCCTTCTCACAGGTGACTGAACCGTCAGATGATAGCCTGGACATGCCCCTTCTCACAGGTGACAGAACTGTCAGATGATAGCCTGGACACGCCCCATCTACAGGTGACAGAACCATCAGATGATAGCCAGGACACGCCCCTTCTACAGGTGACAGAATCGTCAGATGATACCCTGAAATGCCCCTTCTCACAGGTGACAGAACATCAGATGATAGCCTGGAAATGCCCCTTCTCACAGGTGACAGAACCATCAGATGATAGCCTGGAAATGCCCCTTCTCACAGGTGACAGAACCATCAGATAATAGCCTGGAAATGCCCCTTCTCACAGTTGACAGAACCATCAGGTGACAGCCAGGACACGCCCCTTCTACAGGTGACAGAACCATCAGATGATAGCCTGGAAATGCCCCTTCTCACAGGTGACAGAACCATCAGATGACAGCCTGGGCACTTCCCTTTACTACCAGGCCAGTTTTTATTTCCTCTCTTAATTGACTTAATTGAGTCTGAGCGGGATGTATCCAGTATTTAAAATACTTTCTGATACATTTTGCCCCCATCGCATGTATATCAGCATTTTTTCAACACCACTATTCATGATTACTTACCTCTCAGGAACGCTTTTCTGAAGTAGAGATGTCTCAGCAAAGTCCTGACTTCCAGTTTTATAACCTAGGAGTCCTATTGCGAATGTGCGGCCTTCAGCCAGCGCATGCGCAAGTTAAAGAGTGCGGGGGGAGAGAGATACAGGTACTTTGGATCCCTTTAGGGGACTCATGCGTAAAGAAACTTATTGGCTTTTATCGGAAATGTCATCGATAGATGTCATTGCTTATTAGGCAGGCGCTCCAGAAAGCTGCGCTTTCCTGAACGGCATCAATGAAGTCTGCTGTGCTGATATCTGCTGCTGACCTTTTTAATACATATAGAGAGTGTCAGGGACCCATACCCAGTATCCCTGATGTGGGGGGTGCACCTCTGCTATAGACAGAGCGCCTTGATACAAATACCTTACTTACGAAACTGCCACCACCGATGGAAACAATTTAAAGAGGCCACCGGTCCTCTATTTTCCCAATAATTGCACAGGCTCAGCAACAAGATTGCCACGCAGTTAATCTGTTGCTTAACCTCTCCACAAGTGCGCAGACTTGGCGTCCCAGACATCCACACAGTTCGCTGAGACCAACCCTCTGCCTCCCGTACTTAACAATATGTGTAGCGTCACTAATATCTCTTCAAAGACTAGGGTTCGGAGCATATATGAAATAAACTAATAAAGAATACTTTATTTACACAAAAGGTAGTACAATGCTTACAAAAGAATGTTACAGAAAAAAGAATGGTTACAAAGGTACATACAGCAATATAAAATAAAAATGGTAGAGGTAGACTTACGGAAAACACGCTGCGTTAGAAACACGTAGCGTTCCGCCCAGGAGGAATGGTAAGAAATGCAGAGACTGCAGGTTAAACTTCAATGTGACAAATTGATCCCCCAGTTGAACACAGGGCTTCAATCCATTTTATCAGAAGGGTATCACACAGCCCGCTCTGATTGGTGGATTAGCTAATTGAAGGTCAGGAACCTCCCAGCTAAGTTTAAACCCCTTTAAACTTATAACAGAATAAACCTAATAACTTCCCCTCTGGATGGACTACCTACAATATGGGGTGTTCATCATAGTTGTCCATATTTTATCTGTTATACAAGTGTAAATATGATGTGGTTATCATAGTGCATTCCTGAAATATCTCATATCTTCCAATCTGTATGTCTCAGTGATCTGGGAATTGCACACAACCTGGATATGGAGTCCAGTTATATGTATATAACTTCCCAAGCTTCCAGCTATCACTGATATAATCAATTTTATCACATACACCATCCAAATATGACTGATCATTGATCTGCCATATCTCATCAGCCTGGTTTCTATTTGTTTTACCCCCTATGGTGCTAAATGTCTATAGATGCAGATACTAAGGTTGAGCAATCCACATGCCCTGGTGACAATGTTATCATAATTGAAAGGAAACACAGATAGGCTCTAAGGTAGACAAATCTGTGTTGTATTTCCTAATTTCATTAACAGGGAACTTAGGGGGCCATTCAGACCCGCTCGTGAGCGTCAGGACGCTCGCAAGCTGGTCGATGTTCCGCACTGCGCATGCGCACGACGGAGGGAGCTCCGTCGTGCGCATGCGCGAGACCCGGGGAGCGACGGGCTTTCCATCGCTCCGGGTCTCACACCAAAGGGGGCGTGCTGTCGATGTTTGATTGACAGCCCCCTTTGGAGGGCGTACCGGGGCGTGCCTGCCAGACGGAGGCGTTCCCATGGGAACGCCTACCGTCTGAAGCCGGCCCCACTGACATCACTAGTGATGTCAGTGGGAGTGATTTTGGCTCTGATAGAGCCAAAATCACTCCAGGGCTTGTGGCTGGGAAACCCTACCGCAGGGTCTCCGTCGCAAGTCCGATGGTCACGATGGTCAAGACCATCGTGACCATCTTTTTGGCCGCTCGCATATGCTGTGGGTGGTCACCCACAGCTATGCGAGTGGCCAGGAGGCCGCTCCATTTTCATGGAGGAGGGCCCTGATTCAGAGCAAGCGCTCTGGTCAGAGCGTTCAGCTCTGAATCAGGCCCTTAGCCTGTCCCTGTTAAATGCATTACCTGGGCAATACTTTAACCAAAAGGTTTCCTGACTTGTAAACTTCAAAGAATAATTATCATGTGAGTCCTATGACATTTTACAATTCTTAAAATTAAGCTGTGGCTCCGAAATGTGAAATAGGCCCTTTCAGGAACATACAGACCTAGGTGCTATTTGCATGTCAAAGGGTTAGTTTCCATCTTCCCTGCCTCAATGACTCAAAGAATACATGACCTAATAAAGACAGTCAGCTCTCCTGCCCTCACATTCAGAAAACCAGTTATTCTATGGCTTTTAATTACCAATCTGTTATGACATTAAAACTATAATTTGCGCTATGTGCCATATCGCTATATTCCTCACAGAGAGACATATACATTGTGGTAAACCGCATTATATGCCCGAATTCAAGTAAACTACAACCCCCAGTGGGTCTCATCCATGTCCTCCTCCCCGATACTGGACTCCTAAACATTGGTGGAGGTATGGTTACAATTAGGGGTGAGCGGGTTCGGATTTCTGAAATCCGAACCCCCCCGAGCCCCCCCGATCCGAGTCCGATCCGAGTCAGGCTCGACTTTTCCCGCCTGACTCGGATCTGAAATCGAGGCAAAACGTCATCATCCCGCCTTCCGAGTCTCGCGGGTTTTGGATCCTATATAAGGTACCCGCGTCGGCGCCATTTTCTCACTCGGCTGTGGACAGTGAAGAGGGAGGGTGGGAGTTAGGGCTGTGTAGTGTAGTGTAGTGTAGTGCTGCTGTTGTCCACTACTTCAAAGTCCATAGGGGCTGGCTGTGTTGTGCTGTGCTGCTGTTGTTAATAGGGGCTGTGTCCACTACTTCAAAGTCCATAGGGGCTGGCTGGACTGTGTTGTGCAGTCAGTTCTCCATAGGGGCTGTGTCCACTCCAAAGTCCTGTGCAGTGTCCCAGTCCTAAAGGAGTGCTGTAGTGTTGTCCAGGGGGTGCTCTGTCCATCAGGGGTGCTCCCCCCAAGTGCTAAAAAAATAATATATTTTCTGTGTTTGTGAATTGTGTGCGCAGTAGCCGCACGTGCATCAACAAAGTAGTGCCAAGCGTGCGCCTGTGTCATAAGTAAAGGGCCGGCTGGCTTGACCGTTAAGGGTGCTGTAACCCCCGAAAGTACACTCCAGTCCAAACCAAAAAAAAAATTATTTTCTGTGTTTGTGAATTGTGTGCGCAGTAGCCGCACGTGCATCAACAAAGTAGTGCCAAGCGTGCGCCTGTGTCATAAGTAAAGGGCCGGCTGGCTTGACCGTTAAGGGTGCTGTAACCCCCGAAAGTACACTCCAGTCCAAACCAAAAAAAAAATTATTTTCTGTGTTTGTGAATTGTGTGCGCAGTAGCCGCACGTGCATCAACAAAGTAGTGCCAAGCGTGCGCCTGTGTCATAAGTAAAGGGCCGGCTGGCTTGACCGTTAAGGGTGCTGTAACCCCCGAAAGTACACTCCAGTCCAAACCAAAAAAAATATTATTTTCTGTGTTTGTGAATTGTGTGCGCAGTAGTCGCACGTGCATCAACAAAGTAGTGCCAAGCGTGCGCCTGTGTCATAAGTAAAGGGCCGGCTGGCTTGACCGTTAAGGGTGCTGTAACCCCCGAAAGTACACTCCAGTCCAAACCAAAAAAAAAATTATTTTCTGTGTTTGTGAATTGTGTGCGCAGTAGCCGCACGTGCATCAACAAAGTAGTGCCAAGCGTGCGCCTGTGTCATAAGTAAAGGGCCGGCTGGCTTGACCGTTAAGGGTGCTGTAACCCCCGAAAGTACACTCCAGTCCAAACCAAAAAAAAAATTATTTTCTG
This sequence comes from Taudactylus pleione, assembly GCA_031769625.1. Lineage (NCBI taxonomy): Eukaryota > Metazoa > Chordata > Amphibia > Anura > Myobatrachidae > Taudactylus > Taudactylus pleione. The sequence continues at coordinate 3,513,813 of JAUIMM010000230.1, forward strand.
TGTTTGAGAATTGTGTGCGCAGTAGTCGCACGTGCATCAACAAAGTAGTGCCAAGCGTGCGCCTGTGTCATAAGTAAAGGGCCGGCTGGCTTGACCGTTAAAGGGTGCTGTAACCCCCAAGTACACTCCAGTCCAAACCAAAAAAAAAATTATTTTCTGTGTTTGTGAATTGTGTGCGCAGTAGCCGCACGTGCATCAACAAAGTAGTGCCAAGAGTGCGCCTGTGTCATAAGTAAAGGGCCGGCTGGCTTGACCGTTAAGGGTGCTGTAACCCCCGAAAGTACACTCCAGTCCAAACCAAAAAAAAAATTATTTTCTGTGTTTGTGAATTGTGTGCGCAGTAGCCGCACGTGCATCAACAAAGTAGTGCCAAGCGTGCGCCTGTGTCATAAGTAAAGGGCCGGCTGGCTTGACCGTTAAGGGTGCTGTAACCCCCGAAAGTACACTCCAGTCCAAACCAAAAAAAAATTATTTTCTGTGTTTGTGAATTGTGTGCGCAGTAGCCGCACGTGCATCAACAAAGTAGTGCCAAGCGTGCGCCTGTGTCATAAGTAAAGGGCCGGCTGGCTTGACCGTTAAGGGTGCTGTAACCCCCGAAAGTACACTCCAGTCCAAACCAAAAAAAATATTATTTTCTGTGTTTGTGAATTGTGTGCGCAGTAGTCGCACGTGCATCAACAAAGTAGTGCCAAGCGTGCGCCTGTGTCATAAGTAAAGGGCCGGCTGGCTTGACCGTTAAAGGGTGCTGTAACCCCCAAGTACACTCCAGTCCAAACCAAAAAAAAAATTATTTTCTGTGTTTGTGAATTGTGTGCGCAGTAGCCGCACGTGCATCAACAAAGTAGTGCCAAGCGTGCGCCTGTGTCATAAGTAAAGGGCCGGCTGGCTTGACCGTTAAGGGTGCTGTAACCCCCGAAAGTACACTCCAGTCCAAACCAAAAAAAAAATTATTTTCTGTGTTTGTGAATTGTGTGCGCAGTAGCCGCACGTGCATCAACAAAGTAGTGCCAAGCGTGCGCCTGTGTCATAAGTAAAGGGCCGGCTGGCTTGACCGTTAAAGGGTGCTGTAACCCCCGAAAGTACACTCCAGTCCTAACCAAAAAAAAATTATTTTCTGTGTTTGTGAATTGTGTGCGCAGTAGCCGCACGTGCATCAACAAAGTAGTGCCAAGAGTGCGCCTGTGTCATAAGTAAAGGGCCGGCTGGCTTGACCGTTAAGGGTGCTGTAACCCCCGAAAGTACACTCCAGTCCAAACCAAAAAAAAAATTATTTTCTGTGTTTGTGAATTGTGTGCGCAGTAGCCACACGTGCATCAACAAAGTAGTGCCAAGCGTGCGCCTGTGTCATAAGTAAAGGGCCGGCTGGCTTGACCGTTAAGGGTGCTGTAACCCCCGAAAGTACACTCCAGTCCAAACCAAAAAAAAATTATTTTCTGTGTTTGTGAATTGTGTGCGCAGTAGCCGCACGTGCATCAACAAAGTAGTGCCAAGCGTGCGCCTGTGTCATAAGTAAAGGGCCGGCTGGCTTGACCGTTAAGGGTGCTGTAACCCCCGAAAGTACACTCCAGTCCAAACCAAAAAAAATATTATTTTCTGTGTTTGTGAATTGTGTGCGCAGTAGTCGCACGTGCATCAACAAAGTAGTGCCAAGCGTGCGCCTGTGTCATAAGTAAAGGGCCGGCTGGCTTGACCGTTAAAGGGTGCTGTAACCCCCAAGTACACTCCAGTCCAAACCAAAAAAAAAATTATTTTCTGTGTTTGTGAATTGTGTGCGCAGTAGCCGCACGTGCATCAACAAAGTAGTGCCAAGCGTGCGCCTGTGTCATAAGTAAAGGGCCGGCTGGCTTGACCGTTAAAGGGTGCTGTAACCCCCGAAAGTACACTCCAGGCCAAACCAAAAAAAAATTATTTTCTGTGTTTGTGAATTGTGTGCGCAGTAGCCGCACGTGCATCAACAAAGTAGTGCCAAGAGTGCGCCTGTGTCATAAGTAAAGGGCCGGCTGGCTTGACCGTTAAAGGGTGCTGTAACCCACAAAGTACACTCCAGTCCAAACCAAAAAAAAAATTATTTTCTGTGTTTAGCCGCACGTATATATCAAATCGATATAACATAAATGGAGGACCAAACTTTCTCCGATAAAAATAAAATAGAGAAAGATCAAGAACCACTTCCTCCTAGTGCTGAAGCTGCTGCCACTAGTCATGACATAGACGATAACATGCCATCAACGTCGTCTGCCAAGGCCGATGCCCAATGTCATAGTAGAGGGCACATACAATCCCAAATGGCAAAGTTCAGGAAAATGACCTTGAAAAAGACATTTAAATCAGCTGAAGAGAAACGTAAACTTGCCAATATGCCATTTACGACACGGAGTGGCAAGGAACGGCTAAGGTCGATCCCTAGTATGTTCATGACTAGTGGTTCAGCTTCACATGACGATGGAAGCCCTCCTCCCACTAAAAAAATCAAAAGAGTTAAGCTGGCAAAAGCACAGCGAAGAACTGTGCTTTCTAAGAAGATATCACAAATCCCCAAGGAGAGTCCAAGTGTGGTGGTGGTTGCGATGCCTGACCTTCCCAGCACTGGACGGGAAGAGGTGGCTCTTTCCACCATTTGCATGCCCCCTGCAAGTGCTGAAAGGAGCACCCACAGTCCACTTGCTGATATGCAAATTGAAGATGTCACTGTTGAAGTACAACAGGATGAGGATACTGGTGTAGCTGGCGCTGAGGAGGAAGTTGGCGAGGAGGATTCTGATGGTGATGTGGTTTGTTTAAATCAGGCTCCGGGGGAGACAGTTGTTGTCCGTGGGATGAAAAAGCCCATCACGGTCATGCCTGGGCAGAAGACCAAACATTCCACCTCTTTGGTCTGGCAATATTTCTATCCAAATCCGGACAACAACTGTCTTGCCATATGTACCATATGTAAAGGTGAAATAAGTAGGGGTAGGGACGTCAACCACCTAGGAACATCCTCCCTTATACGGCACCTGCAGCGCGTTCATAAAAAGTTACTGTCAAGTTCAGAAACTTTGGCTAAGACCGTAAGCAGTCCAGGGACACCTAAATCCCGTTGTCCTGTTGTATCCAAGCGCCTGCAAACCACACCGTCAACTCCCTCCTCGTCAATTTCCTCCTTAGTCAGGATCGGAAGTAGTCCTGCAGGCCATGTCACTGGCATGACTGACTCTCCTATCCGGGATTCCTCTGGAGGATCCTGCATTGCTACGCCTACTGCTGCCGCTGCTGCTGTTGCTGCTGCTGGGAGTCGTTCATCATCCCAGAGAGGAAGTAGGAACACCACTACTTTTACTAAACAATTGACCCTCCAACAGTCCTTAGCGAGGAGGATGAAGTACGACAGCAGTCATCCTGAAGCAAAACGTATAACTGAGGCCTTGACTGCTATGTTGGTGTTAGACGTGCGTCCGGTATCCGCCATTAGTGCAGTGGGATTTAGACAATTGATGGAGGTAGTGTGTCCCCGGTTCCAAATACCGTCTAGATTCCACTTCACTAGGCAGGCGATACCGAGACTGTACAGAAACGTCAGAAAAAGTGTCCTCAGTGTCCTGAAAAATGCCGTTGTACACAATGTCCACTTAACCACGGACATGTGGACAAGTGGAACAGGGCAGACTAAGGACTATATGACTGTGACAGCCCACTGGGTAGATGTATCACCTTACGCAGCAACAGCAGCAGCGTCACCAGTAGCAGCATCTCAGAAACGCCAGCTCGTTACAAGGCAGGCTACGCTGTGTATCACCGGTTTCAGTAAGAGGCACACCGCCGACAACCTCTTAGAGAAACTGAGGGAAATCATCGCCCAGTGGCTTACCCCACTTAGACTCTCCTGGGGATTTGTGATATCTGACAACGCCACCAATATTGTGCGGGCATTACATCTGGGCAAATTCCAGCACGTCCCATGTTTTGCTCACACAATAAACTTGGTGGTGCAGAATTTTCTGAAAAGCGACAGGGGCGTGCAGGAGACGCTTTGGGTGGCCCGAAAAATTTCTGGCCACTTTCGCCATTCAGCGACTGCGTGCCGAAGACTGGAGCGCCAGCAAACACTCTTGAACCTGCCCCGCCATCACCTGAAGCAAGAGGTTGTGACACGGTGGAACTCAACCCTCTATATGCTTCAGAGGATGGAGGAGCAGCAAAAGGCCATACAAGCCTATACATCCACCTATGACATAGGCAAAGGAGGGGGTATGCACCTGACTCAAGCGCAGTGGAGAATGATTTCCGTGTTGTGCAAGGTTCTCCAGCCCTTCGAACTTGCCACACGTGAAGTCAGTTCAGACACTGCCAGCTTGAGTCAGGTCATTCCCCTCATCAGGCTTTTGCAGAAGCAGCTGGAGAAAGTGAAGGAGGAGCTAAGACGGAGCGATTCCGCTCGGCATGTGGGACTTGTGGATGAAGCCCTTCATTCGCTTTGCCAGGATTCCAGGGTGGTCAATCTGTTGAAATCAGACCACTACATTTTGGCCACCGTGCTCGATCCTAGGTTTAAAGCCTATGTGGTGTCTCTCTTTCCGGCCGACACAAGCCTGCAGAGGTGCAAAGACCTGCTGGTGAACACACTGTCAGCTGAAGCGGAACGTGACACGTCAACAGCTCCTTCTTCATTTTCTCCTGCAACTGGGGCTGCCAGGAAAAAACTTAGGTATCCTAAGCAACCCGCTGGCGGTGATGCAGGACAGGCAGGACCAAGTTTGGACATCTGGTCCGGACTGAAGGACCTGGCAACAATTTCTGACATGTCTACTGTCACTGCATATGATACTGTCACCATTGACAGAATGGTGGAGGATTACATCGGTGACAGCATCCAAGTAGGCATGGCAGACAGTCCATACCTGTACTGGCAGGAAAAAGAGGCAATTTGGAGGCCCCTGTACAAACTGGCTCTATTTTACCTGAGTTGCCCCCCCTCCAGTGTGTACTCCGAAAGAGTGTTTAGTGCAGCCGGGAACCTTGTCAGCGAAAGGCGTAGGAGGTTGCTTCCACAGAATGTGGAGAAGATGATGTTCATCAAAATGAATTATCAGCTCTTCCAGGGAGACCAGCCTCCAGAAGGTACAGAGGGACCTGTGGTGGTGGATTCAAGTGGGGACGAGTTAATACTTTGTGAGGATGAGGATGTACACACTGAAGAGGGTGAGGAATCGGTGGATGAGGAGGATGAGGATGACATCTTGCCTCCATAGAGCCAGTTTGTGCAGGGACACATTAATTGCCAGCTTGTTTTGTGGGGGCCCAAACGAACCAATCATTTCAGCCACAGTTGTGTGGCAGACCCTGGCGCTGAAATGATTGGTTTGTTAAAGTGTGCATGTCCTGTTTATACAACATAAGGGTGGGTGGGAGGGCCCAAGGACAATTCCATCTTGCACCTCTTTTTTTTCTTTGCATTATGTACAGTTTGGGGCCTAGTTTTTCAAACTGCCATCCTGTCTGCCACTGCAGTTTCACGCCTAGATGGGTCACGTGTTTGTGCCGCCCACTCGTGTCGCTTAGCATAGTCATCCAGCTACCTCGGTGCAACGTTTTGGACATAAAAACACTATTGTGAGGTGTGAGGTGTTCAGAATAGACTGGAAATGAGTGGAAATTAAGGTTATTGAGGTTAATAATAGCATAGGAGCAGAAAAACCTACAAATTCTGTGATTTTAGCTGTTTTTATGCTTTTTTAAAAAAAAATACAGATCCAAAACCCAGAACCCAAAACACGGAAGGGTGGTTTTGGCAAAACCAATCCAGATCCAAAACACGAAGAAAGATCCAGATCCAAAACCAAAACACAAAACACGAAAAGTGGCCGGTGCACACCCCTAGTTACAATAAATGTTTTTGTTGAACCAGACATTCAAAAACAGATAATGGGGCTGATTCTGAGGTTGAGGCAACGCAGCTGCGTCTCTTGCTGTGTCCGTGTCTCTTTATGCTAATCCTGTGACCGATTCTATCTATACTGAGATGCCCACAGGCAGCGGCGCTAATCTGTCTAGGCCCAACTTTAGATGTACCATCAGTCACACTATCGAAGTTTGCACTGACCCTGTGGCAGGTGCAATTTCTCTGTCTGAACATGGCGTCCGATGTCAGTGCTACTGTATCTTTAAATGCAGTCATTGTCAGTGACACGACTACCTCCAATCATTAAGGAGGATATTGATGATGAAGGTGTTGGTGGTGGAGATTGGAGGTGCTGGGATCTAGCTGAGGGAAGGGAGCTAACTGATGCTGGATTGTTTGTTGTTATTTTTTTAGCACCAGTTTCTGATTTTTTCAAAAATGTTCCATGAAGTCGCTGCAAATGATGTAACAGGGACGAGGTTCCTAGATGGTTAAGGTCCCTACCTCTACAGTACTTACTCTGGCTTTGCAAACATTAAAGATGTCCTGACAATTGTTGTCCAAATTTGGGCAGAAATAATTCCACACATAAGAGGTGGATTTTTTCATCTTATGCCCAGATATGACAATGAGCTTTTTCTGATCATGAGCAACAACTGTTTTCACTGGTGCCTGACTAACACAAACAACCTCATCAACATCCTTTAGCACCAGTGTCAGCTACATAAATATCCCCCTCATCCTGGTGCACTTCCACAGCAGCATCCTCAATTTCTATGTCAGCATGTTGACTTGTGCTGCTCATCCCCACAGTTGCAGAGGGAACACAAATGGTGGAGGGAGGCTTCTCTTTGAGTACAGTATTGGAAAGTTCAGGCTCAAACATTGCACCTGCGTACACACTTAGGACCTCATTCAGACCCGCTCGCAAGCACTGAGCGCTGGCAAGTGGGTCGATGTTTAGGCCCTGCGCACACGCAGAGGCCGCACTGCACATGTGCAAGCCCCGGAGCGAGAGAGAAATTCTGTTGCTCCGGAGCTCACTACAAAAGGGGCGGCTGTCGATGTTGATCGACAGCTTGCCCTGTTTTGTAAGCGTTGCGGGGGGGTGGTTTCACAAATGGAGGAGTTCCTTAAGGAACACCTGCCATTTTGTGGGCAGCCGCACTGCCATCAGCAGTGATGTCAGTAGGGAGCTTCCTGCTCGATCAGAGCAGGAAGCTCCCTGGGGCTTGCGGTTGCCGAGACCCAACCTTAGGGTCTCGTCGCAAGCCCCGATGGTCGCGATGGTCTTTAGATGACGTTGAAGGACTAGTAACGTCATGACTGGTGGCAGCAGCTGCATCAAAAGTATTTGGTTGTTGCTCCTGCTCTTCTCTTCTAAACTGATCTTTATTCATTTTTCAATTCGCAGCTCATCTCACACTGTGGAGATTCAAAGGGCTTTGTTGTATGTGAACAAACTCACTGTGGTACAGGACTTATAGAGCCAGATCCACTACAGATTGCAACTGCAGTTGCAATAGCGATTACGCACTCAGGGCCTTATTCAGAGCCGGATGCTCTGAAAGAGCGCTTGCTCTGAATCAGGGCGTTGTTTTTTTTGTGCGGCCTCCTGGCCGCTCGCTTAGCTGTGGGTGACCACCCACTGCTATTGCGGGTGGCCAGGTGATCGAGACCATCGCGACCATCGGGGCTTGCGATGAGACCCTTGTGGTAGGGTATCGTTCCCGCAAGCCCCAGTGAGCTTTTGGCTCTATTAGAGCCGGAAGCTCACCCACTTACATCACCAGTGATGTCAGTGGGCCGGGTCCCAAATGGCAGGCGTTCCTTCGGGAACGCCTCCGTTTGGCCAGCCACCCCCCCAGCCTGCCTCCAAAATGGGGCAAGCTGTCAAATAAAATCGACAGCTGCCCCGCTTTGGTGCGAGACCCATAGCGACGGAGAGCCCGTCTCTAGCCGGGTCTCGCGCATGCGCACGTCGGAGCCAGCTCTGGTTTGCACATGCGCAGTGGCCAAACATCGACCCGCTCGTGAGCGCATAGCACTTGCGAGTGGGTCTGAATCAGGCCCTCAGTCTGACTGCAATAGTATGATAATCCAATGCGCTATGCACAACATAAGGACACCCACTTTACCTTACAAACATTCGTAATGTTTAGCAAGACTGCAAAACCATCGGTAACCTCAAGTACAATCGTAGCCTCACGCACACTTGCACAAGGTCAGACCTTACTCAGAAATTGGTAGCTTCATGACACAGTTATGACACAGTAACCAGGGCTCCCACATCTGGATGAGCAAGTCTGCATTTTGTTTCATTGTCACTTTAGTAAAAGAAAAGCCATGCTGTAAATACCCTCTATAGTGCAGACACAGGGTCTCATTCAGACCCGCTCGCAAGCGCTGAGCGCTCGGAAGTGGGTCAATGTTGAGGCCCTGCGCACGCACAGCAGCCGCACTGTGCGTGCGCAAGCCCCAGAGCGAGAGAAAAACTCTCTCGCTCCGGGGCTCACTACAAAAGGGGCGGCTGTCGATGGTGATCAACAGCTTGCCCCATTTTGTAGGTGGGGTGGGGGGTGGCTGGCCAGACGGAGGCGTTCCCAAGGGAACGCCTGCCGTTTGGGGGCGGCCCCACTGACATCACTCGTGATGTCAGTGGTGAGCCTCCAGCTCTAATAGAGACAAAAGCTCACTGGGGCTTGCGGCACATGAGACCCTACCACAAGGGTCTTGTCGCAAGCCCTGATGGTCGCGATGGTCTTGACCATCGCGACCATCAAGCTGGCAGCTCGCTAAAGCTGTGGGTGGTCACCCACAGTCTAGTGAGCAGCCAGGAGGCAGGCTCTTTACAGAGAAGCGTCGCCCTCATTCAGAGCGAGCGCTCGCATTTTGCGAGCTGCTCTAAATGAGGTCCACAATGCGCTGCCACTGTTTATCCACAGACCCCTGACATTCCACTTATGGTGCATACACACAGTCAGATTTTTCTTCAGATCTGAACGATAACGATTTAAAAACTCGTTCAATCGTTCAAATCTGAAGGAAATCTGACATATCTGACATGGATGAATGATGAATGATGCGCGTTCCCGATGGTCAGATAACGATATCTGACATCTGATGTGTTTGCAGTCAGATTTGGACGATTCCATTCATTTTAATGCAGTCAAAAATCGTTCGTAGTTCAAATCGTTCAAATCGTTGGTCAAATCATTTTATCAAATCGTTCAGTCGTTCATCTGACACATCTGACAAATCTGACCGTGTGCATGCTCCATTACAGTAACAGGAACACTTGTTATTTACAAAACAGAGCAACAAAGATTTATCCGATAAAAAATGTTGGTTTTGTAACAGTAAATATTTCCCACTGTGCACCTGTGTTTATTTCTTAGTGTTACAGGTGATTATGGTATCGTACTTAGGGACCGATTCAGCATGGATCGCTATTGCGATCGAAGTTGCAATTACGCACGCAGGTCTGCTGCGAAATATGCTAATGAATGCAAATGCAAAGCCATCGAACAGCCAGTATAGAGAGGCCCACTACCACTATCTCACAGCCCCTGGACGGACTCAGCGCACAGCCCCTGGATGGACTCAGCGTACAGCCCCTGGATGGACTCAGCGCACAGCCCCTGGGTGAACTCAGCTCACAGCCCCTTGATGGACTCAGCACACAGCCCCTGGATGGACTCAGCACACAGCCCCTGGACGGACTCAGCACACAGCCCCTGGATGGACTCAGCACACAGCCCCTGGATGGACTCAGCACACATCCCCTGGATGGATTCAGCACACAGCCCCTGGATGGACTCAGCACACAGCCCCTGGATGGACTCAGCACACATCCCCTGGATGGATTCAGCACACATCCCCTGGATGGATTCAGCACACATCCCCTGGATGGATTCAGCACACATCCCCTGGATGGATTCAGCACACATCCCCTGGACGGATTCAGCACACATCCCCTGGACAGACAGCACAGCCCCTGGACAGACAGCATAGCCCCTGGATGGACTCACCACACATCGCCTGGATGGATTCAGCACACAGCCCCTGGATGGACTCAGCACACATCCCCTGGATGGATTCAGCACACAGCCCCTGGATGGACTCAGCACACATCCCCTGGATGGATTCAGCACACATCCCCTGGATGGATTCAGCACACATCCCCTGGATGGATTCAGCACACATCCCCTGGACGGATTCAGCACACATCCCCTGGACAGACAGCACAGCCCCTGGACAGACAGCATAGCCCCTGGATGGACTCACCACACATCGCCTGGATGGATTCAGCACACAGCCCCTGGATGGACTCAGCACACATCCCCTGGATGGATTCAGCACACAGCCCCTGGATGGACTCAGCACACATCCCCTGGATGGACTCAGCACACATCCCCTGGATGGACTCAGCACACATCCCCTGGATGGATTCAGCACACAGCCCCTGGATGGACTCAGCACACATCCCCTGGATGGATTCAGCACACAGCCCCTGGATGGACTCAGCACACATCCCCTGGATGGATTCAGCACACATCCCCTGGATGGATTCAGCACACGGCAATTGGATGGACTCAGCACAGCCCCTGGATGGACTCAGCACACAGCCCCTGGATGGATTCAGCACACAGCCTCTGGACAGACAGCACAGCCCCTGGATGGACTCACCACACATCCCCTGGATGGACTCAGCACACAGACCCTGGATGGACTCAGCACACAGCCCCTGGATGGACTCAGCACACAGCCCCTGGACGGACAGCACAGCCCCTGGATGGACTCAGCAAGCAAATGCCGCTGATCACCGCAGGAAGGTACTTATATGCAATTCAAAGCCCGTGAGAGTCTGACATTTTGCCTCGTTTTCAGATCCGAGTCAGGCGGGAAGACCCGAACATGACTTGGATCCAGCTCGGAATCGGGATGTTGGGTGGGTCCGGTTCTCAGAGGGATAGAGATCTTCTTCTCTTATTACTTCCTGTAACCTTTGGAAAGAACAGTAACTAAGGTACATCCTCCCCCCACTCCCACTATCTGGTCTCAGTCTTCTGCTGGTGACCTACAGTAGTGCACTCATTCAGCCCCAGTACCTCCTCTACGCTGATGATACTACCTCTCCTCATCTGACCTCTCCCCTTTTCTCTACCTTGTGTGACCACCAGTCTGTCTCTACTATATCCACATGGATGTCCCAGCGCTGCCTACAGCTCAACATGTCCAAATACAGATGATCATCTTCCCTCCTCCCAGAGTCGCCTCCAATCCTCATTTCTCTCCCCGCTATCAACAATATCACAATTTCCTTAGTCTCTCACACCTGCCGCCTTGGTGTCACACAGCCGTCTACTTTCTTCCTCATAGTCAGACTCTCTCACACCTGCCGCCTTGGTGTCACACTGCCGTCTGCTTTCTTCTTCATAGTCAGTCTCTCTCACACCTGCCGCCTTGGTGTCACACAGCCCTCTGCTTTCTTCCTCATAGTCAGTCTCTCTCACACCTGCCGCCTTGGTGTCACACAGCCGTCTGCTTTCTTCCTCATAGTCAGTCTCTCTCACACCTGCCGCCTTGGTGTCACACTGCCCTCTGCTTTCTTCCTCATAGCCAGTCTCTCTCACACCTGCCGCCTTGGTGTCACACTGCCGTCTGCTTTCTTCCTCATATTCAGTCTCTCTCACACCTGCCGCCTTGGTGTCACACAGCCGTCTGCTTTCTTCCTCATAGTCAGTCTCTCTCACACCTGCCGCCTTGGTGTAACACTGCCCTCTGCTTTCTTCCTCATATCCAGTCTCTCTCACACCTGCCGCCTTGGTGTCACACAGCCCTCTGCTTTCTTCCTCATAGTCAGTCTCTCTCACACCTGCCGCCTTGGTGTTACAGTGCCCTCTGCTTTCTTCCTCATAGCCAGTCTCTCTCACACCTGCCGCCTTGGTGTCACACTGCCGTCTGCTTTCTTCCTCATAGTCAGTCTCTCTCACACCTGCCGCCTTGGTGTCACACTGCCCTCTGCTTTCTTCCTCATAGTCAGTCTCTCTCACACCTGCCGCCTTGGTGTCACAGTGCCCTCTGCTTTCTTCCTCATAGTCAGTCTCTCTCACGCCTGCCGCCTTGGTGTCACACAGCCGTCTGCTTTCTTCCTCATAGTCAGTCTCTCTCACACCTGCCACCTTGGTGTCACACTGCCGTCTGCTTTCTTCCTCATAGTCAGAGTCTCTCTCACACCTGCCGCCTTGGTGTCACACAGCCGTCTGCTTTCTTCCTCATAGTCAGTCTCTCTCACACCTGCCGCCTTGGTGTCACTGTGCCCTCTGCTTTCTTCCTCATACTCAGTCTCTCTCACACCTGCCGCCTTGGTGTCACACTGCCGTCTGCTTTCTTCCTCATAGTCAGTCTCTCTCACACCTGCCGCCTTGGTGTCACTGTGCCCTCTGCTTTCTTCCTCATAGTCAGTCTCTCTCACACCTGCCGCCTTGGTGTCACACTGCCGTCTGCTTTCTTCCTCATAGTCAGTCTCTCTCACACCTGCCGCCTTGATGTTACAGTGCCCTCTGCTTTTTTCCTCATAGTCAGTCTCTCTCACCTGCTGCCTTGGTGTCACACTGCCCTCTGCTTTCTTCCTCATAGTCAGTCTCTCTCACACCTGCCGCCTTGGTGTCACACTGCCCTCTGCTTTCTTCCTCATATTCAGTCTCTCTCACACCTGCCGCCTTGGTGTCACACTGCCCTCTGCTTTTTTCCTCATAGTCAGTCTCTCTCACACCTGCCGCCTTGGTGTAACACTGCCCTCTGCTTTCTTCCTCATAGTCAGTCTCTCTCACACCTGCCGCCTTGGTGTCACAGTGCCATCTGCTTTCTTCCTCATAGTCAGTCTCTCTCACACCTGCCGCCTTGGTGTCACACTGCCGTCTGCTTTCTTCCTCATAGTCAGTCTCTCTCACACCTGCCGCCTTGGTGTCACACTGCCGTCTGCTTTCTTCCTCATAGTCAGTCTCTCTCACACCTGCCGCCTTGGTGTCACAGTGCCATCTGCTTTCTTCCTCATAGTCAGTCTCTCTCTCACCTGCCGCCTTGGTGTCACAGTGCCATCTGCTTTCTTCCTCATAGTCAGTCTCTCTCACACCTGCCGCCTTGGTGTCACACTGCCCTCTGCTTTTTTCCTCATAGTCAGTCTCTCTCTCACCTGCTGCCTTGGTGTAACACTGCCCTCTGCTTTCTTCCTCATAGTCAGTCTCTCTCTCACCTGCTGCCTTGGTGTCACACAGCCCTCTGCTTTCTTCCTCATAGTCAGTCTCTCTCACACCTGCTGCCTTGGTGTCACACAGCCCTCTGCTTTCTTCCTCATAGTCAGGCTCTCTCACACCTGCCGCCTTGGTGTCACACTGCCGTCTGCTTTCTTCCTCATAGTCAGGCTCTCTCACACCTGCCGCCTTGGTGTCACACTGCCGTCTGCTTTCTTCCTCATAGTCAGTCTCTCTCACACCTGCCGCCTTGGTGTCACACTGCCGTCTGCTTTCTTCCTCATATTCAGTCTCTCTCACACCTGCCGCCTTGGTGTCACACTGCCGTCTGCTTTCTTCCTCATAGTCAGTCTCTCTCACACCTGCCGCCTTGGTGTCACAGTGCCCTCTGCTTTCTTCCTCATAGTCAGTCTCTCTCACCTGCCACCTTGGTGTCACACTGCCGTCTGCTTTCTTCCTCATAGTCAGTCTCTCTCACACCTGCCGCCTTGGTGTCACAGTGCCCTCTGCTTTCTTCCTCATAGTCAGTCTCTCTCACACCTGCCGCCTTGGTGTCACACTGCCGTCTGCTTTCTTCCTCATATTCAGTCTCTCTCACACCTGCCGCCTTGGTGTCACACTGCCGTCTGCTTTCTTCCTCATAGTCAGTCTCTCTCACACCTGCCGCCTTGGTGTCACAGTGCCCTCTGCTTTCTTCCTCATAGTCAGTCTCTCTCACACCTGCCGCCTTGGTGTCACAGTGCCCTCTGCTTTCTTCCTCATAGTCAGTCTCTCTCACACCTGCCGCCTTGGTGTCACACTGCCGTCTGCTTTCTTCCTCATAGTCAGTCTCTCTCATACCTGCCGCCTTGGTGTCACACTGCCGTCTGCTTTCTTCCTCATAGTCAGTCTCTCTCACACCTGCCGCCTTGGTGTCACACAGCCCTCTGCTTTCTTCCTCATAGCCAGTCTCTCTCACAGTCCTGTCACCTCCAAAATATTGCTAGAATGCGCCCTCCTCTCTCCCAGGATACAAGTAATGCACTTATCTATTCTATAATCACCTCTACTAATGCAGCCTCCTCCTACAGTATCTGGCATTCCTCTCATACATCTATCCCAGCATTAATCCGTCCTCAGTGCCACCGCAGGGCTGATCTTCCACTATCTCCACACCACATCCACTGCACAAATCCACACACAGGCCCATTATGTCCTAGGATCCAATTCAACTTACTCACCTCACCTACAAAGCTCTCACCAGCACCCCTCCATACACCCTCCCTGCCTAGACCTACCTGATCTCCTCATCTGTGCTCCTGAATGTTACCTGATGAGCATATTTACTACACTAGGGGGTATGTTCGCTAAAGTGCAGGTTTAGAGAAGTGGAGTGGAAGCATAGAAAAAAATCTGACTCTAGCTATTATCTTGTAGAAGGTGCTAGATAAATGATAAGTAGAATCTGATTGGTTACTATGGGGAACATCTCCACTTCTAAAAAACTGTACTTTATTATATACCACTGAGTGTGTATAACATAGAGGGGGTGTTCAGAGGAATACATACGAATTACCGCCGGACACAAGTCCGGCAGTTCAAATCCCGACAGCGGTAGGCCGACACGGCTGAAAATCCCTATCGTCCCCAGGTAAGTATCAACTAACCTAACCCCCCTAACCCTAACCTTCCCCCCAGTGCCTAACCCTAATTCCCCCTCTAAGTGCCTAAACCTAACCCCCCCTTCCCCGCCGCCTAACCCTATGTCCCTCCCCCAGGGGGTGCCTAACCCTAATCCTCCCTTCCCCTAGCCTAACCCTAACATCACGAGGGGATGCCTAACCCTAAGTCCCCCCCGGGAGCCCTAACCCTCCCTCCCCCCCTCTGCGGCTGTCCGCAGCGGCGCCCGGCATCACTTCGATCAGGATGCCGGGCGCCGGTCTCACGGCGTCGGTAAAATGACAGGCATCTAGAACTAGACGCCTGTCTTTTAACCCTCGCCGGGATAAAGCAGTCGGGAAGCCGGCTGTTGGGCTTACGTCACCCAGGCTTCCCGATTGCATCCCGTTTCAGAAGTGGACGGTATAGTAGTAGCGGCTGCAACTTTTGCTTGCGCAGAGGTAATCACCTCCAGATTGCGGTATATGTGACCATGGTCCATCCAGGGCCGGGCTGGGAGCATTAGCTATAACAGCCTTATGATCAGTGAGAATAGGGGCAGCGTATTCCTATGATGGAAGTGTTTCCTCACTGGCATACTGTACTTCGCTGTTATCACATACGTTTATTGTTCCCTCTCTTTATCTGATTGACTTCTATCCTCGCTGCAGGTCTCGGTCACTGCCCGTGATGATGTCCCTGGGTTTGGACCGGCTTTTCCCATCCCTGCAGTGTTCCAAAAGGTTAGTGAGGTCCCCTCATGCCGCAGTAAGTGATATTCATGTAGTGCTGATCACTTTGTGTCCGTGGGATAATGTCACCCGAGACCATGATGCCTAAATTCCCTCTCCAGACCTGGAGATCCCGGCATGGTGCAATCACATGTTTTCAGCATATCAGTGCTCTTAGATGTTTATCATTTCACATGGACTTTGGGCCTGATTCAGCACCGATCGCAAGGCTGCATTCGCACGCACCCGGTTGATTCTGCACATGCGTATGCATCGTAGTCCGCATCTGCAAACCTTCCCAATTGCAGAGAGCACGCAATCCGAAGTGTCCGTTTGGGGGTGGTGATGGGGGGGTGGTCGGCGGAACGTAGGCGTGCCTGCGCGTTTGAACGCCGTTACAGGGGCGTGCATAATTAAGCCACTGTGATTGCATACGCAGCTAGAGGTCCAGATGGCGACAGGAAGTTTATCAGTTTGTGAGTCAGGGTCAGATCAACCACAACTGTCTGTATGGGTCAGATGTTACTCGATGTTACCGATGGTTTTGCTTACTTGCGGATGTATGTTATGGGAAGTGGGCGGCTCCATACAGTGGTGGACGTCTTGGTATAGAGCTGCGGTTGCCATGTGATCGCATTCATTAGCATATTTTTGCAGAGAGCGGGTGCGTGCGAACGCAGCCGTGTGATCCGTGCTGAATCAGGCCCTTTATCTCACAAACCGTGGACTAAGAACAAACCTCTCCTGTCCAGGCTCATGGGACCATGCCGCCCCTATCTGGACAGCAGGACAGGGCCCTCAAATCAGGATTATCCCACCTGAATCTGGACAGATAGGAGGTTTTGGCGAAGACATGAAATATGGCCGACTAGCAGCTCAGATAATAATGATTAGTAATAACCTCTGTCATCTCCTTAATCACATCGCAACACAGAGCTTTCCCCGGTTAGTCACATACTTTGCAGACAATGGGCCGCACTGAGACCAGAGCATAAACTAACAGCCACAGAACTGTGGCCTAACCTTTGTAATTTCTATTAATTTCCTGTTTAATATATAGTAAGAGAGAGCTTTTGCCTGACGTCCCCGCTATGTTTTTATCTCTTCCTCTCTACATTTCCTGATTTCAAACCGGATGGCTCCTTACTGAGCATAAAACATTATACAGTATGAGCACTGACATTCATCTCTTACATCATCAGCGTAATGTGAGAACAGAGCACAAATTATTGTCACAGCAACAGAAAGTCTCAGGGGAGTCATTAATAAGGGACAAATCCGCTTTACCCATTGTCAGTTACTTTAAGGGATTTTATGCAAATTCCATGGTATAAATGGGGAGGGGGGCTTGGCAAGGATGTTACAGGTTGTTGAATTTTGTGCAAAATAAAAAAAAGCAAAATATAAATTTTGTGTCCAAAACATTGTATGAGAGTGTATTTCAATTTACATGTTTGCGGGTAAATCAGTGTGTAGACTTACTAGAATTATCTGAGAACAAGATTTTTATGTAAAAAGCTTGCAATTAACTGCATGTTAAAATAAATAAGTATGGAGATACATTTGTCTTCTAACACACAGGGCAAAATTTACTAAGCGGCGGTTTGACGGCGGGTTCTATTCTATTCTAAACCCCGGCGGTTTGGTGGCGGTTTCTATTCTAATCTAAACCCCGGGGGTTTGGTGACGGTTTTGCAGCGGTTTCTAAATGACAGCCCTGTTCTATTCTATTCTAAAATGTGTTTTGATGGCAGTTTTGCAGCGGTTTGGGACTTAGTAAAGCTGCAGATAGCAAAACCGCCACCAAACCACAGTCTAAACACATTTTAGAATAGAATAGAACAGGGCTGTCATTTAGAAACCGTTGCAAAACCGCCACCAAACCACCGGGGTTTAGAACAGAATAGCACCCACCACCAAACTGCCAGGGTTTAGAATAGAATAGAAACCGCCGCTTAGTAAATTTTGCCCACAGTAGTCCAGCAGAACAGCAAGGATTAAACATGACTTTCTGTCAGTATTAGAAATCGCCACTAGATGGCAGTGTCACTATGTTGCATTTTTGTGCTGTACAGACGAACACTACGTGTCACATACTCCGCTTCACTGGTATTAAATTACTATCAATTATTTAGCAAGTGCTTCTCTCTGAATAAAACATTTTCTCCATTTGTTATACTGGCAGAGTCAGGACATGGAGCAACGAGTACTGGGGAGAAAAAACCTGCAATGATTCATAACTTGAATTTAAATGCCAGCTGTAGATATTACTGAATACATTATACATAGCATATTGGTGAGTGAGTCACCAAAGTAACTGCAGCCCAGCAATGATCTTCTGGGGCCTCGGCTGACCTGGATGTTTCAACTTTATGGTGTAATATTTCATAGCAAATAAAACCTGCACAACTATTTCAGACACATTTAAGAAGGATATAATGGAGCTATAAGTCCAGGCCGCACTGCTTATTAGGTCCAATAGGTTCTGCTTGTGGCAAATTAAACTTTTAACTGCAGAAAAATAGTTTTCCATAAGAAATTGAAGTTTTGTCATTTAAAATTATAGTTTTTATATGTTGTGTGTTTCAATTATAACCGTAGTTTTATGTTACTCTGTTGGACACAGTGTAATCGATTGTTCCAAAGAAAATATTCTCTTTTGTGTTTTTTTATAAGCAGGTAAAAGCAGACTTTGCTAATAATATGTGTATGTGGCTGTAACATGTTATTAATGTTAGGAGGAAGGTGCTTCTGTAACAACAGGTAACAGCTCGGCAGACTTGCTTTGCAGAAATACACTGTGTGAATGGATTAGATCATACAGAGAGGCAGGACCAGTAATGAGACAGCCACTCTGTGCATGCAGATATTATTGCCCTGTATCAGATCCATTAGAGGACTGACAACTTTTAGCCTGTGGGACAAACACAAGCCACTGGCTCTTCTACAAGCGCACCACAATCAAAATAAAGTGGCAGTGTGGGTGTGGCTTGCCTAGTGTGGGTGTGTCTTTATAGAGTTAATAAAATATATGAAAATTTGTACATCAATTATACCATACAGACATCATTCTACAGCAGTGGTGTCAAACTCGGGCCCCTCCAGCTGCAGTGGAACTACACATCCCAGCATGCACTGCCACAGGTTTGCTATTAGGGCATGCTAAAACTGTGGCAGGGCATGCTGGGATATGTAGTCCCACAGCAGCTGGAGGGCACGAGTTTGACACCACTTTTCCACAGTATTAACCTGTATACAATACAGAGAGCACTCCAGTAACCTATATACTATACAAAGAGCATCCTAGTGACTGATATAAAATACATAAAGTATCCTAGTGACTTAAACAGAGAGCATTCTAGTAACGTATACAATACAGAGAGCATTCTAGTAACATGCATGGAATACAGAATGTATAGAATACAGAGCACGTTCTAGTAAGAACAGAAAGAATTCTAGTGACCTATATACAATAGAATGCATTGACTATATAAAATACAAAGATCTTCCTAGTGATTGGCACCGATCCCCAGTGATGCCACCGATGCCAGAAGCCATCCAGCAGTCAGGAGCTCCAGTCAGGGCCAGATTAAGGTTTGCTCGGGCCTCAGGTCAACTAACTTGTGGGGGCCCCTACCAATAAAACTGGCAAAGTATACTGTGGCCATTACCTTAAAATGTGTTAGAAAGCAGATGTGGAAGATGGAGGACGCTTCCTAGGAGAGCTCCTCATCGGCGCATACTACTGCAGGACCCCCTTCCCGCTAAGTGACCAGGGACTGCCCCAATTGTACACCCGAGCCCTGCTGGAGGTGCGGGCTTCCCGCTGAACCTACCACCAAAGCACCGGGCGCCCGCGGTCCCGCTGTGCGGTGTCCTCCCCCAGCGGTGCTCGCGGCTGTGTTTCCAGCGCCATCTTGGGACTCCCGGCCTCGCTGTGACTTGGTCCCCCGGCCGTGGCTCTCCACCTTGCTGTGCCATATGCCGGGGAATCTGATATCGGCGACGGCTGTAATACCCGGTGCCAACTACAGTGGGGCTCTTGGACTGCCCAGAGACATCCCTCTCGTCCCTCCTGTGTGCTGGCTGCACCCTTCACTGCCTGGAAAGTACTGAGGAGGAGAGGGATCTAGGAGTCACTATTTCAGGTGACATAAAGGCAAGCAGACATTGTAACAAAGCAATGAGGAAGGCAAGTCAGATGCTTGGTACATAGGGAGAGGAATCAGTAGCAGAAAGAAAGACGTGATAATACCACTGTATAGGTCATTGGTAAGTCCTCATCTCTATACTGTGTTCAGTTCTGGAGGCCATACGTTATCTCCAGAAGGATATTATTACATTAATATGTATAGTTTGGAGCAGAGAAGGGAAAGGGGGGACATGATAGAAACGTTCAAATATATAAAGGGCTTTACCAAGGTAAAGGAAGGAGACATTCTTCAAAGAAAGAGAAGTATTAGAACAAGAGGACATGTCCTGACACTGGAGGGTGGTAGGTTCAGGTGAAATGTGAGGAAGAATGACATCACAGAAAGGGTAGTGGAGAAGTGGAATCGCCCCCATCAGAGGTGGTAGAGGATAAGACAGTAGAGCAATGTACACATGCATGGGACAGACATAAGGATATCCTTCAGAGGAAGTAAGGAGCAATAAGGGTGAGGTAACAATATGTTTAAAAATGGGGCAGACTAGATGGGCCAAGTGGTTCTTATCTGCCGTCAAATTCTATGTTTCTATGTTATACCACGGGTGCCTGTTGCATGCTGCCTTTCTGTGCGGATGAGTGACCTACCCATTAACCACACAAGGGTTCCTTGGGCTGACTTGGACGCTGTGCTGGTCTCACATTGCTGCCAATTGTCAGCATATGACATATAGTGGGCCTGTGGTTTCCCTGGAAATTGATATATGCTAAGGGAATTCTCTATACCCAGCACTGTCACATTCACTCTCCCTAGTGTGTATTGAGAAATGCTACTGTAGTTACTCTGGACTTGTATACTTTAATATTTTACTGCTTTGGATGTTTTCCTATATCTACCATAGAGTGCCCACTACTGCTTGGTGGAAGCCCTACCAATAGTCAGTTAACTACAGTATACTGTGTTTCTCAAATTGTAAACCTACAGTGCCATCTAGTGGAGAATCCTAGAACCGCATGTCAATGACTACTTACTGTATTTTGGGAAAATCTTTAGGTGTGGCTATCCTTCTTTGCCTAGATTACCACTTTCTGAGGTTTCCCATCACATTTTAGCAGAAGGTAGGTGTCAGGTCCTCAATTGTAAGTTATTTGTCCATATGTATACATTTGTTAATATATACTCCCTTAATCACAACCAGTACCAGTATTTTTGCTAAAGTCTTGCGACTTCTGGAGCCTCTAAGGGAGGGTTACCTTGTTTTGGGGGGGCGATCTCAATTGGTCTCTGGATCCTGCCCTTGACTGTTCTGCTGCATCTTCTTGCCTTTGGTTACGAGACCATCGCAGAATGCGTCAAATTTTCCACGACCACCAATTAATAGACTTGTAGAGGATACATCATCCTACTGTTAAGGATTGTACTTACTACTCTGCTCATCACTCTGTATATTCCCCAATTGATTATATTTTTTGTTGACCACAGATATTTACAATTCTACCCTGGCAGTGAGATTGGACAAATGACGTGGTCAGACCACGCCCCAGTGTATGCTTCTGTGAGATTCCACTTGGCTCCTCCCCGATCGTGGACCTGGCGACTCAATGAACTTTTACTAACTAAACCCCGTCTTAAAGATGACCCAGGCTCTGCCATATCTGATTATATATCTCTTAATGATGGTCACGAGACGTCTCCGGTTTATGGTCTGGGAGGCGCACAAGTGTGTTATAAAAGGTAAGTGCATACAGTTGGGTTCACAGTTAAAAAAGGAAAGGACGGCACAAAGAATACAGCTCCTAGATCGTATTAAAACTCTTGCAACATCCCACAAGTCCTCACTCTCAGCAGATGTACCGGCGAAAACTCACAGAAGCAAGCATGGCACTTAGTAACCTCCTCCAAGACAGGACCATGCTTGATATGCGGTTATGCATGGCTCGATGCTGGCTAGAGCATTGAGGGCACAGAGGATACAGTCCTATGTTCACTCCATCCTATATTCTGGGGGCAGAGATGTTCATACTTTTCCTGATATCGCTGAAGCCTTTCATGCTTATTAAACGAACCCTTATTAAATGAACATTTATAACATAAGAGGTGACCGATCCTCTTCTGAACAACCTTCATTAAAGGAGGCAATTAGTAAGTATCTTTGTTTTGTTAACTTCCCACGTATTAATGAAGAAGATATTGCTTCCCTTGAACAGCCATTTACAATTGAGGAATTGGGGGTGGCACCGTCGGCAACTCCGAATGGGAAAAGTCCGGGTCCAGACGGCTTCCCTATTATTATAAAACATACAGTGCCTCTCTCATGCCCCTTTTCTTAAAGGCATGTAACGCTATTTCGGGTGACACAACTTTTCCCCCCAGAGCCTTGAGGCCCATATTTCAATAATTCCTAAATATGGGAAGGATCCTGCCCAGTGCTCGTTATAGGCTAATATCTCTCCTCAACACAGACTTTAAATTGTTTGCTAAACTTCTCGCTAGTCGGTTGGGTCCTCTTCTCCCAGGTTTGGTTTGTGGGGATCAGGTGGGATTTATTGCTGGTAGAGGACACTACCAAAATTATTGATCTAATTCACTTAGCTGGGCAAGGTGGATCCCACATGGTCCTCTTGTCCACCGATGCGGAGAAGGCATTTGATCGAATAGACTGGCGATTTATGGAGGGTCTTCTCGGACACTTGGGTTTGGGTCCGCATTGTCTTCATCGTATACTTACTTTATACTTTTCTACCTCTGCCAGGGTGCAAATTAATGGGGCTCTTTCGAATTGCTTTCCAATTCGAAATGGCACTCGACAGGGCTGTCCTTTGTCCCATTTGATCTTTGTGCTCTGTATGGAGGCCTTTGCAAGGGCGATCCGGGTCAATGATGACATCAAGGGGGTCAAGGTAGGGACCACTGAATATAAATTGTCATTGTTTGGCAACGGCCTGCTTGCTTCCATCTCTAGCCCGGTGACCTCTTTCTCTGCTCTCATGCATGAGTTTCAGAAGTTTGCACTTTTAACTAACTTTAAGATTAATTATGCAAAATCGGTGGCTGTTAATATCTCCATGCCTGATTCTGTAGTGACTGGATTGCGGGTGGCGTTTCTGATTCATTGGCATCCATACCATTCTTACTAAAGAAAGCTCTAACTTCCTTCAGCTTAACGTTTCCCCCTTGTTAGCCAAATTTAAAACTGACTTTCTGAAATGGTCATCATTACGACTGTCTTGGCTAGGTAGGATTAATACTATAAAAATTAATATTTTGCCCCAAATTCTTTACTTGTTTCAAACACTCCCCATTATGGTCCCACTTTCTTATTTTAAGGAACTTCAAAGTATAGTAGGGAAATTTGTTTGGGGAAATAGTAGACCCAGATTATCACAAGGGATAAGTTGAACTAGTCTCCAACGTCCTCACTTTCTTAGTTACTACCACTCGAAACACTTGGCTAGAATTGTGGAGATGTCTAGATGTCCAGCCACTAAGCAATGGCCACTTATTGAGGACCATTCCCCTAAGATCTTCACTCCAGTCATTCCATGGCTTAAAAAGATTCCTTGTCTCCACCATCCCACTATAGACCCTACTCTTAAATGCTGGACAACACTTGGGTGTCTCCCCTCTTTTAACCCTGGTGTTTGTTATATAATCCTGATTTTCCATCTGGGTTGTCACAATTATCACTTTCTGCCTGGTCTTCTGCAGTTATTTAATATTTGGGACACTTGGTAGATGCTGGTGGACTACAATCTTTTACAGATCTTCAGAGTACATTTGGTCTTCTGTCCAACTCATTTTGGGTCTACCTCCAATTATGTCTCCTCGCTGCCGATCCGTAAGGATGGGTGGGATCCAACTTCATTTGAGTCTCTGTGTCTCTCCAAAATGCCTCCTAGACATTTAATATCCATTTTATATCAATTCTGTCTAGAGGGTCTCACTCTACCTGCTTATGTTACTGCATGGCATAGGGACTTGAACAGAGTTGACGGAAGACCAATGGTCCCGAATATTCAATTATACCTTTGCCAGCTCTTCCTCAATACAGGTGCTTGAGATACAGTATAAAATTTTGTCCCGGTGGTATAGATGTCCACACCTCTCCGCCAAATGTTCCCGAGTCTCTCTGATCTCTGCTGGGGGTGCGGTCAGGCGTGAGATCTCGGAGAAGGTTACTGGTCTCCCACCACACCTGAAGTTGGCTGTTTAACTTAATAGACACGTCCATCTCTCAGTAAAAGAAATCTTTACTCCGACAAGAGGACATGTCCTGACACTGGAGGGTGGTAGGTTCAGGTGAAATGTGAGGAAGAATGACATCACAGAAAGGGTAGTGGAGAAGTGGAATCGCCCCCATCAGAGGTGGTAGAGGATAAGACAGTAGAGCAATGTACACATGCATGGGACAGACATAAGGATATCCTTCAGAGGAAGTAAGGAGCAATAAGGGTGAGGTAACAATATGTTTAAAAATGGGGCAGACTAGATGGGCCAAGTGGTTCTTATCTGCCGTCAAATTCTATGTTTCTATGTTATACCACGGGTGCCTGTTGCATGCTGCCTTTCTGTGCGGATGAGTGACCTACCCATTAACCACACAAGGGTTCCTTGGGCTGACTTGGACGCTGTGCTGGTCTCACATTGCTGCCAATTGTCAGCATATGACATATAGTGGGCCTGTGGTTTCCCTGGAAATTGATATATGCTAAGGGAATTCTCTATACCCAGCACTGTCACATTCACTCTCCCTAGTGTGTATTGAGAAATGCTACTGTAGTTACTCTGGACTTGTATACTTTAATATTTTACTGCTTTGGATGTTTTCCTATATCTACCATAGAGTGCCCACTACTGCTTGGTGGAAGCCCTACCAATAGTCAGTTAACTACAGTATACTGTGTTTCTCAAATTGTAAACCTACAGTGCCATCTAGTGGAGAATCCTAGAACCGCATGTCAATGACTACTTACTGTATTTTGGGAAAATCTTTAGGTGTGGCTATCCTTCTTTGCCTAGATTACCACTTTCTGAGGTTTCCCATCACATTTTAGCAGAAGGTAGGTGTCAGGTCCTCAATTGTAAGTTATTTGTCCATATGTATACATTTGTTAATATATACTCCCTTAATCACAACCAGTACCAGTATTTTTGCTAAAGTCTTGCGACTTCTGGAGCCTCTAAGGGAGGGTTACCTTGTTTTGGGGGGGCGATCTCAATTGGTCTCTGGATCCTGCCCTTGACTGTTCTGCTGCATCTTCTTGCCTTTGGTTACGAGACCATCGCAGAATGCGTCAAATTTTCCACGACCACCAATTAATAGACTTGTAGAGGATACATCATCCTACTGTTAAGGATTGTACTTACTACTCTGCTCATCACTCTGTATATTCCCCAATTGATTATATTTTTTGTTGACCACAGATATTTACAATTCTACCCTGGCAGTGAGATTGGACAAATGACGTGGTCAGACCACGCCCCAGTGTATGCTTCTGTGAGATTCCACTTGGCTCCTCCCCGATCGTGGACCTGGCGACTCAATGAACTTTTACTAACTAAACCCCGTCTTAAAGATGACCCAGGCTCTGCCATATCTGATTATATATCTCTTAATGATGGTCACGAGACGTCTCCGGTTTATGGTCTGGGAGGCGCACAAGTGTGTTATAAAAGGTAAGTGCATACAGTTGGGTTCACAGTTAAAAAAGGAAAGGACGGCACAAAGAATACAGCTCCTAGATCGTATTAAAACTCTTGCAACATCCCACAAGTCCTCACTCTCAGCAGATGTACCGGCGAAAACTCACAGAAGCAAGCATGGCACTTAGTAACCTCCTCCAAGACAGGACCATGCTTGATATGCGGTTATGCATGGCTCGATGCTGGCTAGAGCATTGAGGGCACAGAGGATACAGTCCTATGTTCACTCCATCCTATATTCTGGGGGCAGAGATGTTCATACTTTTCCTGATATCGCTGAAGCCTTTCATGCTTATTAAACGAACCCTTATTAAATGAACATTTATAACATAAGAGGTGACCGATCCTCTTCTGAACAACCTTCATTAAAGGAGGCAATTAGTAAGTATCTTTGTTTTGTTAACTTCCCACGTATTAATGAAGAAGATATTGCTTCCCTTGAACAGCCATTTACAATTGAGGAATTGGGGGTGGCACCGTCGGCAACTCCGAATGGGAAAAGTCCGGGTCCAGACGGCTTCCCTATTATTATAAAACATACAGTGCCTCTCTCATGCCCCTTTTCTTAAAGGCATGTAACGCTATTTCGGGTGACACAACTTTTCCCCCCAGAGCCTTGAGGCCCATATTTCAATAATTCCTAAATATGGGAAGGATCCTGCCCAGTGCTCGTTATAGGCTAATATCTCTCCTCAACACAGACTTTAAATTGTTTGCTAAACTTCTCGCTAGTCGGTTGGGTCCTCTTCTCCCAGGTTTGGTTTGTGGGGATCAGGTGGGATTTATTGCTGGTAGAGGACACTACCAAAATTATTGATCTAATTCACTTAGCTGGGCAAGGTGGATCCCACATGGTCCTCTTGTCCACCGATGCGGAGAAGGCATTTGATCGAATAGACTGGCGATTTATGGAGGGTCTTCTCGGACACTTGGGTTTGGGTCCGCATTGTCTTCATCGTATACTTACTTTATACTTTTCTACCTCTGCCAGGGTGCAAATTAATGGGGCTCTTTCGAATTGCTTTCCAATTCGAAATGGCACTCGACAGGGCTGTCCTTTGTCCCATTTGATCTTTGTGCTCTGTATGGAGGCCTTTGCAAGGGCGATCCGGGTCAATGATGACATCAAGGGGGTCAAGGTAGGGACCACTGAATATAAATTGTCATTGTTTGGCAACGGCCTGCTTGCTTCCATCTCTAGCCCGGTGACCTCTTTCTCTGCTCTCATGCATGAGTTTCAGAAGTTTGCACTTTTAACTAACTTTAAGATTAATTATGCAAAATCGGTGGCTGTTAATATCTCCATGCCTGATTCTGTAGTGACTGGATTGCGGGTGGCGTTTCTGATTCATTGGCATCCATACCATTCTTACTAAAGAAAGCTCTAACTTCCTTCAGCTTAACGTTTCCCCCTTGTTAGCCAAATTTAAAACTGACTTTCTGAAATGGTCATCATTACGACTGTCTTGGCTAGGTAGGATTAATACTATAAAAATTAATATTTTGCCCCAAATTCTTTACTTGTTTCAAACACTCCCCATTATGGTCCCACTTTCTTATTTTAAGGAACTTCAAAGTATAGTAGGGAAATTTGTTTGGGGAAATAGTAGACCCAGATTATCACAAGGGATAAGTTGAACTAGTCTCCAACGTCCTCACTTTCTTAGTTACTACCACTCGAAACACTTGGCTAGAATTGTGGAGATGTCTAGATGTCCAGCCACTAAGCAATGGCCACTTATTGAGGACCATTCCCCTAAGATCTTCACTCCAGTCATTCCATGGCTTAAAAAGATTCCTTGTCTCCACCATCCCACTATAGACCCTACTCTTAAATGCTGGACAACACTTGGGTGTCTCCCCTCTTTTAACCCTGGTGTTTGTTATATAATCCTGATTTTCCATCTGGGTTGTCACAATTATCACTTTCTGCCTGGTCTTCTGCAGTTATTTAATATTTGGGACACTTGGTAGATGCTGGTGGACTACAATCTTTTACAGATCTTCAGAGTACATTTGGTCTTCTGTCCAACTCATTTTGGGTCTACCTCCAATTATGTCTCCTCGCTGCCGATCCGTAAGGATGGGTGGGATCCAACTTCATTTGAGTCTCTGTGTCTCTCCAAAATGCCTCCTAGACATTTAATATCCATTTTATATCAATTCTGTCTAGAGGGTCTCACTCTACCTGCTTATGTTACTGCATGGCATAGGGACTTGAACAGAGTTGACGGAAGACCAATGGTCCCGAATATTCAATTATACCTTTGCCAGCTCTTCCTCAATACAGGTGCTTGAGATACAGTATAAAATTTTGTCCCGGTGGTATAGATGTCCACACCTCTCCGCCAAATGTTCCCGAGTCTCTCTGATCTCTGCTGGGGGTGCGGTCAGGCGTGAGATCTCGGAGAAGGTTACTGGTCTCCCACCACACCTGAAGTTGGCTGTTTAACTTAATAGACACGTCCATCTCTCAGTAAAAGAAATCTTTACTCCGACACTTTATGAATGCAGCACGAGCGACTATCCCATGTTTCTGGAGGTTTCTTTCCTGTGCAAACCCCTATCTCAAGGTGGTTCCAGAGAATCGACCATTATATGAGTATGGAGGACCTAACGTCTTCCTCTAAACTGACATCATCTACCTTCACGGCCACTTGGTGTGATTTGCTGGAGTTTAAGGGGTCCTCTGCGTATAATGACTACTTCAATTCTACTTTCATAGGTATGGTGGCAATCTTATTTCCTTCCCTCCCCTTCTATTTATTTTATCTTTTATAAGATTTTTATTATGTATTTTTGTTTTGTGTGGATTTGAGTCAGGCTGAATAATTGTTAATATGTTACCTATTTTATCTCTATGTATTCATTTTATTTAGTGTCATTTGTTTACTGTGCGTAACTACACCAATGACCACAAATGCGCTAAATACACTGTAGTGCCTCCAGTTCATATTATGCCACAGTATTCTTCTATGCCACAGTGCCCCCACATTGGCTATATAGCTATTGGGGGGGCGCTCTGTGCGGGTGACCCTTGGCATCCGTCCTATCCTCCCTGTTGTTAATCTGGCAGTGACTCCGGTGCCAAGTGCTCGCTAATGAGTATTCAGTTAAAGTAGGGGTGGGCAATAAGCATCCCCCCCAGCTGTTGTAGAACTACACATCCCAGCATACCCTGTCACAGTTTTGCTATTTGGCCATGCTAAAACTGTTGCAAGTCATGCTGGGATGTGTAGTTCAACAACAGCTGGAGAGACGCTTATTGCCCACCCCTGACTTAAAGCAAAGAAATGCCATAAAGAGGTTTAAACGTAATGTAAACTAAGTCACATTTCCTAGTACTTATTCAAGTTTTGGACCCACGCAGCGGTTCCCAAACTTTCCTGAACAACAGCGCCCATTAGTATCAGCAGTTTTTTATTGCACCCCGAGGCGAAAAGTTTCTTATTGAGAATTTCAGAAACTATGATTAAATGTAGTAAATTGTGCGTCTATGTCATCCTTAGGGTCCGTTATATAGTGGTGGTCAGGGTTTGCGCTTCTATGTCCTCCTTAGGGTCCGTTATATAGTGGTGGTCAGGGTTTGTGCGTCTATGTCATCCTTAGGGTCCGTTATATAGTGGTGGTCAGGGTTTGTGCGTCTATGTCATCCTTAGGGTCCGTTATATAGTGGTGGTCAGGGTTTGCGCTTCTATGTCCTCCCTAGGGTCCGTTATA
The DNA here is from genome assembly GCA_031769625.1 of Taudactylus pleione. Lineage (NCBI taxonomy): Eukaryota > Metazoa > Chordata > Amphibia > Anura > Myobatrachidae > Taudactylus > Taudactylus pleione. The sequence goes on from JAUIMM010000230.1 coordinate 3,542,887, forward strand.
TAGTGGTGGTCACCGTTTGCGCTTCTATGTCCTCCATAGGGTCCGTTATATAGTGGTGGTCAAGGTTGCACTTCTATGTTCTCCCTAGGGCCCGTTATATAGTGGTGGTCAGGGTTTGTGCTTCTATGTCCTCCTTAGGGTCCGTTATATAGTGGTGGTCAGGGTTTGCGCTTCTATGTCCTCCTTAGGGTCCGTTATATAGTGGTGGTCAGGGTTTGTGCTTCTATGTCCTCCTTAGGGCCCGTTATGTAGTGGTGGTCAGGGTTTGCGCTTCTATGTCCTCCTTAGGGCCCGTTATATAGTGGTGGTCAAGGTTTGCGCTTCAATGTCCTCCTTAGGGCCCGTTATATAGTGTGGTCAGGGTTTGCGCTTCTATGTCCTCCTTAGGGCCCGTTATATAGTGGTGGTCAGGGTTTGCGCTTCTATGTCCTCCTTAGGGTCCGTTATATAGTGGTGGTCAGGGTTTGCGCTTCTATGTCCTCCTTAGGGCCCGTTATATAGTGGTGGTCAGGGTTTGCGCTTCAATGTCCTCTTGAGGGTCCGTTATATAGTGGGGGTCAGGGTTTGCGCTTCTATGTCCTCCTTCGGGTCCGTTATATAGTGGTGGTCAGGGTTTGCGCTTCTATGTCATCCTTAGGGTCCGTTATATAGTGGTGGTCAAGGTTTGCACTTCTATGTCCTCCCTAGGGCCCATTATATGGTGGTAGTCAGGGTTTGCGCTTTTATGTCCTCCCTAGGGTCCGATATAGAGTGGTGGTCAATGTTTGCGCTTCTATGTCCTCCCTAGCGCCCGTTATATAGTGGTGGTCAGGGTTTGCGCTTCTATGTCCTCCTTAGGGTCCGTTATATAGTGGTGGTCAATGTTTGCGCTTCAACAGTATGTCCTCCCTAGGGCCCGTTATATAGTGGTGGGCACGGTTTGTGCTTCTATGTCCTCCTTAGCGTCTGTTATATAGTGGTTGTCAATGTTTGCGCTTCTATGTCCTCCTTACGGTCCGTTATATAATGGTGGTCAGGGTTTGCACTTCTATGTCCTCCTGAGGGTTCGTTATATAGTGGTGGTCACGGTTTGCGCTTCTATGTCCTCCCTAGGGCCCGTTATATAATGGTGGTAAGGGTTTGCACTTCTATGTCCTCCTTCGGGTCCGTTATATAGTGGTGGTCAGGGTTTGCACTTCTATGTCCTCCTGAGGGTTCGTTATATAGTGGTGGTCAGGGTTTGCGCTTCTATGTCCTCCTTAGGGCCCGTTATATAGTGGTGGTCAGGGTTTGCGCTTCTATGTCCTCCTTAGGGCCCGTTTTATAGTGTGGTCAGGGTTTTCCTTCTATGTCCTCCTTAGGGCCCGTTATATAGTGGTGGTCAGGGTTTGCGCTTCTATGTCCTCCTTAGGGTCCGTTATATAGTGGTGGTCAGGGTTTGCGCTTCTATGTCCTCCTTAGGGCCCGTTATATAGTGGTGGTCAGGGTTTGCGCTTCAATGTCCTCCTGAGAGTCCGTTATATAGTGGTGGTCAGGGTTTGCGCTTCTATGTCCTCCTTAGGGTCCGTTATATAGTGGGGGTCAGGGTTTGTGCTTCTATGTCATCCTTAGGGTCCGTTATATAGTGGTGGTCAAGGTTTGTGCTTCTATGTCATCCTTAGGGTCCGTTATATAGTGGTGGTCAAGGTTTGCACTTCTATGTCCTCCCTAGGGCCCATTATATAGTGGTAGTCAGGGTTTGCACTTTTATGACCTCCCTAGGGTCCGATATAGAGTGGTGGTCAATGTTTGCGCTTCTGTGTCCTCCCTAGCACCCATTATATAGTGGTGGTCAGGGTTTGCGCTTCTATGTCCTCCTTAGGGTCCGTTATATAGTGGTGGTCAATGTTTGCGCTTCTACAGTATGTCCTCCCTAGGGCCCGTTATATAGTGGTGGGCACGGTTTGTGCTTCTATGTCCTCCTTAGCGTCTGTTATATAGTGGTGGTCAATGTTTGCGCTTCTATGTCCTCCTTACGGTCCGTTATATAATGGTGGTAAGGGTTTGCACTTCTATGTCCTCCTTAGGGCCCGTTATATAGTGGTGGTCAGGGTTTGCGCTTCTATGTCGTCCTTAGGGTCCGTTATATAGTGGTGGTCAGGATTTGCACTTCTATGTCCTCCTTAGGGTCCGTTATATAGTGGTGGTCAGGGTTTGCGCTTCTATGTCCTCCTTAGGGTCCGTTATATAGTGGTGGTCAGGGTTTGCGCTTCTATGTTCTCCCTAGGGCCCGTTATATAGTGGTGGTCACGGTTTGCGTTTCTATGTCCTCCCTAGGGCCCGTTATATAGTGGTGGTCAGGGTTTGCGCTTCTATGTCCTCCTTAGGGTCCGTTATATAGTGATGGTCAGGGTTTGTGCTTCTATGTCATCCTTAGGGCCCGTTATATAGTGGTGGTCAGGGTTTGCGCTACTATGTCCTCCTTAGGGTCCGTTATATAGTGGTGGTCAGGGTTTGCGCTTCTATGTCCTCCTTAGGGTCCGTTATATAGCGGTGGTCAGGGTTTGCACTTATATGTCCTCCTTAGGGTCCGTTATATAGTGTGGTCAGGGTTTGCGCGTTTATGTCCTCCTTAGGGCCCGTTATATAGTGGTGGTCAGGGTTTGCGCTTCTATGTCATCCTTAGGGCCCGTTATATAGTGGTGGTCAGGGTCTGCGCTACTATGTCCTCCTTAGGGCCCGTTATATAGTGGTGGTCAGGGTTTGTGCTTCTATGTCCTCCTTCGGGTCCGTTATATAGTGGTGGTCAGGGTTTGCGCTTCTATGTCCTCCTTAGGGTCCGTTATATAGTGGTGGTCAGGGTTTGAGCTTCTATGTTCTCCTTAGGGTACGTTATATAGTGGTGGTCAGAGTTTGAGCTTCTATGTCCTCCTTAGGGCCCGTTATGTAGTGGTGGTCAGGGTTTGTGCTTCTACGTCATCCTTAGGGCCCGTTATATAGTGGTGGTCAGGGTTTGCACTACTATGTCCTCCTTGGGATCCGTTATATAGTGGTGGTCAGGGTTTGCACTTCTATGTCCTCCTTAGGGCCCGTTATATAGTGGTGGTCACGGTTTGTGCTTCTATGTCATCCTTAGGGCCCGTTATATAGTGGTGGTCAGGGTTTGCGCTACTATGTCCTCCTTAGGATCCGTTATATAGTGGTGGTCAGGGTTTGCGCTTCTATGTCCTCCTTAGGGGCCGTTATATAGTGGTGGTCAGGGTATGCGCCTCTATGTCCTCCTTAGGGTCCGTTATATAGTGGTGGTCAGGGTTTGGGCTTCTATGTCCTCCTTAGGGTCCGTTATATAGTGGTGGTCATGGTTTGTGCTTCTATGTCCTCCTTAGTGCCCGTTATATAATGGTGGTCAAGATTTGCGGTTCTGTTTGTCCACAGATTTTATGATTGTCAGCCGCCAGAATTGTTTTGCCTGTTTTATTAACCATAAATAATTTGATCTGGTCCTGGACCACCAACCCGTGGCACCCCTGCAAGCGCCCATAGTACCCCAGGTTGCCTTATGGACCCACGAGTAGCCGGCCTGGTCATTTGGCTGATCTGATTGTCTGGTACACTGGTATATGATCTGTCTGGTAGCTGGGACAGGGCTGGGGGCAGCCTTGGACCTGCTGATCCCCAGTAACGTTACTTTCTTCCCTCTCAGAACCAGCACTTCCGAGAACTCTTACTCACCAAGCTGATTAACGCCGAGGTCAGCTGCTACCGAGCCCAGAGGTTTTCCAAGCTGCAGGTGAGTAGCGATGCAGGTGTTTCATTCTGTATTGTGTTATTCCACAGCTGGCGGAGAGGTCACAAAGCTGCTGTCTGTATATTGCCTTGTCTCTCACATCAGGAGCGCACACGCAGCTGTCTCATTGACACTCTGTACGATGAGCTCTGTCTGCACAGTCAGAGTGTCCTGGGGGTGCTGGATGAGACCGCAGGAGACAAGCTGGACAACCCATCCAGCGGCTTCTTGGAGAACTTCAAGGTGAGGGATCATCAGACCCTACAGACCCTACATCCATCACTGTGCGTCCAGAAAGTGACCTATATATTATATTAGCAGATTTGTTGGTATTTGCTATATATATTTTTTATCTATTTCCTCCATCAAATTCGCCGACCGCCTTCCCCAGAGCAAAATAATGATCTTTTTTTGAGAAGCTTCTTATTGTCCACAGTCTGTTTCTATGATTAGTACAAACTACAAAGAGATCCAGTTTGCTAAGATTCAGGCGTCACACAGGTAATGAGAATTGCCGCCCCCTATTACTGCCTGCGCTGCGCGGCACGCTATGATGTCAGAGCTGGAAGGCGTGCGGGGGATTACTTGGTGTCTTTGCAGTATTTTTTGTTGCATCCGGATTTTATAACTATCCTGCATAATACATTACAGGCAAAACGTAAGACGCAATAAATGTGACAACACTTGTACAGACGTGTCCTCGTACACTGTAGCTGAAGTCGCATCAAACAGCCGCTCTCTCGGCGCTCCAAGTCACGCTCAAAATGTGCATCTTATTTGCATAATTAAAACACATGGAGGCCACAAAACTACATTGTTATGTACACTGATCAATGGGGTATGCGGCATTTGTACATGTGTGTGCCGCTGAGTCTGACACTTTCCTCACGCCAAGTTCCGTTCATCTGCGACTTTGTACGTGTGTAAAACCAATGCCTGCGCGGGTAAAGGCCCCACCCAGCGCCTCTAGTAACCTATGAGCAGGGCCAGATTAACAATGGGGCGGATGGAGCTACAGCTCCAGGCCTCCACATAAAAATAGGCCCATTGTCATGACAACATGATGTTGACTGGCCATCTGCTCTCCACACAGTCAGCCATTATATTTCTATTTACCTCACAAAATGAAGTATTTTTTTCTTTTACATATTTAGGGAGACATCGGGGCAGATAGTGTAGAGTGTGTACCCACCCACACAGCACTGGTCACACCTCCTCTGCGTCTCATAATAGGCCCTTGGTCATTTTCAGCTCCAGGCCCATGTGGCCCTAAATCCGGCTCTGCCTATGAGCGCTTCTCACGGATTCTGTAATGCGTATAAGACACAAAAGTTAAAGAAAAATACGGTGCGCTATTTCTCTCGGAGCTTCTCAGCCACGCCGGGCATCTAGCGCCATATGACGTATAGACGTTGGGTGTATGAGGACACCTTTGTACCTGTAGCTCTCTGTCACTGATCTCCATCTGTTCTGTGCTGCATTTTATTTTTGGTTTAATCTGTTCTCTCTCTCCACTCAGGACCTCAATCAAAGGCGCTCGCTCTGAATGAGGGCGGCTGCTTTTTTTTTTTAAACCTGGCCGCTTGCTAAGCTGTGAGTGACCACCCACGGCTTTTGTGAGCGGGCCAGGTGATATTCGCGATGGTCACGACCATCGGGCTTGTGACGAGACCCTTGTGGTAGGGTCTCGTCTGCCGCAAGCCCTAGTGAGCTTCCTGCTGAAATAGAGCCGGAAGCTCACTACTGACATCACAAGTGATGTCAGTAGGGCCGCCCACAAACGGCAGGCGTTCCTTCAGGAACGCCTCCGTTTGTCCAGCCACCCGACCTCCCTGCCTACAAAACGGGGCGAGCTGTCGATTAACATCGACAGCCGCCCCGTTTGTAGCGAGCCTCGGAGCGGCGCGTGCGCACTGCCCCACCATCGACCCGCTTGCGAGCGGGTCTGAATGAGGTCCTCTGTGTGTCTGTATTTTTGCATGTCATCTATCCATGCTTTACCAGCCACATACCGACCAGCCCCACATCCAAGTGTCAAGCAACACAGGGCCTGATTCAGCAAGGACCGCACGGATGCAGACGCACAGAATCGGCCGATGTTCAGGGTCTGCTCATGCGTCTGGGTAGCACTGTGCGTGCAATCGCTCCCTGCTTCCGCAAAAGCGAGCGCAGTGGATACTCAGACCCAGGGAAAAGTGATTGACAGGAAGTGCCGTTTGTGGGTGGATACGGGGAGTGGTCGGCTGACGCAGGCGTGCCAGTGTGTTCGCACCCCGTTACAGGGGCGTGCATAAATTAGTCACTGAGATGCTGGACGCAGCCTGGCGTCCCTCTGCGTGCAGGAAGTCTCTCAGCTCCTGTGGCAGGATCAGATCTACCTTTAGTCTGCGTGCGGCTCCGATGTTCCCGATGTTTTCTCAGCCTTGCGCATCAGTATGGACGTTAGCGGAGGGTAAAGAGGGCGGCATCATGTAGTGCTGGGCGTCTGCATCTTTGTGCTGCGATTGCCGAGCGTATGCAATCATTAGCATATTCTCGCAGCGACCGGGTGCGTGCGTCTCCATGCGTTCCTTGCTTCATCATGCCCACAGTCGCTGGCGCCATTGGTATATGACGACATTGGAAAGCTCTGTACATCCAGCACTGACCCCAGGTGGCTGCCGCGCCTGGCTGTGATGGGGCCTGATTCAGCACAGAACGCTAATGCGATCACAACTGTGATTACACACGCAGGTCTGCTGGGAAAATATGCTAATGTCTGCAACCGCAAAGCCGTCGCATGCAGGGCCTGATTCAGTGCGCACACTGCGTACGCTCGCTCTAAATCAGGGCGTTGGTCGCCGTTGTCGCGACCATCGGGCTTGCGTCAAGACAATGCGGGAGGGTCTCGGCTACCGCAAGCCCGTTTGGACTTCCCCTATCTCACATCCGTAACACCTCGTAATCCAGCAAAAACATCGGGAACATGGAGTAACATTGGCCCCTCATGCACAATTACAGTAGGTCTGACCTTACTTGGAACTTGATAACCTCGTTGCACACAGTAAGTACACAACCTGCAAATGCCGTCGCAGTGTCTAATTTATGCACACCCATGAAACTGCGTTCAAACGGACAGACAAGCCTGCGTTCCCCCGACCACTCCCCCGTCACCACCCCCAAACGCTGACAGCCTGTCACTCACTCTGCAATGGATTTCCGTGTTCTGTGTGATCGCAGTGCGAACGCAGTTCACTGGTCGCGCAGTACGCAACAATCGGCCCTCTGCGTACACTGTTGCAGTTGCGTTCTGTGCTGAATCAGGCCCATAGTCTGCTAGACTCACAAATGATGGTGATAGTACCCAGAAGGAGGTCAGAGGGCCCTGCTCGCACGCTTACGTGGAGCTGTCCTGCCTGCCTAGAGATGGGGAACATTCTGTAATGAGATAGGTCACATATTCATTACGCACTGACCCAGGGGAACGCGGAGGGGGAGGGGCCTGTAGTCATGGTTTCCCTGCTCACTTGGTGTTACTAGGCCACGCCCACCTCTTTTCCTGAAAAGTGACTGTACACACAGGGACATACTGTCCATACTCTCAGTGCATTTACCAACGTGCCCCATAATGATCCATTCAGTCCTGAGGGGCTTCTATCTGATATTTACAGTTTTATTGGCTACACAAGTGGTTCCCAAACTGGGTGCTGTGGCACCCTAGGGTGCCGCAGGGCACTTGCAGTCGTCCCATGGGTTGGTGGTCCAGTACCAGATAAAATCATTTTTGGTCAATGTGACAGGCAAAACCACTTCTGGTGGCTGCGCTGTCCTCCACCACACACCTGACCCTAAGGGGTAAATTTACTAAAGTGAGAGTTTTTAGAAGTGAGTTTAAAAAGTGATGTTGCCCATAGCAACCAATCAGATTCTACTTAACATTTAACTTGCACCTTCTGGAAGATAATAGCTAGAATCTGATTGGTTGCTATGGGCAACATCACTTTTTAAACTCACTTCTAAAAACTCTCACTTTAGTAAATTTACCCCATAGGGTGACATAGAAGCACAATTTACTTACTAAATAATTTTTGCTGAGTTTCTCAATAAGAACGTTTTGGTCTAAAGGTGCCGTGGAAAACACGCTGATACTATAGGCCACTGTGATTCAAGGGAACCGCTGGTCTACACTATAGTCATCTCACTGACTGTCTCCTGGTTCTTTTTCTGTCTTGCAGACCTTCTCTCTCTCACTACGGAGCCCCCAGAGGTCACGCGAGGCTCTCACCCGGGGGTGCAGGAGTAGCAGTATCGCCATAGAGAGTGTCTCTGAGGAGAAGAGGTGTGTGCACGCGTGTGCATGTCTGTGTTCGTGCGTGTGCATGTGGCAAATGCTTCCCATATCTACTTGACAGCATGAGACTGTAGCCCACATGCATGAAATCAGATAGAGAGTAGATAGTCCCTGAGCTCCCATATCCCAGTCGCTACAATACAACTTGTCAGCAGTGGCGTAACTTGAGGGGTCGAGCGGGGCACTTGCCCTGGGTGCTGTCGGACACGGTGGGTGTGGGGGGTGGTGCCGCCGTGCAGGACAGCACCACACACTAAAGCAAACACAACGCCGGGTAGTACATTCACTGACAGTGATACTTAATACTTATGGGTACCACCACCCCTGGAAAACTGGCACAAATATTACTGGATAAATATACCCCTAAGATACAAATGAGTAGGATTCCTTAAGGGCTCAGGGAAATAAACCATTAGTCTATGGATATTAGAAGTGTAGTTTTAAATAGAGCTAGAATGTATCAGCCCCCACAATCTGTGGGGCTTATTCTGAGTCAGACGCACAGAGACTGTGTTTGCGTGATGCCCCGGCAGCCAGACTTACTACCATTTGTTAATGCGAGTTTCCGTAGGGCTGATGTAGGGATCTGTGGGGCTTCATGCAGAAATCTGCTGCCCCCATTGTTTTTCCAGCCGGAGCAGCATCTGTGATCATTTGTATCGGCGCGTGCACCAGCCCCATGCTGAGCACAGGAGCTCCGTCAGATACAGTCTCCCCTCCCCCGTACGTAGGACTCAGAATAGCGCAGAGCTCTAGCTACACGCCCACAACACTCCGACATGACAGAATAGTTCTCTGCGATCTCATTCTCGCTGCCCAGTACCTAAACCACTCCCTTCACGCAAAGCGAAATCCGGCAAAGATCCGTCCATCTCTGAATCAGGCGGATATACACAAACGTACATTAGCTTCTGCGCACGGATGCGAAATCTCACTACTTGCGTCCATTTAAAGAGAAATGCGTCCGGCTCAGATCAGCCCTTGAGTATGCAGAGATTTTGTCACTTTGTCCTCCCTGGTAATAACACATTTATGTCGGACTGAGGGCTGGAGACGTTTCTGATCACTTTCTCTCTTCTCATATAAAGGCATCTGGCAAATCAGACATCAGAATTGTGTAGGAGGCCATTACCGTCATACTCCTCGTCCAATAGCAGCAGCTTCTGCAGCGGACAAGGCAGCGAGAGCTCCCCTGAAGACAAGATCACGGTGAGGCAATAAGTCATTATAAATCTATATTTGGGGAATTAGGGCCTGATTCAGACCCATTCGCTAGATGTGATCGCTTGCGCCCAGCATATGGTAATTCGGCTAAGTGACGTCAAGGCATCCGCTCGCAGGACAAGTCATAAGCACGCCTACTATGTCTTGGCGAGCGATCACCAGCCTGTCTTAAGACGCCCACTTGCGCACGTCATCTCCAGGAAGTGCATCAAACCATTGGTACATCGAGTACCATCGGAAGTGATCGCCGCGCTTAAGGTTGACTATACCCTTCCGCAAGCCCTGCGAGGACTTCAGTGTATATCTCAACCAAGTGACGCGTCCTATGACGCTGGCTGTTAATTATGCACGCCTCTAAAACAGCGTTGAATTTCACAGGCACGCCTGCGTTAGTAGCTCCACTCCCCCGTTTCCAGTGGCCTGCCCCTGTTACCGCCCACAAACTGCTGGACCTGTCACTCATTAGCTGGGCTGTCTATGCTTGGCGAGCGAGAGTTTCCCCATAACTCTTACTAGTTCGCGCACGCGTATTGTGAAGCGTACGCATGCGCAGTTGCGCACATTGAAAAACATTGCTCGCTCCGAGCGATCGCTTGCTAGCGAACTGGTCTGAATCAGGCCCTTAGTCCTATAGATGTGGGGAAATGTGCAGCCACGTAACACATCCGATAACTGCGTTCATTGCTTTATCTGACGCACGATCAAGGCAAAGTACAGTAACCCACGGCAACCAATTAACTTGATGTAGGGAATGTCTTACTGCTAGTATATACTGTATGTTACTGCACATTGTCACAATGCTACCTGCAATAGTAAATCACCCCCTCCTGTGTGTCCTCTTGTGGGGGGCGTGGCATACAGCATTACACACTTGTCCTGGAAGATTTTATCCCCTATAATATATTGTCACCTGAGTGCCACCTTCTGGCAATTTTAGGGTACTGCACTCCAATGACATTGCATATTCTGCACACACTGGGCCTGATTCAGAGCCGGACGCTCCTTCAGAGCGCTCGCTCTGAATCAGGGCCGTCCTTTTCTTTTTTTAGGGCGGCCTCCTGGCCACTAGCATAGCTGTGGGTGACCACCCACAGCTATAGCGAGCGGCCAAAAAGATGGTCGCGATGGTCAAGACCATCGCGACCATCGGGCTTGCGACGAGACCTGGATTGATTTTGGCTCTATCAGAGTCAAAAGCACTCCCACTGTCATCACTAGTGATGTCAGTGGGGCCGGCCCCAGACGGTAGGCGTTCCCATGGGAACGCCTCCGTCTGGGCAGGCACGCCCCCGGCACGCCCACCAAAGGGGGCGTGCTGTCACTCACCATCGACAGCACGCCCCCTTTGGTGCGAGACCCATAACGACGGCTTGGCCGTCGCTATGCGGGTCACACGCATGCGCATGACGGAGCCGGGTCCTGGGCCTGATTCAGAGCCGGACGCTCTTTCAGAGCGCTCGCTCTGAATCAGGGCCGTCCTTTTCTTTTTTTAGGGCGACCTCCTGGCCACTAGCATAGCTGTGGGTGACCACCCACAGCTATAGCGAGCGGCCAAAAAGATGGTCGCGATGGTCAAGACCATCGCGACCATTGGGCTTGCGACGAGACCTGGAGTGGTTTTGGCTCTATCAGAGTCAAAAGCACTCCCACTGTCATCACTAGTGATGTCAGTGGGGCCGGCCCCAGACGGTAGGCGTTCCCATGGGAACGCCTCCGTCTGGGCAGGCACGCCCCCGGCACGCCCACCAAAGGGGGCTTGCTGTCACTCACCATCGACAGCACGCCCCCTTTGGTGCGAGACCCATAACGACGGCTTGGCCGTCGCTATGCGGGTCACGCGCATGCGCATGACGGAGCCGGGTCCCTCGTGCGCATGCGCACTGCCCCAACATCGACCCGCTTGCGAGCGCTCAGCACTCACGAGCGGGTCTGAATCAGGCCCACTACACGATGAAACAAATGATGCCACAGTCCAGGGGCATATCTATAATGGGTGCAGGGTGTGCGGTGCTCACGGGCCCCAAGGTCTAGGCCTGCACCCATATTATTTAAAACTTACCTCTCCGAGGTCCCACGTTGGGTGTCAGCACTGTACAAAAAGCCAGAAAAATGGCTGCCGCTGCCATTTATCTGGCCTTTGGATATGCGCAGTAGACTTCAGGCGCACTCTATTGCCCAGAGTTTAATAATGCTCCAGTGGCCAACCAGCCGCGTTAGTCAGCTGCCGGCCGCCAGGAAGAGAGGAGGGGGCCCCGGACGGGGAATGCACACGGGCCCCCTCCTCTCTAAAGACGCCCCTGCGACGGTCGTTCCAATTTCGCTAGATCCCAGAACACATGACAAAGAGCGTACACACTATGCAATCTCCCGAACAGCGGCACGATATAGCATGTCGGGGGATTGTATCCATTTAATTGTTTCTCAGGTACACTATAGGCCTAAATCAGAGATGTGCGCTATTGAATCCGCAGCCGGGATCGCGCTCACAATCTATGTGCTAAAATATGCTAATACCGGCTTACAACCCCCCTCCGCGCCGGAGATAGTGTGCGACAGACTATGCAAATGATGCTACACCCACTTCCCGTCTGCGTTGTGTGCGGATCCGTCGCAGGTTCAGAAGACCCCATTATTGACGCAACATTGGACGCACATCAACTCCTCAAAATTCTGGGCTGCGCAGATTCTGGGTCACCATTCTCTCTAAAAATGGCCTCTGAGACTGTGGTTCTGCAATTGGGAACGCAGCCCCAGAAACTCCCATAACACACCCACGGACCCGCCTCTCCTTTCAGCCACCTCCCCGACTCCACCCAGGAAATCCCTCAGAGGTCTCCGTACAGATGGACCTTGCAATCACGGAGTGCTTACCTCCTGGAGGGGGCTGTCGGGTCGGTGCAGCACAGAGGGTGTGGGCGGATATTACCGGCGAAACGTTTGAACGCCGTTGCAGGGGCGTGCACAAATAAGGCACTGCGATGCCATACACAGCCTGAGGCCTCATAGTGTACTGGAAGGCTAGCAATTACTGAGTAAGGTCTGACCTTGTGCAAGTGTGCGTGAGGCTGCGATAGTACTCAGTGTTACCGATAGTTTCGCACTCTTGCTAAGTATTACGGATGTTGTGCTGCAACGGTATATTGATCGCAGTGAGACTCCGTGCGTAATCACAATCGCATTTGCAATCCGTGCTGAATCAGGCATTGGGCCAGATGTACTAAGCTCTGGGAAGTGATAAAGTGCAGAGTGATAAACTACCAGCCAATCAGCTCCCAACTTTCAAACACAGCCTGTAACATGACAGTTAGGAGCTGAGTGGCTGGTAGTTTACCACTTTCCAGAGCTTCATGCATCTATGTCTATGGTTGCAGTTGTTGCTATGGAAGGTTTATTATTCACTATCTGCCAAATGTCGGTAATGGTGTGTTTCTGAGGCTTGAGCAGGAGATTTCAGGAAGTTCTGTAGATCTATTTGAAGTATCAAATTATTCCAGTAATCTGCAGCACTCAGTATAATGATTTAAATGAAGAAGCATCAATGCATAGAGGGCCGTGTGTGGGGGTAACAGGTTTGCTGATGGTAATGCTGAAAAATGGAACAAAATCTTCCTGTATAACACAAGGAGTCTCTTTCTCTTGATACATTCTTAATAATCCTGGCATACTGTACTGTAGTTGGCAAACTGCTAGGTGTAAATTTGATGCATTTGAGTATTGGAAGCAGTACATAACAGAACAGAATATTGTGTAAATGGGCGATACATTAAAGATGACCCTAAGACGATGTCGCTATTTGTAGAAAGCGGCTATTAGTCCTGTCTTCTGCAGAAATCCCTGTAACTGATAGATCCCCAGATCCCCAGGTAATGACGGGTGTTGCAGAGACACAATAAGTGTTATATAAGCCCTGGATGGTGTGAGAAGGAGAGGGTGATAGGATGGACTGACAGGACAGGGTCAGGCTGTGCGGGATTGTCTATGATTATCGCTGGTATTAGCAGCACAGAACAAGTCTTTTATAGATTGATCGCATTAAATGCCGGGAAGTCACATGGTCACCTATTACGGCGGATGTGACTAATCTTAGCACATTTATTGTCCTGAGAGATAAAACAACTTGTAACCAATCAGATCCTCACAGCAGTGCAGAGCTTCAGGTGGATACACACTGGAGCGACGGGCATCTGTCCTGGCATTGGAACGAATGCCCTTGACCGGGGATTACCCGTACACACTAGAACGAGTTAATGCAGGACGGAGCATCACTGTTCCATCCTTCATTAGCATAGCCCAGGTCGCTAGCGTTATCGCTAAGTATGATGTGCAGCATATCAAACCTAGCGACGTGGGAGTGCACAATCACCCGTACATACACTGAGCGATCATGGCGACTTATTATTACAAAACGGCAAATCGCCCCGACATCACTAGTGTGTACCCAGCTTTACATCAGTAACAGAGAATTTCAGGAGAGTAATCAGTCCTGTCCAATCCTCCCGACCGTCATTCATCCAACTCCAGGCAGTGAACGGAGATAACCCCCATACACGGCGCAGTGTGTGAAGGCGCTCCGGTTATCGTGGGTCGCTCCTCCATGTCGGTTGCGGTATCCACGGCCGGCTCCAGCAGGAGCCGCGCCCTATACAGTGAGAAACCTGGACACCCCAAACTGATTGTGCGGCACAGGCCAGGGGCGAGGCCTAATTACCATAGGCCTCACCCCCTAGATTACACTATTTGGGGGCATGCCCGTATGGCACGCCTCCCATTTAACGTCAGGCTGGGGGCGAACCCAGCACTACGTCAGTAGCTGAGCTGCCCCCAGCTCTCTCCCTGCACTGAATGCATGCCGCGGGGCAAATATTCTCCTTCTCTGGGGCCGACACAGCTGCGGCGGTGAAGGTGCCCAGCCTCCCGACCGCCCGCGGGACACTTTCTCCTGTGGGTTGAACAGCGGGGCAGTGCCCGAAAAAGGGGACTGTCCCGCTGAAATCGGTAGGATGGTAGGGGTGTGCCCTCTATGACCGCACTGGTGGAACATGCCTCGAGCTGGCCCTGGCGGTATCTGAGCTATGTCTAAGCGCCCTTATTATTATTATCTCTCATTTATTACTTCACTATATATAGGTTCCCAGACCTATACGGGAGGAGCAGCTACAGTATATCAGCTGCATAATGTATCTAATTAATAAATTATACATCAACAATAGCTAATAGCGCCCACAGCTTTTATTATTGGTCATTATCTTCACTCATTTCTCCTCTCAACAGGATAATGTCTTGAAATGAAAATGTCTCTGTGTGTGACCTGAGCTTGTCGTGTGCAGAAGACACAGAATAATCCTCTGGGACCAATATCGTATCATCAAGCAGAACGCACTGCAGACCCCTCTGTTCTACACTGTGATAAAGCATTATACATCCATTTACACCTGTAGCTGCCCCACACAGTACGGTCCTTACACTAATCCTGCCCCACACAGTACAGTCCTTACACTAATCCTGCCCCACACAGTACGGTCCTTACACTAATCCTGCCCACACAGTACGGTCCTTACTAATCCTGCCCCACACAGTACGGTCCTTACACTAATCCTGCCCACACAGTACGGTCCTTACACTAATCCTCCCCACACAGTACGGTCCTTACACTAATCCTGCCCCACACAGTACGGTCCTTACTAATCCTGCCCCACACAGTACGGTCCTTACACTAATCCTGCCCACACAGTACGGTCCTTACACTAATCCTCCCCACACAGTACGGTCCTTACACTAATCCTCCCCACACAGTACGGTCCTTACACTAATCCTGCCCCACACAGTACGGTCCTTACACTAATCCTGCCCCACACAGTACGGTTCTTACACTAATCCTCCCCACACAGTACGGTCCTTACACTAATCCTCCCAACACAGTACGGTCCTTACACTAATCCTCCCCACACAGTACGGTCCTTACACTAATCCTCCCCACACAGTACGGTCCTTACACTAATCCTGCCCCACACTGTACGGTCCTTACACTAATCCTCCCCACACAGTACAGTCCTTACAAAAAACCTGGCCCACACAATACGGTCCTTACACTAATCCTGCCCCACACAGTACGGTCCTTACACTAACCCGCCCAACACAGTACGGTCCTTACACTAATCCTCCCCACACAGTACGGTCCTTACACTAATCCTCCCCACACAGTACGGTCCTTACACTAATCCTGCCCCACACTGTACGGTCCTTACACTAATCCTCCCCACACAGTACAGTCCTTACAAAAAACCTGGCCCACACAATACGGTCCTTACACTAATCCTGCCCCACACAGTACGGTCCTTACACTAATCCTGCCCCACACAGTACGGTCCTTACACTAATCCTCCCCACACAGTACGGTCCTTACACTAATCCTGCCCCACACAGTACGATCCTTACACTAATCCTGCCCCACACAGTACGGTCCTTACACTAATCCTACCCCACACAGTACGGTCCTTACACTAATCCTGCCCCACACGCTGTGTTCATCTCTCTGTGCCTCTGCCAGGCACAGCGCGTAATACATTCATCCCCCAACACACGCTGTGTACATCTACCAGGCACAGCGTGTAATACATTCATCCCGCCCCACACACTGTGTACATCTCACTGTACCTATACCAGGCACAGCGCGTAATACATTCATCCCGCCCCACACGCTGTGTACATCTCTCTGTACCTCTACCAGGCACAGCGCGTAATACATTCATCCCGCCCCACACGTCCCACACGCTGTGTACATCTCTCTGTACCTCTACCAGGCACAGCGCGTAATACATTCATCCCACCCCACACGCTGTGTACATCTCACTGTACCTCTACCAGGCACAGCGCGTAATACATTCATCCCGCCCCACATGCTGTGTACATCTCTCTGTATCTCTACCAGGCACAGCGTGTAATACATTCATCTCGCCCCACACGCTGTGTACATCTCACTGTAACTACCAGGCACAGCGCGTAATACACTCATCCCGCCCCACGCGCTGCGTACATCTCTCTGTACCTCTCCCAGGGACAGCGTGTAATACATTCATCCCACCCCACACGCTGTGTACATCTCTCTGTACCTCTACCAGGCACAGCGTGTAATACATTCATCCCACCCCACACGCTGTGTACATCTCTCTGTACCTCTACCAGGCACAGCGTGTAATACATTCATCTCACCCCACACACTGTATACATCTCTCTGTACCTCTACCAGGCACAGCGTGTAATACATTCATCCCGCCCCACACGCTGTATACATCTCTCTGTACCTCTCCCAGGGACAGCGTGTAATACATTCATCCCCCAACACACGCTGTGTACATCTCTCTGTACCTCTACCAGGCACAGCGCATAATACATTCATCCCACCCCACACGCTGTGTTCATCTCACTGTACCTCTACCAGGCACAGCGTGTAATACATTCATCCCCCAACACACGCTGTGTACATCTCTCTGTACCTCTACCAGGCACAGCGCGTAATACATTCAGCCCGTCCCACACGCTGTGTACATCTCTCTGTACCTCTACCAGGGACATTGTGTAATACATTCATCCTGCCCCACACAGTGTGTACATCTCTCTGTACCTCTACCATGCACAGCGTGTAATACATTCATCCCGCCCCACACGCTGCGTACATCTCTCTGTACCTCTATCAGGCACAGCGCGTAATACATTCATCCCGTCCCACACGCTGTGTTCATCTCACTGTACCTCTACCAGGCACAGCGTGTAATACATTCATCCCGCCCCACACAGTGTGTACATCTCTCTGTACCTCTACCATGCACAGCGTGTAATACATTCATCCCGCCCCACACGCTGAGTACATCTCTCTGTACCTCTCCCAGGCACAGCGCGTAATACATTCATCCCGTCCCACACGCTGTGTTCATCTCACTGTACCTCTACCAGGCACAGCGTGTAATACATTCATCCCGCCCCACACAGTGTGTACATCTCTCTGTACCTCTACCATGCACAGCGTGTAATACATTCATCCCGCCCCACACGCTGCGTACATCTCTCTGTACCTCTATCAGGCACAGCGTGTAATACATTCATCCCGCCCCACGCGCTGCGTACATCTCTCTGTACCTCTACCAGGGACAGCGCGTAATACATTCATCCCACCCCACACGCTGTGTACATCTCTCTGTACCTCTCCCAGGGACAGCGTGTAATACATTCATCCCACCCCACACGCTGTGTACATCTCTCTGTACCTCTCCCAGGCACAGCGTGTAATACATTCATCCCACCCCACACGCTGTGTACATCTCTCTGTACCTCTCCCAGGCACAGCGTGTAATACATTCATCCCACCCCACACGCTGTGTACATCTCTCTGTACCTCTACCAGGCACAGCGTGTAATACATTCATCCCACCCCACACACTGTATACATCTCTCTGTACCTCTACCAGGCACAGCGTGTAATACATTCATCCCACCCCACACGCTGTATACATCTCTCTGTACCTCTACCAGGCACAGCGTGTAATACATTCATCCCGCCCCACACGCTGCGTACATCTCTCTGTACCTCTATCAGGCACAGCGTGTAATACATTCATCCCGCCCTACGCGCTGCGTACATCTCTCTGTACCTCTACCAGGGACATTGTGTAATACATTCATCCCGCCCCACGCGCTGCGTACATCTCTCTGTACCTCTACCAGGGACATTGTGTAATACATTCATCCCACCCCACACGCTGTGTACATCTCTCTGTACCTCTACCAGGCACAGCGTGTAATACATTCATCCCACCCCACACGCTGTGTTCATCTCACTGTACCTCTACCAGGCACAGCGTGTAATACATTCATCCCCCAACACACGCTGTGTACATCTCTCTGTACCTCTACCAGGCACAGCGCGTAATACATTCATCCCACCCCACACACTGTATACATCTCTCTGTACCTCTACCAGGCACAACGTGTAATACATTCATCCCACCCCACACACTGTATACATCTCTCTGTACCTCTCCCAGGCACAGCGTGTAATACATTCATCCCGTCCCACACGCTGTGTACATCTCACTGTACCTCTACCAGGCACAGCGTGTAATACATTCATCCCGCCCCACGCGCTGTGTACATCTCTCTGTACCTCTCCCAGGCACAGCGCGTAATACATTCATCCCACCCCACACACTGTATACATCTCTCTGTACCTCTACCAGGCACAGCGTGTAATACATTCATCCCACCCCACACGCTGTATACATCTCTCTGTACCTCTACCAGGCACAGCGTGTAATACATTCATCCCGCCCCACACGCTGCGTACATCTCTCTGTACCTCTATCAGGCACAGCGTGTAATACATTCATCCCGCCCTACGCGCTGCGTACATCTCTCTGTACCTCTACCAGGGACATTGTGTAATACATTCATCCCACCCCACACGCTGTGTACATCTCTCTGTACCTCTACCAGGCACAGCGTGTAATACATTCATCCCACCCCACACGCTGTGTTCATCTCACTGTACCTCTACCAGGCACAGCGTGTAATACATTCATCCCCCAACACACGCTGTGTACATCTCTCTGTACCTCTACCAGGCACAGTGCGTAATACATTCATCCCACCCCACACACTGTATACATCTCTCTGTACCTCTACCAGGCACAACGTGTAATACATTCATCCCACCCCACACACTGTATACATCTCTCTGTACCTCTCCCAGGCACAGCGTGTAATACATTCATCCCGTCCCACACGCTGTGTACATCTCACTGTACCTCTACCAGGCACAGCGTGTAATACATTCATCCCGCCCCACGCGCTGTGTACATCTCTCTGTACCTCTCCCAGGCACAGCGCGTAATACATTCATCCCACCCCACACGCTGTGTACATCTCTCTGTACCTCTCCCAGGCACAGCGTGTAATACATTCATCCCACCCCACACGCTGTGTACATCTCTCTGTACCTCTCCCAGGCACAGCGTGTAATACATTCATCCCACCCCACGCGCTGTGTACATCTCTCTGTACCTCTCCCAGGCACAGCGTGTAATACATTCATCCCGCCCCACACGCTGCGTACATCTCTCTGTACCTCTATCAGGCACAGCGTGTAATACATTCATCCCGCCCTACGCGCTGCGTACATCTCTCTGTACCTCTACCAGGGACATTGTGTAATACATTCATCCCACCCCACACGCTGTGTACATCTCTCTGTACCTCTACCAGGCACAGCGTGTAATACATTCATCCCACCCCACACGCTGTGTTCATCTCACTGTACCTCTACCAGGCACAGCGTGTAATACATTCATCCCCCAACACACGCTGTGTACATCTCTCTGTACCTCTACCAGGCACAGTGCGTAATACATTCATCCCACCCCACACACTGTATACATCTCTCTGTACCTCTACCAGGCACAACGTGTAATACATTCATCCCACCCCACACACTGTATACATCTCTCTGTACCTCTACCAGGCACAGCGTGTAATACATTCATCCCACCCCACACGCTGTATACATCTCACTGTACCTCTACCAGGCACAGCGTGTAATACATTCATCCCACCCCATGCGCTGTATACATCTCTCTGTACCTCTCCCAGGCACAGCGTGTAATACATTCATCCCACCCCACGCGCTGTATACATCTCTCTGTACCTCTCCCAGGCACAGCGTGTAATACATTCATCCCGCCCCACACGCTGCGTACATCTCTCTGTACCTCTATCAGGCACAGCGTGTAATACATTCATCCCGCCCTACGCGCTGCGTACATCTCTCTGTACCTCTACCAGGGACATTGTGTAATACATTCATCCCACCCCACACGCTGTGTACATCTCTCTGTACCTCTACCAGGCACAGCGTGTAATACATTCATCCCCCAACACACGCTGTGTACATCTCTCTGTACCTCTACCAGGCACAGTGCGTAATACATTCATCCCACCCCACACACTGTATACATCTCTCTGTACCTCTACCAGGCACAACGTGTAATACATTCATCCCACCCCACACACTGTATACATCTCACTGTACCTCTACCAGGCACAGCGTGTAATACATTCATCCCACCCCATGCGCTGTATACATCTCTCTGTACCTCTCCCAGGCACAGCGTGTAATACATTCATCCCACCCCACGCGCTGTATACATCTCTCTGTACCTCTCCCAGGCACAACGTGTAATACATTCATCCCACCCCACGCGCTGTGTACATCTCTCTGTACCTCTATCAGGCACAGCGTGTAATACATTCATCCCGCCCTACGCGCTGCGTACATCTCTCTGTACCTCTACCAGGGACATTGTGTAATACATTCATCCCACCCCACACGCTGTGTACATCTCTCTGTACCTCTACCAGGCACAGCGTGTAATACATTCATCCCCCAACACACGCTGTGTACATCTCTCTGTACCTCTACCAGGCACAGTGCGTAATACATTCATCCCACCCCACACACTGTATACATCTCTCTGTACCTCTACCAGGCACAACGTGTAATACATTCATCCCACCCCACACACTGTATACATCTCACTGTACCTCTACCAGGCACAGCGTGTAATACATTCATCCCACCCCATGCGCTGTATACATCTCTCTGTACCTCTCCCAGGCACAGCGTGTAATACATTCATCCCACCCCACGCGCTGTATACATCTCTCTGTACCTCTCCCAGGCACAACGTGTAATACATTCATCCCACCCCACGCGCTGTGTACATCTCTCTGTACCTCTCCCAGGCACAGCGTGTAATACATTCATCCCGCCCCACACGCTGCGTACATCTCTCTGTACCTCTATCAGGCACAGCGTGTAATACATTCATCCCGCCCTACGCGCTGCGTACATCTCTCTGTACCTCTACCAGGGACATTGTGTAATACATTCATCCCACCCCACACGCTGTGTACATCTCTCTGTACCTCTACCAGGCACAGCGTGTAATACATTCATCCCACCCCACACGCTGTGTTCATCTCACTGTACCTCTACCAGGCACAGCGTGTAATACATTCATCCCCCAACACACGCTGTGTACATCTCTCTGTACCTCTACCAGGCACAGTGCGTAATACATTCATCCCACCCCACACACTGTATACATCTCTCTGTACCTCTACCAGGCACAACGTGTAATACATTCATCCCACCCCACACACTGTATACATCTCTCTGTACCTCTACCAGGCACAGCGTGTAATACATTCATCCCACCCCACACGCTGTATACATCTCACTGTACCTCTACCAGGCACAGCGTGTAATACATTCATCCCACCCCATGCGCTGTATACATCTCTCTGTACCTCTCCCAGGCACAGCGTGTAATACATTCATCCCACCCCACGCGCTGTATACATCTCTCTGTACCTCTCCCAGGCACAGCGTGTAATACATTCATCCCGCCCCACACGCTGCGTACATCTCTCTGTACCTCTATCAGGCACAGCGTGTAATACATTCATCCCGCCCTACGCGCTGCGTACATCTCTCTGTACCTCTACCAGGGACATTGTGTAATACATTCATCCCACCCCACACGCTGTGTACATCTCTCTGTACCTCTACCAGGCACAGCGTGTAATACATTCATCCCCCAACACACGCTGTGTACATCTCTCTGTACCTCTACCAGGCACAGTGCGTAATACATTCATCCCACCCCACACACTGTATACATCTCTCTGTACCTCTACCAGGCACAACGTGTAATACATTCATCCCACCCCACACACTGTATACATCTCACTGTACCTCTACCAGGCACAGCGTGTAATACATTCATCCCACCCCATGCGCTGTATACATCTCTCTGTACCTCTCCCAGGCACAGCGTGTAATACATTCATCCCACCCCACGCGCTGTATACATCTCTCTGTACCTCTCCCAGGCACAACGTGTAATACATTCATCCCACCCCACGCGCTGTGTACATCTCTCTGTACCTCTATCAGGCACAGCGTGTAATACATTCATCCCGCCCTACGCGCTGCGTACATCTCTCTGTACCTCTACCAGGGACATTGTGTAATACATTCATCCCACCCCACACGCTGTGTACATCTCTCTGTACCTCTACCAGGCACAGCGTGTAATACATTCATCCCCCAACACACGCTGTGTACATCTCTCTGTACCTCTACCAGGCACAGTGCGTAATACATTCATCCCACCCCACACACTGTATACATCTCTCTGTACCTCTACCAGGCACAACGTGTAATACATTCATCCCACCCCACACACTGTATACATCTCACTGTACCTCTACCAGGCACAGCGTGTAATACATTCATCCCACCCCATGCGCTGTATACATCTCTCTGTACCTCTCCCAGGCACAGTGTGTAATACATTCATCCCACCCCACGCGCTGTATACATCTCTCTGTACCTCTCCCAGGCACAACGTGTAATACATTCATCCCACCCCACGCGCTGTGTACATCTCTCTGTACCTCTATCAGGCACAGCGTGTAATACATTCATCCCGCCCTACGCGCTGCGTACATCTCTCTGTACCTCTCCCAGGCACAGCGTGTAATACATTCATCCCACCCCACACGCTGTGTACATCTCTCTGTACCTCTCCCAGGCACAGCGTGTAATACATTCATCCCACCCCACGCGCTGTGTACATCTCTCTGTACCTCTCCCAGGCACAACGTGTAATACATTCATCCCACCCCACGCGCTGTGTACATCTCTCTGTACCTCTATCAGGCACAGCGTGTAATACATTCATCCCGCCCTACGCGCTGCGTACATCTCTCTGTACCTCTCCCAGGCACAGCGTGTAATACATTCATCCCACCCCACGCGCTGTATACATCTCTCTGTACCTCTCCCAGGCACAACGTGTAATACATTCATCCCACCCCACGCGCTGTGTACATCTCTCTGTACCTCTCCCAGGCACAGCGTGTAATACATTCATCCCGCCCCACACGCTGCGTACATCTCTCTGTACCTCTATCAGGCACAGCGTGTAATACATTCATCCCGCCCTACGCGCTGCGTACATCTCTCTGTACCTCTACCAGGGACATTGTGTAATACATTCATCCCACCCCACACGCTGTGTACATCTCTCTGTACCTCTACCAGGCACAGCGTGTAATACATTCATCCCACCCCACACGCTGTGTTCATCTCACTGTACCTCTACCAGGCACAGCGTGTAATACATTCATCCCCCAACACACGCTGTGTACATCTCTCTGTACCTCTACCAGGCACAGTGCGTAATACATTCATCCCACCCCACACACTGTATACATCTCTCTGTACCTCTACCAGGCACAACGTGTAATACATTCATCCCACCCCACACACTGTATACATCTCTCTGTACCTCTACCAGGCACAGCGTGTAATACATTCATCCCACCCCACACGCTGTATACATCTCACTGTACCTCTACCAGGCACAGCGTGTAATACATTCATCCCACCCCATGCGCTGTATACATCTCTCTGTACCTCTCCCAGGCACAGCGTGTAATACATTCATCCCACCCCACGCGCTGTATACATCTCTCTGTACCTCTCCCAGGCACAGCGTGTAATACATTCATCCCGCCCCACACGCTGCGTACATCTCTCTGTACCTCTATCAGGCACAGCGTGTAATACATTCATCCCGCCCTACGCGCTGCGTACATCTCTCTGTACCTCTACCAGGGACATTGTGTAATACATTCATCCCACCCCACACGCTGTGTACATCTCTCTGTACCTCTACCAGGCACAGCGTGTAATACATTCATCCCCCAACACACGCTGTGTACATCTCTCTGTACCTCTACCAGGCACAGTGCGTAATACATTCATCCCACCCCACACACTGTATACATCTCTCTGTACCTCTACCAGGCACAACGTGTAATACATTCATCCCACCCCACACACTGTATACATCTCACTGTACCTCTACCAGGCACAGCGTGTAATACATTCATCCCACCCCATGCGCTGTATACATCTCTCTGTACCTCTCCCAGGCACAGCGTGTAATACATTCATCCCACCCCACGCGCTGTATACATCTCTCTGTACCTCTCCCAGGCACAACGTGTAATACATTCATCCCACCCCACGCGCTGTGTACATCTCTCTGTACCTCTATCAGGCACAGCGTGTAATACATTCATCCCGCCCTACGCGCTGCGTACATCTCTCTGTACCTCTACCAGGGACATTGTGTAATACATTCATCCCACCCCACACGCTGTGTACATCTCTCTGTACCTCTACCAGGCACAGCGTGTAATACATTCATCCCCCAACACACGCTGTGTACATCTCTCTGTACCTCTACCAGGCACAGTGCGTAATACATTCATCCCACCCCACACACTGTATACATCTCTCTGTACCTCTACCAGGCACAACGTGTAATACATTCATCCCACCCCACACACTGTATACATCTCACTGTACCTCTACCAGGCACAGCGTGTAATACATTCATCCCACCCCATGCGCTGTATACATCTCTCTGTACCTCTCCCAGGCACAGTGTGTAATACATTCATCCCACCCCACGCGCTGTATACATCTCTCTGTACCTCTCCCAGGCACAACGTGTAATACATTCATCCCACCCCACGCGCTGTGTACATCTCTCTGTACCTCTATCAGGCACAGCGTGTAATACATTCATCCCGCCCTACGCGCTGCGTACATCTCTCTGTACCTCTCCCAGGCACAGCGTGTAATACATTCATCCCACCCCACGCGCTGTGTACATCTCTCTGTACCTCTCCCAGGCACAGTGTGTAATACATTCATCCCACCCCACGCGCTGTATACATCTCTCTGTACCTCTCCCAGGCACAACGTGTAATACATTCATCCCACCCCACGCGCTGTGTACATCTCTCTGTACCTCTATCAGGCACAGCGTGTAATACATTCATCCCGCCCTACGCGCTGCGTACATCTCTCTGTACCTCTCCCAGGCACAGCGTGTAATACATTCATCCCACCCCACGCGCTGTGTACATCTCTCTGTACCTCTCCCAGGCACAACGTGTAATACATTCATCCCACCCCACACGCTGTGTACATCTCTCTGTACCTCTCCCAGGCACAGCGTGTAATACATTCATCCCACCCCACGCGCTGTGTACATCTCTCTGTACCTCTCCCAGGCACAACGTGTAATACATTCATCCCACCCCACGCGCTGTGTACATCTCTCTGTACCTCTATCAGGCACAGCGTGTAATACATTCATCCCGCCCTACGCGCTGCGTACATCTCTCTGTACCTCTCCCAGGCACAGCGTGTAATACATTCATCCCACCCCACGCGCTGTGTACATCTCTCTGTACCTCTCCCAGGCACAGCGTGTAATACATTCATCCCACCCCACGCGCTGTGTACATCTCTCTGTACCTCTCCCAGGCACAGCGTGTAATACATTCATCCCACCCCACGCGCTGTGTACATCTCTCTGTACCTCTCCCAGGCACAGCGTGTAATACATTCATCCCACCCCACGCGCTGTGTACATCTCTCTGTACCTCTCCCAGGCACAGCGTGTAATACATTCATCCCACCCCACACACTGTATACATCTCTCTGTACCTCTCCCAGGCACAGCGTGTAATACATTCATCCCACCCCACGCGCTGTGTACATCTCTCTGTACCTCTCCCAGGCACAGTGTGTAATACATTCATCCCACCCCACACACTGTATACATCTCTCTGTACCTCTCCCAGGCACAGCGTGTAATACATTCATCCCACCCCACGCGCTGTGTACATCTCTCTGTACCTCTCCCAGGCACAGCGCGTAATACATTCATCCCACCCCACACGCTGTGTACATCTCTCTGTACCTCTCCCAGGCACAGCGCGTAATACATTCATCCCGTCCCACGCGCTGTGTACATCTCTCTGTACCTCTCCCAGGCACAGCGTGTAATACATTCATCCCACCCCACGCGCTGTGTACATCTCTCTGTACCTCTCCCAGGCACAGCGTGTAATACATTCATCCCACCCCACGCGCTGTGTACATCTCTCTGTACCTCTCCCAGGCACAGCGTGTAATACATTCATCCCACCCCACACACTGTATACATCTCTCTGTACCTCTCCCAGGCACAGCGTGTAATACATTCATCCCACCCCACGCGCTGTGTACATCTCTCTGTACCTCTCCCAGGCACAGCGTGTAATACATTCATCCCACCCCACACACTGTATACATCTCTCTGTACCTCTCCCAGGCACAGCGTGTAATACATTCATCCCACCCCACGCGCTGTGTACATCTCTCTGTACCTCTCCCAGGCACAGCGCGTAATACATTCATCCCACCCCACACGCTGTGTACATCTCTCTGTACCTCTCCCAGGCACAGCGCGTAATACATTCATCCCGTCCCACGCGCTGTGTACATCTCTCTGTACCTCTCCCAGGCACAGCGTGTAATACATTCATCCCACCCCACGCGCTGTGTACATCTCTCTGTACCTCTCCCAGGCACAGCGTGTAATACATTCATCCCACCCCACGCGCTGTGTACATCTCTCTGTACCTCTCCCAGGCACAGCGTGTAATACATTCATCCCACCCCACACACTGTATACATCTCTCTGTACCTCTCCCAGGCACAGCGTGTAATACATTCATCCCACCCCACGCGCTGTGTACATCTCTCTGTACCTCTCCCAGGCACAGCGTGTAATACATTCATCCCACCCCACACACTGTATACATCTCTCTGTACCTCTCCCAGGCACAGCGTGTAATACATTCATCCCACCCCACGCGCTGTGTACATCTCTCTGTACCTCTCCCAGGCACAGTGTGTAATACATTCATCCCGCCCCACGCGCTGTGTACATCTCTCTGTACCTCTCCCAGGCACAGCGTGTAATACATTCATCCCGCCCCACGCGCTGTGTACATCTCTCTGTACCTCTCCCAGGCACAGCGTGTAATACATTCATCCCGCCCCACGCGCTGTGTACATCTCTCTGTACCTCTCCCAGGCACAGCGTGTAATACATTCATCCCGTCCCACACGCTGTGTACATCTCACTGTACCTCTACCAGGCACAGCGTGTAATACATTCATCCCGCCCCACGCGCTGTGTACATCTCTCTGTACCTCTCCCAGGCACAGCGCGTAATACATTCATCCCACCCCACACGCTGTGTACATCTCTCTGTACCTCTCCCAGGCACAGCGTGTAATACATTCATCCCGCCCCACACGCTGCGTACATCTCTCTGTACCTCTATCAGGCACAGCGTGTAATACATTCATCCCGCCCTACGCGCTGCGTACATCTCTCTGTACCTCTACCAGGCACAGCGTGTAATACATTCATCCCGCCCCACGCGCTGCGTACATCTCTCTGTACCTCTCCCAGGCACAGCGTGTAATACATTCATCCCGCCCCACGCGCTGTGTACATCTCTCTGTACCTCTCCCAGGCACAGCGTGTAATACATTCATCCCGTCCCACACGCTGTGTACATCTCACTGTACCTCTACCAGGCACAGCGTGTAATACATTCATCCCGCCCCACGCGCTGTGTACATCTCTCTGTACCTCTCCCAGGCACAGCGCGTAATACATTCATCCCACCCCACACGCTGTGTACATCTCTCTGTACCTCTCCCAGGCACAGCGTGTAATACATTCATCCCGCCCCACACGCTGCGTACATCTCTCTGTACCTCTATCAGGCACAGCGTGTAATACATTCATCCCGCCCTACGCGCTGCGTACATCTCTCTGTACCTCTACCAGGCACAGCGTGTAATACATTCATCCCGCCCCACGCGCTGCGTACATCTCTCTGTACCTCTCCCAGGCACAGCGTGTAATACATTCATCCCGCCCCACGCGCTGTGTACATCTCTCTGTACCTCTACCAGGCACAGCGTGTAATACATTCATCCCGCCCCACGCGCTGTGTACATCTCTCTGTACCTCTCCCAGGCACAGCGCGTAATACATTCATCCCACCCCACACGCTGTGTACATCTCTCTGTACCTCTCCCAGGCACAGCGTGTAATACATTCATCCCGCCCCACACGCTGCGTACATCTCTCTGTACCTCTATCAGGCACAGCGTGTAATACATTCATCCCGCCCTACGCGCTGCGTACATCTCTCTGTACCTCTACCAGGCACAGCGTGTAATACATTCATCCCGCCCCACGCGCTGCGTACATCTCTCTGTACCTCTCCCAGGCACAGCGTGTAATACATTCATCCCGCCCCACGCGCTGTGTACATCTCTCTGTACCTCTCCCAGGCACAGCGTGTAATACATTCATCCCGCCCCACGCGCTGTGTACATCTCTCTGTACCTCTCCCAGGCACAGCGCGTAATACATTCATCCCACCCCACACGCTGTGTACATCTCTCTGTACCTCTCCCAGGCACAGCGTGTAATACATTCATCCCGCCCCACACGCTGCGTACATCTCTCTGTACCTCTATCAGGCACAGCGTGTAATACATTCATCCCGCCCTACGCGCTGCGTACATCTCTCTGTACCTCTACCAGGCACAGCGTGTAATACATTCATCCCGCCCCACGCGCTGCGTACATCTCTCTGTACCTCTCCCAGGCACAGCGTGTAATACATTCATCCCGCCCCACGCGCTGCGTACATCTCTCTGTACCTCTCCCAGGCACAGCGTGTAATACATTCATCCCGCCC
This sequence comes from Taudactylus pleione, assembly GCA_031769625.1. Classification (NCBI taxonomy): domain Eukaryota; kingdom Metazoa; phylum Chordata; class Amphibia; order Anura; family Myobatrachidae; genus Taudactylus; species Taudactylus pleione. The sequence continues at coordinate 3,571,941 of JAUIMM010000230.1, forward strand.
CACGCGCTGTGTACATCTCTCTGTACCTCTCCCAGGCACAGCGTGTAATACATTCATCCCGCCCCACACGCTGCGTACATCTCTCTGTACCTCTATCAGGCACAGCGTGTAATACATTCATCCCGCCCTACGCGCTGCGTACATCTCTCTGTACCTCTACCAGGCACAGCGTGTAATACATTCATCCCGCCCCACGCGCTGCGTACATCTCTCTGTACCTCTCCCAGGCACAGCGTGTAATACATTCATCCCGCCCCACGCGCTGTGTACATCTCTCTGTACCTCTCCCAGGCACAGCGTGTAATACATTCATCCCGCCCCACGCGCTGTGTACATCTCTCTGTACCTCTCCCAGGCACAGCGTGTAATACATTCATCCCGCCCCACGCGCTGTGTACATCTCTCTGTACCTCTCCCAGGCACAGCGGTGACACCTTTGGTTTGGAAAAAAAAAACTGTTAAAACCTTTTTAAGGAATTCCGCACTGGATGATATTCTGCCTACATACCATGAATAGTATAAATGTAACCTTCTATTGACCAATTGCTATTACTGTATGACATCTTTACCATGTCCCCATAAAGTCGTATGACTTAATTATTGGTGAGTCTGTGGTGCTCCCCACTGTCCCCAGAGTCAATTTATACTAGTATCTGAGCACAAGATAAAAAAATAAGGACTCACTTATAGGTTTACAATAATTGGCTAATCTAGTTGCCATAAAACATAACTTTTAATATATCTTCTAAAAAGATGAGCAAAATACACAAAAATACATCTAAATATATTCAAAAAATAATCATTATTGTCGTAAAATAGAAGAGAGAAAAAATAAGCTAGGCGAACATATTATCAATCAATTTAAAATAATTATGTATATTTCATCACCAATTATAACAATCGCTGAATCTTTGGCAGTCTTGAGATCATATGTTACTTTATTTTTTCACCAGAGTTGTTGAGTTTCATGTAGACAGTCCCAGGACACGCGTTTTCCCTGAAAATACAGTCCCAGGACACACGTTTTCCCTGATAATACAGTCCCAGGACACACGTTTTCCCTGAAAATACAGTCCCAGGACACGCGTTTCCCTGATAATACAGTCCCAGGACACGCGTTTCCCTGATAATACAGTCCCAGGACACGCGTTTCCCTGATAATACAGTCCCAGGACACGCGTTTCCCTGATAATAGTCCCAGGACACGCGTTTTCCCTGAAAATACAGTCCCAGGACACACGTTTCCCTGATAATACAGTCCCAGGACACGCGTTTCCCTGATAATACAGTCCCAGGACACGCGTTTCCCTGATAATACAGTCCCAGGACACGCGTTTCCCTGATAATACAGTCCCAGGACACGCGTTTCCCTGATAATACAGTCCCAGGACACGCTTTTCCCTGATAACACAGTCCCAGGACACGCGTTTCCCTGATAACACAGTCCCAGGACACGCGTTTCCCTGATAACACAGTCCCAGGACACGCGTTACCCTGATAACACAGTCCCAGGACACGCGTTTCCCTGATAATACAGTCCCAGGACACGCGTTTCCCTGATAATACAGTCCCAGGACACGTGCATTCTCTACAAGTTAACGTTTATTTTTCGGTTGTCCACCTTAGAACCCCCCTCACCCTGTGTAGGAGCTTTGGCTGGACATGTGTGGACTTCCCCATTTCTGGGGGACCACATTATGGTGAGGTAAAGGAGTGGAGGGGACTCACTATAAGGGGGTTGTCCTATATACAGGCCACATCATGGTGGTAAGTAATATAATGTATGACTGTAGTGTACAGTATACGCGATACGCTGTCTTTCCATATAATAGTGCCTCCTACCTCCTGTAGTACAGGACTCATACACCTGGCTCTCTGATCTTTGTTCACTTATTTCTTAGAAGGGAAATGGAATAACCTGCGACCTTCAGGCAGCGTCGTGATTCCAGAGAGTCTCCCCGATGTTCTTAAGTGGCGATCTTTTACCGATTGCCAATTTATAACATCAGGCAGACTGGCCGGATTCATGCTGTTGCCTGAAAGTCGCAGACTATTACATGTCCCCCTTAGGCTGGGTACACACGTAAAGATTATCTGTCCTACCTGCCTACTAGCTGATTGGTTGGGATGAAAATCTGGTAAGGGATGAAAGCAAATGACAGTCAGCAATCTGCTCCCAAACGCCGGAAAATGGACAAAAACTGTTGTTTGTACAAATTGTTTAGATCAAACATTTAACAAACTTGTCTGACGCCATTTTCATCTGTTTTCTGGCATTTAGGAGCAAATTGCTGATCATCAGTTACTCCCATATCTTACCAGATTTTCATTCCAAACAACCAACTAGTTGGATGGTTGGACAGAAAAGCTTTACGTGTGTTTCTACCATCCTCTTTTTCCAATTAGAAATAATGGTCTAAACATATACACTACACGCTGCCACATCTTTCCCTGCGCACAGCACACACTGTGTGAGACTGTCTCCCATCTGTGTGTTTATAATCATAGTCATGTTGCTATTACAGTGCCAGTAACGTAGCGCGGCCTCTGTGTCTGACTTCCCATCACTTATTGCTGGGGCTCACGTATCAGAGCTGGATGTATTACACAGGGCAGAACAATCTCAGTCCCTGTGGGCACAATGCGATGCCGGAGATCAGCCAGGCCCGGACATGATATCAGGTCTATATGGAAGACGACTTTTCCTGATGTTGTGTAGTGTGTGCAATATTGTGGTGTTCCCAGCAGATACAGGATATACCCTACACACAGTACAGCAGTGCTATTAGGTGCCATTGTCCTGTACCCGTCTCTCTCCCCCTCTGAGCTGGGCTACGGTGAGCATGAACCAGCTCAGCATAGCGCGGATGGAGACATAGTGCCACACTCACCCCTCAATGCGGCTATGAGTCCTGGGGCTGGCCTGTGCCGCTAGATCCACCATTTTATTCTGCAGACCACCCCAAGATAGGGTCGACCATTGTCGACTTTGCCAACGGTTATCATTGGCTTTGAACCATTCGTAAGAAACCATAAACCGTAAACTAGCGTATACGCAGAACGCAGGCGCACAAGAACAGACCGTGGCCAGCATTAGCCATTTGTGGGCATATTTGATGCTAATAGTTGGCGTTGACCCATTCAAATAGCAGCTGATACCCTGCGCGTTATTTACCAGAGGGGGCACTTACTATAGCCTCAGCTTGGAGGGAGGGTCTGCATAAAAACGCACCTCTGGTAATTAACGCACGGAGAAAGCCATTAGATTACGCATTTTACACACAGTGTATCCAGAGGAATTACCACGTGGGGGAAAGGATAAATAATTGAATCGCTCCAGGCGTTAAACCCAGAGATTTCCCTACGTGTTAAAACTTGCGCCTAATTGTATATGCCGCTTGGACAGCTGATCAGTAATTGCTAATCATCGAGGACCAAACCTACCGCAAGATCCACAGAGCAGGAACACGGTGACCGTGCCAAAGACTTGTTTCTGGTTATTGCTCTGTAACGCTCTGCAATGCGCAGTCACATTCTGTAATGCTCTGCAATGCGTAGTCACATTCTGTAACGTTCTGAAATGCGCAGTCACATTCTGTAATGCTCTGCAATGCGCAGTCACATTCTGTAACGCTCTGCAATGCGCAGTCACATTCTGTAACGCTCTGCAATGCGCAGTCACATTCTGTAACGCTCTGCAATGCGCAGTCACATTCTGTAACGCTCTGTAATGCAGTCACATTCTGTAACGCTCTGTAATGTGAAGTCATTCAGTTATTGCTATTTGTTATGACATCCTGTTAGTTATTATGTCATATTTCTGTCTATCTTTTAGTCATCAGAAATCAGGACTGTCCAATGATAAGTAGGACTTTTGGAGAGTATGTTATGTTTCCTAGGTCCTATAACATTGTAATTACTTCTTGCCCAGCAGTTTGTTAATCTCTCTCTACTCTGTCATAATTGTTATTGTTAAATATTATTTTAAATGCAATAAATTATTCTCAACCAAAGTATTAGTGGATGTTTTGTGATACCATGTGCTGTATAGCCCCGATCTAGGGCAGAAGGGAGATATTTGCCTTACTCCGCACCTGGATTTTGGCCTTAAGTGTTCCCAGTCCTATCCAATACCGCCATACAGGAGCAATAACTGACAATCATCGCCCCAGATCCGATCATACCACGACATGAGAATGTGTAATAACCGACAGTCATCGCCCCAGATCTGATCATACCACGAGAGGAGAATGTGTAATAACCGACAGTCATCGCCCCAGCTCAGATCATACCACGACAGGAGAATGTGTAATAACTGACAATCATCGCCCCAGATCCGATCATACCACGACAGGAGAATGTGTAATAACTGACAATCATCGCCCCAGATCCGATCATACCACGACAAGAGAATGTGTAATAATCGCCCCAGATCCGATCATACCACGAGAGGAGAATGTGTAATAACCGACAGTCATCGCCCCAGATCCGATCATACCACGACAGGAGAGGTGTAATAACCGACAGTCATCGCCCCAGATCCGATCATACCACGAGAGGAGAATGTGTAATAACCGACAGTCATCGCCCCAGATCCGATCATACCACGACAGGAGAATGTGTAATAACTGACAGTCATCGCCCCAGATCCGATCATACCACGACAAGAGAATGTGTAATAATCGCCCCAGATCCGATCATACCACGAGAGGAGAATGTGTAATAACCGACAGTCATCGCCCCAGATCCGATCATACCACGACAGGAGAGGTGTAATAACCGACAGTCATCGCCCCAGATCCGATCATACCACGAGAGGAGAATGTGTAATAACCGACAGTCATCGCCCCAGATCCGATCATACCACGACAGGAGAATGTGTAATAACTGACAGTCATCGCCCCAGATCCGATCATACCACAACAAGAGAATGTGTAATAATCGCCCCAGATCAGATCATACCACGACAGGAGAATGTGTAATAACTGACAATCATCGCCCCAGATCCGATCATACCACGACAGGAGAATGTGTAATAAGTGACAGTCATCGCCCCAGATCCGATCATACCACGACAGGAGAGGTGTAATAACGGACAATCATCGCCCCAGATCCGATCATACCACGACAGGAGAATGTGTAATAACTGACAGTCATCGCCCCAGATCCGATCATACCACGACAAGAGAATGTGTAATAATCGCCCCAGATCAGATCATACCACGACAGGAGAATGTGTAATAACTGACAGTCATCGCCCCAGATCCGATCATACCACGACAGGAGAATGTGTACAGTGCAGACTGGTATTACGTAGACCGCTAAAGCAACGCAGAACATGAAGATTGGGCCCCTGGAATGATGACCAACTGCATCCATATTCTAGTGGTATGTGCTACATTACAGGGGCGATGTGCTGCATTACATACAGGGGATACAGTGCTGCATTACATAGAGGGGATACGTGCTGCGTTACATAGAGGGGATACAGTGCTACGTTACATACAGGGGATACAGTGCTACGTTACATACAGGGGATACAGTGCTGCATTACATACAGGGGATACAGTGCTGCATTACATACAGGGGACACGTGCTGCATTACATACAGGGGATACAGTGCTGCATTACATACAGGGGATACAGTGCTGCATTACATACAGGGGATACAGTGCTACATTACATACAGGGGATACAGTGCTGCATTACATACAGGGGATGTGTGCTACATTACATACAGGGGATACAGTGCTACATTACATACAGGGGATACAGTGCTACATTACATACAGGGGATACAGTGCTACATTACATACAGGGGATACAGTGCTGCATTACATACAGGGGATATGTGCTACATTACATACAGGGGATGTGTGCTACATTACATACAGGGGATATGTGCTACATTACATACAGGGGACACGTGCTGCATTACATACAGGGGACACGTGCTGCATTACATACAGGGGACACGTGCTGCATTACATACAGGGGATACGTGCTGCATTACATACAGGGGATACGTGCTGCATTACATACAGGGGATACGTGCTGCATTACATACAGGGGACACGTGCTGCATTACATACACAGGATCTGTGCCCAAGGACGTGTGCGCTGGATGTGTGCTATCGCATGAACCTTGTGAAAGGAAATGTCAGATCAGAGGGGATCATTCAACATGCTGGGAAATAGTACAGTGCGGCATAATATTAATGCATAGTCAAACATATTCTACCTATGAGATGGGCATCAGACAGTACAATGGTGACTGGCAAACATCAGTTATCAGGGGCTCCAAGTTCTATGTTTTTCCACTCAATTTGGTTTCCACCATCGATGGTGTTGTGCCATTGTTAATCTAAATCCTGAAGAGTTCCAATTGGAACTGACCAGCACCCGCCTTCCTTTCCCAAATCCGCTGGCAACCAGGGAATAGAAGTACAATCGTGACAACCCCAAGAAGTCCTTAAAAGGCTTTTAAAACCACTGAGCTCTGAAAGGATCTACGGAGGGGAATTACCACCAAGAATTGGGCGAGAGGTCTCCACTGTCTCCCTTTGTGACATGACAATAGCCTGAGATAGGCAACTTTTAGCCACAGGGACTTAAGCACCGAACTGTTACACTTGTGTCCAGCGTACAAGATCCACTAGGGGGCAGCAGCACAGAGGCTGCAGTGCTGTAACTTGGGGTGGGTGAATGGTGTCGCCACACCCAATGCACAAGGCCCAGGGGGTAGCACCATCACTGTCGACATACCATGTTAACATTGTGTCCATGTCAACATTTTCCAGATGCCGACCTAGGTAACTTGCAGAGTTTAACACGGGAACAACCTGTGAAACCGGCAGTGTAAACAGTGCGATCCGAGTTACGATGACCCAGGTTGTGCCGCATGCCGCCCGCTTGGCCGGCTTCAATGGTGCTTGGAGATGTCATCTCCAAGTGTCCACTGCAACGCCGGAAGAGCTGGGTCACTGCAGACCCCTTGAACTGTGCAGTCTCGAGAATACCCCGGGTCGGCACCGCGGTATGAAAGAGGTTCGTTCCGGGTCTGATCCAGATTGGAACTGTGTTCCAACCCCCGGGTCAGACCCGGAACTTTGGTGCAACAGAAGTATAACTTTGTAGAGCAGGATGATGGATAAACTTGGATGCTTAATTTGTCTCTACCAAGATTAGCCCTCCAGCCTATCGAAATGGGTGGTCCTGACACCCCCTATCCCCACCCTTATAAAGGGTTCCTGTTCTTTGCATGTTGTCTATGTCTGGCCAACTCCATCTGTTGGTTGGCCACACCCCCTCTGGTGGATGGCCACACCCCGTAACCATGGGCTCCTACCACTGCATTCCCTTGTGGGCCCTTCCTGCTCCAGCCCGACACGGACCATGGTTAACAACCATTTATGGTTTGACAATTTTACATAGTGTTGCCATTGCTCGTGGACCACCAATGGCATACTAGAGTGGTGGAATGTCCCATGGTGGATAGCGTCCATGGTCTGCACATAGATGGGAGTACACAACTTTTAAGAGTTTAATATTGGGTCCAGGAACTTCTGTTCCCTCAGGTGCCACAAATACATCCTCAGAAGTTCTCCAGTGTTCAACAGATTGTCATGTACCTACATAAAATAACCTCATAGTGTGAGCCCGACACAGGTATTCATTAGGGATGCCGACGGTGTAAATGCCGACCGTCGACATCCCAACTATCTAATCCCGGCAAATCCCGACGCCTGTCATTAGACCTACACCAGGAGCCCGACACCCGGCCTACCGATCGAAGGTAAGCCTGGCGCGGACAGCCACAGGGGGGGTTTGAGGGTTAGGTTAGAGGCTCCCAGGGGGGTTTAGGCACCCCCGGGGGGAGGTTTGGGTTAGGCACCCCCGGGAGACTTAGGGTTGGGGGAGTTAGGCACCCCTAAGGGAGGGTAGGTTAGTAAATAGAAAAAATACTCACCAGTCGGGATCATACTGAATCCATTGATTAATACACAGTATAATTGGATTCGCTCACAATGTTGCGGCGGTAACAATCACATGACTGATATAGTTCTGGATCGCACTGCAGGCGCCACATACATACAGTCTCTGAACAGCGCTCCCTTTAGCAAATTGGCCTGTCTTAAACCTATCACCACTCTCATCAGAAAGTCTCTATATTACTAATGTTCAGCGTTTGCTAATATTCTTCCTTCTGGCGCTATGTATAATATGGGATTTACCAAGCTCGGCTGATGGTTTCATTTTTCCAAAACAGTAAAAATAAATAGATTTATAACTCTATTCCCTGTTTCAGGGGTTCTCACCTCCAGGCCTTAGGTAATGTGCGGTATATTGCCCCATATAAGGGGCTAACCAAGGAGTAAGATAACATCTTGCAAATGGCCATGGGTGCCGAGAGGGTGGTGGGGGCAGGTAATGATAACCCCCTGGCATCTCTGAGGGGCCCAAGGGGGTTTGGGCCAGTACTAGCATTGATAAATTGGTATGGTCACACCGCCATGTTTGCCTACATCTTCTTTGGCACCTGGGCCCCGACTTTAGGTCTCGGCGGCTCTACAAACATGCGACAGTTGTATCATCTGTTCCTCCAAATGGGGAGTGCGCCAAAGGACCGTTTGCTCCTGGCGTGTACAGCCACAAACATCGCACATTATCAGGGGGGGGAAAAATTCTCCAGACAAAAGAATTCTTTATAAAAAAAAAAAGTTTTATTGGCTATTTGTAATCCCACCCACCCAGACATTAAAAATCACAACCCCCCCCCCACCGTAGACACACAATTATGTTTGGAACACTCGCCGGGTGGACCTGAAATGACCGTCCCCATTGTCCACCTCTTTGGTACTCTCCAGCAGTGAAACCAGGGGTACAAATGATCTGGTCCTCATCAGAATAGTTTTTATTTTAAGCCCACTCTGTGCCATACAAAAAACAACGTAAAAACCTATTTAGCAACATTGTGTATCCAGCAAAAACAGAGGAACTCATAGTAACCAGAGATTCGCAAAGTTATAAACGCTGAATATAATACAATTTCTGTTTTTGCAACATTAAGACGTTACAGTATCTGTTCCCTACAAGCCGGAGGCTGAACCCACATTGTGCAGATGACAGGAACGTTTTACATCTCTATGACAATGACATACGAATGCTCCCTATCTCGCCCCTCTGAGAGCGCTTGTGCATAGATTAAGGCTACAGACAGTTGTGATAGACGGGTCCCTGCCAGGGAGATTTCAGCTATATTCGCGCAGCTCGATTACAGTGTTCATTTCGGAATGGGAAATTTTTATTTTCTCACCACCATTACGTACCGGGAAATGTTTTAACGGCACAACGGTAGGCAAGAGTTACCAGCTAACAATACACGTTGTTTCTGTAAATCTATTGAGACGCGATGTATGAAGCTAAAAATGACTTAAGGTGCATACACACTGGGCGATAAAGTGGACGACTGAACGATAACTATATCGTTATCGTTCAGTCGTCCACTTTATCGTCCATTTTTAAGCCCAAAAAGTTGAACGATAACGACGACGCACGTTCCCGCGGGTCGTTCAACATCATCGTTCATCGGGCTGACATGCAGGTGTCATCACGATGTCATCAGGTTGCTGCATGTCAGGGAATGGGGGAGAGAGCCCGGCGCTGAACGATATCGTTAATGATATCGTTCAGCGGCTGTGCTCAATGTCATGAACGACATTGAGCACAGCCTGCCGGGGACACACTACACGATATCGCGCAGGGAGCATATCGTCTAGTGTGTACGCACCTTTATAGTGCCACATTACATACATTGCTAAAAACCTAAATTAAGCTGGAAAAGCAGAAGCCATAGCTAGAATGGAAAAGGGGAAAGTGTCTGACAAAATGGTAAGTATAATTCTCCTGGCTCATAATAAACTTTTGCATATTGTATTGGCATATTCTTACATGTGTTACAAAACTAATAACAAAACTAGGACTGAGGAGGGTTTAATATAGATAATTGGGCAGGAGCTGGGCCCAGAATGTGGGATGCAGAGTAATTCACATCACACCCCCTGAAGAAGGAGTTTACCCCACTACCCACATGCAAGGTCCCAGTCTACAACTGCGCTACAAGGTTTCATTCCAATATGGCGGGCAGGAGCCAGCTTTAATATGAACATACCAGACACTTCCGCTAGCTCAGGTAAAATGGTCAGATCAGGTCACTTCTGTACCGCTCAGATGGAGCGCATCGCACGTCATCTGGATGTCCCTCGGCAGTGACGAGAACACAGATACAGCAATAAAAAATAAAAAAAAAACTTGTATCACAATATCCTGTACAGAGTTCTTCCAATTGCCACAAAAGGTGCAAGTTCTACTCTAAGTCACTGCGGCCATCTTGCTTATCGGTGGAGCCTGAAATGACAAGGACCCAATGCGCCTTTATTTCCCCCCTGCTTTAGCAAAAATAAAAAAATATTCAGACTTAAGAAATGAAAATGAAATTGTGTTCGGATCTGCGGTTCCCCTCAGCGCGGCTTTGCAGACTTGACGGAGTTCATTTGATGTTATACCCACTTTCTTGAAACTCCTTTTTGTTCTCAATTTGCCCGTTAACTGTTTATGGATACGTTTGTTTTTGTTCTACATTTGGTAGGAAAAGCCAAAGTGCAAATAGCGGAGACAGGCGCCGTTCAGAGCCGGAAATAACCAACTATAAAATGACCGGAGGTAGTAACAGATACCACCATTACCCCATTACTAGCAACTTGGAATCTACATTGTAGAATTTATGAGTAAAATTATCGTTTCTGGCCGATTGTACACAAGGTTCTGGGTTCTAGTCCAGAGAGGATTTCGCTCCAGTCGTGAGATAAAAAACGAGAGCTCAGAATTGTAAAAAACAAAAACAAAATAAAAAACAAAAACAAACATCAGAAAACATATTGGCACTAAGATGGAGGAGAGGTTTTCTGGCAGGTAAGCAAAACGTACTAACTAGTGGTTAGCAGCTTTAATGACGGCCGTCTCCGCAGCAGCTGTAAACTGGTTAATAACCTTAAACACTGGACTACATTGGAAGCAGCTGAGTGGACGGGAGAGCTCGGACGCTCCAGGAGTCTTTGCTGGACGCGGCTGGATCTTGTAGTGGTGACGAGTGACCTGCAGCGATGGCATCACAGGGCAGCCCGGGCACGCACAGTGTGGCATTTCTTGCACAGGATATGGCCATCCAACGGGAAGCACCCAGAATCGTCCGCCTCGATAGAAAGAGGGCAGCCGCAGTCCTAGAGGGAGGACAAACAGTGAGAGATGTCCGTAGGCTTACTGGCTGGGCTGACGGACAAACAAATGCGGAGAACGTGGTAGGGACAATAAAATGCGACTGTGATCCCAGGTGACTCATGAACACGCGCTAGTGATGCGCCATTGCGAATATATTCATTCCCCATCGGTAGTTCATGTAGGTATGACATAAAACCTATAGCGGACTATGGGCCTGATTCAGAGCCAAAATCACTCCCACTGACATCACTAGTGATGTCAGTGGGGCCGGCTTCAGACGGTAGGTGTTCCCATGGGAACGCCTCCGTCTGGCAGGCACGCCCCCGGCACGCCCATCAAAGGGGGCGTGCTGTCAATCAACAGACAGCACGCCCCCTTTGGTGCGAGACCCGGAGCGATTGAGAGCCCGTCGCTAGCCAGGTCTCGCACATGCACACGACGGAGCTCCCTCCGTCGTGCGCATGCGCAGTAGGGGGAACATCGACCCGCTTGCGAGCGTCCTGCGCTCGCGAGCGGGTCTGAATGACCCCCTATGGTCTAATCTATTATAAAATGAGCGCTATAACCCATTTACGGTGTGCCTCATCTGTGGCCTGAACGCCAGTGCCCACAATCAATATGAAAGGGTCAGGTTCTTTGTTAAAGGTATTCCGGCCCCCTAAAGTGGGCTTCGAATGTACAGAGACCCAGATGACCTCTGCCCTCCAGTACTGGGGTTCACTGGACCGAATGTTTATCTCAGGTTACTCAGATAGGCTCAGTATGTGTTTAATTACGGTATCTAATGACTCCTGTTAGTTATGATCATATTTATAAGTTTGGCTACATTTTATTATAGCATAAGGTGGGGGTTCGTCATTGCTGAAGCCTCACACCTTCCAATCAGAGCCAGTCTCCTGCCAGCGGCAACACTCCAGAGCGGCCGCTCTCATAGCCGTAGGGCAAAGCGACAAATCGTCAAAAGGGCCTCTCGGTGGTGGCGAAGCTCAGGTGTTCTTGAATATGGTTAAAATGGGATATACACAAATGTATAGACTGACTACCTGCTATAGCGCATCCAGTATGGCCCCCTGACAGACCCTGATGGGAAACACATGGATGGGTCAGATGTAAAAGAATAAAAATAAATTGTACTAATGAGGTACAGGATGTGTTATCTAGGACAGAGGGGTCTCCAGATTACAGGAGTGTCCACCATGTTTGGGGGAGGAACATACAGTATGTGTTGAACATGTTTCTTAGCTGGACACGTGGCGATCACGTGTGTGTGTGGATGACAATATTGGCTAAGAGGTTACATGTGTAAATTTGTTTTTCACCATTTGGGTTGAGGCCAGAATCTTTATCATGAAGAAACCAACATCCTGCACAACGCTACAACATTCCATGGGAGCCAGGGCAGTAACCAACATCCTGCACAACGCTACAACGTTCTCTGGGAGCCGGGGCAGTAACCAACATCCTGCACAACGCTACAACATTCCATGGGAGCCAGGGCAGTAACCAACATCCTGCACAACGCTACAACGTTCTCTGGGAGCCGGGGCAGTAACCAACATCCTGCACAACGCTACAACGTTCCATGGGAGACGGGGCAGTAACCAACATCCTGCACAACGCTACAATGCTCTCTGGGAGCCAGGGCAGTAACCAACATCCTGCACAACGCTACAACGTTCCATGGGAGACGGGGCAGTAACCAACATCCTGCACATCGCTACAACGTTCTCTGGGAGACGGGACAGTAACCAACATCCTGCACAACGCTACAACGTTCTCTGGGAGCCAAGGCAGTAACTAACATCCTGCACAACGCTACAACGTTCCATGGGAGACGGGGCAGTAACTAACATCCTGCACAACGCTACAACGTTCTCTGGGAGACGGGGCAGTAACTAACATCCTGCACAACGCTACAACGTTCTCTGTGAGTCAGGGCAGTAACCAACATCCTGCACAACGCTACAACGTTCCATGGGAGATGGGGCAGTAACCAACATCCTGCACAACGCTACAACGTTCTCTGGGAGCCAGGACAGTAACCAACATCCTGCACAACGCTACAACGTTCCATGGGAGATGGGGCAGTAACCAACATCCTGCACAACGCTACAACGTTCTCTGGGAGCCGGGGCAGTAACCAACATCCTGCACAACGCTACAACGTTCCATGGGAGCCGGGGCAGTAACCAACATCCTGCACAACGCTACAACGTTCTCTGGGAGACGGGACAGTAACCAACATCCTGCACAACGCTACAACGTTCTCTGGGAGACGGGACAGTAACCAACATCCTGCACAACGCTACAACGTTCTCTGGGAGCCGGGGCAGTAACCAACATCCTGCACAACGTTCTCTGGGAGCCGGGGCAGTAACCAACATCCTGCACAACGTTCTCTGGGAGCCGAGGCAGTAAGCGGAACAGCATTTGCATCCTGTGATCTGCATGGGCCAAAAATGACAGCTTTTCTTTTCATCATACTTGCAAAAATTTTTAGGGTCATATTCATCAAAGTTAGACAGAACGCAGTGACAAAAGGAACAGGACACGGCCAGGGAAATGGAGAGAGAAACGTGGTCAGCGTCTCACCTCGCACTTGTAACACATCATATGGAAGTTTTTCTCCAGAGCCACCACTCTCACAGTCTCATCTCGTCCAGGTTCAGGGGCTATAGGATCTCCACAAACTGAGCAGCGAGGGGCGTACCGCCTAAAAAAGAGGCAGATATTAAAGTAAGAAGAAAAGCTGGTACACATAGCTGGATAGCCCACGGGGGGAGTGAGAGCCCAGCCAGGCAGCCACAGGGGGGAGGGAGAGAGAGAGAGGGGGGAGAGAGAGAGAGGGGGGGGGAGAGAGGGGGGGAGAGAGAGGGGGGGAGAGAGAGGGGGGGGAGAGAGAGGGGGGGAGAGAGAGGGGGGGAGAGAGAGGGGGGGGAGAGAGAGGGGGGGGAGAGAGAGGGGGGGAGAGAGAGGGGGGGAGAGAGGATAGAGAGAGGGGGGGGAGAGAGGGGGGGGGAGAGAGAGAGAGCCCAGCCAGGCGGCCACAGGGGGGAGAGAGAGAGCGCGAGCGAGCCCAGCCAGGCGGCCACAGGGGGGAGAGAGCGCGAGCGAGCCCAGCCAGGCGGCCACAGGGGAGAGCGAGCGAGCCCAGCCAGGCGGCCACAGGGGAGAGCGAGCGAGCCCAGCCAGGCGGCCACAGGGGAGAGAGAGAGCGCCCAGCCAGGCGGCCACAGGTGAAAGAAAGCCCAAGCCAGGCAGTCATGGGGGTAGAGAGCCCAGCCAGGCAGCCACAGAGTTGGGACTGGCACAGTTGAGGAATGGAATCAGCCAGTGGAAGAGCAAAACTAACTTGTGGTAGTCTGCGACACAATGTGGCTGGTTATTCTGGTCCACAATAAAAGGTTCCCCCTGGAGAGCTCGGTGGCAAATGGCACAGGTGAAACAGTCCGGGTGGTATGCTTTGCCCATAGCCTTCAGCAAGCGTTCTGTAATCCTCTTCTCACACACTGCACAGCACTCTAATGTGTCCTGGAAGAGAGAGACTATAATCACACACAGCACTCTAATGTCTCCTGGAAGAGAGAGACCGCATTGTTACACACAGCACTCTAAATGTATTTTGCGGAAGAGGGGCTGCCCAGTGTCTGAAGGAACATCCACAATCTATAAGAGCACCTACTGTAGGTTTGTGGAGAGGAGAAACAGCACAGACCAGCCACCCACAGCCCAGGCCAGCCACCTACAGCCCAGGCCAGCCACCTACAGCCCAGGCCAGCCACCTACAGCCCAGGCCAGCCACCCACAGCCCAGGCCAGCCAGCCACCCGCAGCCCAGGCCAGCCAGCCACCCACAGCCCAGGCCAGCACAGGCCAGCCACCCGCAGCCCAGGCCAGCCAGCCACCCACAGCCCAGGCCAGCCAGCCACCCACAGCACAGGCCAGCCAGCCAGCCACAGCACAGGCCAGCCAGCCAGCCAGCCACAGCACAGGCCAGCCAGCCAGCCACAGCACCAGCCAGCCAGCCAGCCACAGCACAGGCCAGCCAGCCAGCCACAGCACAGGCCAGCCAGCCAGCCAGCCAGCCAGCCAGCCACAGCACAGGCCAGCCAGCCAGCCAGCCACAGCACAGGCCAGCCAGCCACAGCACAGGCCAGCCAGCCAGCCACAGCACAGGCCAGCCAGCCAGCCAGCCAGCCACATCACAGGCCAGCCAGCCAGCCAGCCAGCCACAGCACAGGCCAGCCAGCCACAGCACAGGCCAGCCAGCCACAGCACAGGCCAGCCAGCCACAGCACAGGCCAGCCAGCCACAGCACAGGCCAGCCAGCCACAGCACAGGCCAGCCAGCCACAGCACAGGCCAGCCAGCCAGCCACAGCACAGGCCAGCCAGCCAGCCACAGCACAAGCCAGCCAGCCACAGCACAAGCCAGCCAGCCACAGCACAAGCCAGCCAGCCAGCCACAGCACAGGCCAGCCAGCCAGCCACAGCACAGGCCAGCCAGCCAGCCACAGCACAGGCCAGCCAGCCAGCCACAGCACAGGCCAGCCAGCCAGCCACAGCACAGGCCAGCCAGCCAGCCACAGCACAGGCCAGCCAGCCAGCCACAGCACAGGCCAGCCAGCCAGCCACAGCACAGGCCAGCCAGCCAGCCACAGCACAGGCCAGCCAGCCACAGCACAGGCCAGCCAGCCACAGCACAGGCCAGCCAGCCACAGCACAGGCCAGCCACCCACAGCACAGGCCAGCCACCCACAGCACAGGCCAGCCACCCACAGCACAGGCCAGCCACCCACAGCACAGGCCAGCCACCCACAGCACAGGCCAGCCACCCACAGCACAGGCCAGCACAGGCCAGCCACCCACAGCACAGACCAGCCACCTACAGTAGCATCACAACCAGCCTTTCATTAATAATACTGATTTAGGTGCAAAATGTGCACTAAATCATTCACTCTCTAACTTACACTAAGATGCCGAATGTTTGCTGTAACTGAGCGCACATTGTGCCCCAATCTGCAGGAATTGAGAATAAGCCCCTCTGGGTCTAGTGTGCAGCAGCGCAAATCTTGTTGTGAGACAATAAACCGCAACCACTAGTTTATTAGGTTTTGTTAAATTCTAAGCAAAGGTCTACTTAGCATGGTCTCCTCCCCCTCATCTGCATAAAGCTCCACAGGCACTGCAACTGACCGGCCAGCAGAGGGCGCCATCATAGACATGATTCTCATATGTATGTACTTAATACATGGCCATTTATTACCGCAAACCGCATCATTGTCACAGTGTAAGACTATTACAAATAAAAAAAGACATATATAATACACTCACCATCACTCTGCCATCAGAGCCGCCATTAATATGGGCAATAGTGAACAGCCCGTTGCGAGACATTTTTGCCAACTCTCTCACCCACTAGCCGAGCCCAGCCAGGCGGCCACAGGGGAGAGCGAGCGCTATAGAATGATTGACCATTTGCCCAGATCAATTAGGGGTGGTGATAGGGGACCCAAACTGAAACAAGGTGGATCCATCGATTAGGTACCCTTGCGCCCAAGGGCCTTAATGACCACCTGGGTTTGCATAATTTCCGTTAGTTATGTATAACTTTACCCCCATATATTTAGTGCTGTTATTTTCCATGCGTGATGATGTCATCTTTTGCCGTCGCGAGCTGGGAACGGAGTCCCGCTTCTGGGGTATGGTGAGCACTTGGTGGTATTGTATATGTTTTAGTCCTGAGGAAAGTGCTGATCTATATATTAAAGCACTGAAACGTTGGCGTGAGTTCATTTACCTGGAGCGCTGTACCATTTCTATTCCTGCATTGTCCCTTTGTGCGGGCACCCAGTCTGTATTTGCCATCTTCCAGGGAGAGCTGGGCTACTTTACTAATAAATATTAGATATAGATAGATAGATATATATATATATATATATATTAGGGGTGAGCGGGTTCGGATTTCTGAAATCCGAACCCCCCGAGCCCCCCCGATCCGAGTCCGATCCGAGTCAGGCTCGACTTTTCCCGCCTGACTCGGATCTGAAATCGAGGCAAAACGTCATCATCCCGCCTTCCGAGTCTCGCGGGTTTTGGATCCTATATAAGGTACCCGCGTCGGCGCCATTTTCTCACTCGGCTGTGGACAGTGAAGAGGGAGGGTGGG
Organism: Taudactylus pleione; assembly: GCA_031769625.1. NCBI lineage: Eukaryota > Metazoa > Chordata > Amphibia > Anura > Myobatrachidae > Taudactylus > Taudactylus pleione. The sequence goes on from JAUIMM010000230.1 coordinate 3,589,384, forward strand.
AGTTAGGGCTGTGTAGTGTAGTGTAGTGCTGCTGTTGTCCACTACTTCAAAGTCCATAGGGGCTGGCTGTGTTGTGCTGTGCTGCTGTTGTTAATAGGGGCTGTGTCCACTACTTCAAAGTCCATAGGGGCTGGCTGGACTGTGTTGTGCAGTCAGTTCTCCATAGGGGCTGTGTCCACTCCAAAGTCCTGTGCAGTGTCCCAGTCCTAAAGGAGTGCTGTAGTGTTGTCCAGGGGGTGCTCTGTCCATCAGGGGTGCTCCCCCCAAGTGCTAAAAAAATAATATATTTTCTGTGTTTGTGAATTGTGTGCGCAGTAGCCGCACGTGCATCAACAAAGTAGTGCCAAGCGTGCACCTGTGTCATAAGTAAAGGGCCGGCTGGCTTGACCGTTAAGGGTGCTGTAACCCCCGAAAGTACACTCCAGTCCAAACCAAAAAAAAAATTATTTTCTGTGTTTGTGAATTGTGTGCGCAGTAGCCGCACGTGCATCAACAAAGTAGTGCCAAGCGTGCGCCTGTGTCATAAGTAAAGGGCCGGCTGGCTTGACCGTTAAGGGTGCTGTAACCCCCGAAAGTACACTCCAGTCCAAACCAAAAAAAAAATTATTTTCTGTGTTTGTGAATTGTGTGCGCAGTAGCCGCATGTGCATCAACAAAGTAGTGCCAAGCGTGCACCTGTGTCATAAGTAAAGGGCCGGCTGGCTTGACCATTAAGGGTGCTGTAACCCCCGAAAGTACACTCCAGTCCAAACCAAAAAAAAAATTATTTTCTGTGTTTGTGAATTGTGTGCGCAGTAGCCGCACGTGCATCAACAAAGTAGTGCCAAGCGTGCGCCTGTGTCATAAGTAAAGGGCCGGCTGGCTTGACCGTTAAAGGGTGCTGTAACCCCCAAAGTACACTCCAGTCCAAACCAAAAACAAAATTATTTTCTGTGTTTGTGAATTGTGTGCGCAGTAGCCGCACGTGCATCAACAAAGTAGTGCCAAGCGTGCGCCTGTGTCATAAGTAAAGGGCCTGCTGGCTTGACCGTTAAAGGGTGCTGTAACCCCCGAAAGTACACTCCAGTCCAAACCAAAAAAAAATTATTTTCTGTGTTTGTGAATTGTGTGCGCAGTAGCCGCACGTGCATCAACAAAGTAGTGCCAAGCGTGCGCCTGTGTCATAAGTAAAGGGCCGGCTGGCTTGACCGTTAAGGGTGCTGTAACCCCCGAAAGTACACTCCAGTCCAAACCCAAAAAAAAATTATTTTCTGTGTTTAGCCGCACGTATATATCAAATCGATATAACATAAATGGAGGACCAAACTTTCTCCGATAAAAATAAAATAGAGAAAGATCAAGAACCACTTCCTCCTAGTGCTGAAGCTGCTGCCACTAGTCATGACATAGACGATAACATGCCATCAACGTCGTCTGCCAAGGCCGATGCCCAATGTCATAGTAGAGGGCACATACAATCCCAAATGGCAAAGTTCAGGAAAATGACCTTGAAAAAGACATTTAAATCAGCTGAAGAGAAACGTAAACTTGCCAATATGCCATTTACGACACGGAGTGGCAAGGAACGGCTAAGGTCGATCCCTAGTATGTTCATGACTAGTGGTTCAGCTTCACATGACGATGGAAGCACTCCTCCCACTAAAAAAATCAAAAGAGTTAAGCTGGCAAAAGCACAGCGAAGAACTGTGCTTTCTAAGAAGATATCACAAATCCCCAAGGAGAGTCCAAGTGTGGTGGTGGTTGCGATGCCTGACCTTCCCAGCACTGGACGGGAAGAGGTGGCTCTTTCCACCATTTGCACGCCCCCTGCAAGTGCTGAAAGGAGCACCCACAGTCCACTTGCTGATATGCAAATTGAAGATGTCACTGTTGAAGTACAACAGGATGAGGATACTGGTGTAGCTGGCGCTGAGGAGGAAGTTGGCGAGGAGGATTCTGATGGTGATGTGGTTTGTTTAAATCAGGCTCCGGGGGAGACAGTTGTTGTCCGTGGGATGAAAAAGCCCATCACGGTCATGCCTGGGCAGAAGACCAAACATTCCACCTCTTTGGTCTGGCAATATTTCTATCCAAATCCGGACAACAACTGTCTTGCCATATGTACCATATGTAAAGGTGAAATAAGTAGGGGTAGGGACGTCAACCACCTAGGAACATCCTCCCTTATACGGCACCTGCAGCGCGTTCATAAAAAGTTACTGTCAAGTTCAGAAACTTTGGCTAAGACCGTAAGCAGTCCAGGGACACCTAAATCCCGTTGTCCTGTTGTATCCAAGCGCCTGCAAACCACACCGTCAACTCCCTCCTCGTCAATTTCCTCCTTAGTTAGGATCGGAAGTAGTCCTGCAGGCCATGTCACTGGCATGACTGACTCTCCTATCCGGGATTCCTCCGGAGGATCCTGCATTGCTACGCCTACTGCTGCCGCTGCTGCTGTTGCTGCTGCTGGGAGTCGTTCATCATCCCAGAGAGGAAGTAGGAACACCACTACTTTTACTAAACAATTGACCCTCCAACAGTCCTTAGCGAGGAGGATGAAGTACGACAGCAGTCATCCTGAAGCAAAACGTATAACTGAGGCCTTGACTGCTATGTTGGTGTTAGACGTGCGTCCGGTATCCGCCATTAGTGCAGTGGGATTTAGACAATTGATGGAGGTAGTGTGTCCCCGGTTCCAAATCCCGTCTAGATTCCACTTCACTAGGCAGGCGATACCGAGACTGTACAGAAACGTCAGAAAAAGTGTCCTCAGTGTCCTGAAAAATGCCGTTGTACACAATGTCCACTTAACCACGGACATGTGGACAAGTGGAACAGGGCAGACTAAGGACTATATGACTGTGACAGCCCACTGGGTAGATGTATCACCTTACGCAGCAACAGCAGCAGCGTCACCAGTAGCAGCATCTCAGAAATGCCAGCTCGTTACAAGGCAGGCTACGCTGTGTATCACCGGTTTCAGTAAGAGGCACACCGCCGACAACCTCTTAGAGAAACTGAGGGAAATCATCGCCCAGTGGCTTACCCCACTTAGACTCTCCTGGGGATTTGTGATATCTGACAACGCCACCAATATTGTGCGGGCATTACATCTGGGCAAATTCCAGCACGTCCCATGTTTTGCTCACACAATAAACTTGGTGGTGCAGAATTTTCTGAAAAGCGACAGGGGCGTGCAGGAGACGCTTTGGGTGGCCCGAAAAATTTCTGGCCACTTTCGCCATTCAGCGACTGCGTGCCGAAGACTGGAGCGCCAGCAAACACTCTTGAACCTGCCCCGCCATCACCTGAAGCAAGAGGTTGTGACGCGGTGGAACTCAACCCTCTATATGCTTCAGAGGATGGAGGAGCAGCAAAAGGCCATACAAGCCTATACATCCACCTATGACATAGGCAAAGGAGGGGGTATGCACCTGACTCAAGCGCAGTGGAGAATGATTTCCGTGTTGTGCAAGGTTCTCCAGCCCTTCGAACTTGCCACACGTGAAGTCAGTTCAGACACTGCCAGCTTGAGTCAGGTCATTCCCCTCATCAGGCTTTTGCAGAAGCAGCTGGAGAAAGTGAAGGAGGAGCTAAGACGGAGCGATTCCGCTCGGCATGTGGGACTTGTGGATGAAGCCCTTCATTCGCTTTGCCAGGATTCCAGGGTGGTCAATCTGTTGAAATCAGACCACTACGTTTTGGCCACCGTGCTCGATCCTAGGTTTAAAGCCTATGTGGTGTCTCTCTTTCCGGCCGACACAAGCCTGCAGAGGTGCAAAGACCTGCTGGTGAACACACTGTCAGCTGAAGCGGAACGTGACACGTCAACGGCTCCTTCTTCATTTTCTCCTGCAACTGGGGCTGCCAGGAAAAAACTTAGGTATCCTAAGCAACCCGCTGGCGGTGATGCAGGGCAGGCAGGACCAAGTTTGGACATCTGGTCCGGACTGAAGGACCTGGCAACAATTTCTGACATGTCTACTGTCACTGCATATGATACTGTCACCATTGACAGAATGGTGGAGGATTACATCGGTGACAGCATCCAAGTAGGCATGGCAGACAGTCCATACCTGTACTGGCAGGAAAAAGAGGCAATTTGGAGGCCCCTGTACAAACTGGCTCTATTTTACCTGAGTTGCCCCCCCTCCAGTGTGTACTCCGAAAGAGTGTTTAGTGCAGCCGGGAACCTTGTCAGCGAAAGGCGTAGGAGGTTGCTTCCACAGAATGTGGAGAAGATGATGTTCATCAAAATGAATTATCAGCTCTTCCAGGGAGACCAGCCTCCAGAAGGTACAGAGGGACCTGTGGTGGTGGATTCAAGTGGGGACGAGTTAATACTTTGTGAGGATGAGGATGTACACACTGAAGAGGGTGAGGAATCGGTGGATGAGGAGGATGAGGATGACATCTTGCCTCCATAGAGCCAGTTTGTGCAGGGACACATTAATTGCCAGCTTGTTTTGTGGGGGCCCAAACGAACCAATCATTTCAGCCACAGTTGTGTGGCAGACCCTGGCGCTGAAATGATTGGTTTGTTAAAGTGTGCATGTCCTGTTTATACAACATAAGGGTGGGTGGGAGGGCCCAAGGACAATTCCATCTTGCACCTCTTTTTTTTCTTTGCATTATGTACAGTTTGGGGCCTAGTTTTTCAAACTGCCATCCTGTCTGCCACTGCAGTGTCACTCCTAGATGGGTCACGTGTTTGTGCCGCCCACTCGTGTCGCTTAGCATAGTCATCCAGCTACCTCGGTGCAACGTTTTGGACATAAAAACACTATTGTGAGGTGTGAGGTGTTCAGAATAGACTGGAAATGAGTGGAAATTAAGGTTATTGAGGTTAATAATAGCATAGGAGCAGAAAAACCTACAAATTCTGTGATTTTAGCTGTTTTTATGCTTTTTTAAAAAAAAATACAGATCCAAAACACAAAACCCAGAACCCAAAACACGGAAGGGTGGTTTTGGCAAAACCAATCCAGATCCAAAACACGAAGAAAGATCCAGATCCAAAACCAAAACACGAAAAGTGGCCGGTGCACACCCCTAATATATATATCTATCTATCTCTAGTTGGTTTTCCTCAGGGGAAACGCGGATACATAACCTCACCTGGTAACAATCCTCACAGAGCGGACGCCCCTCAGACTCGTAGTACTGCTGCCCCTGTAGCTGCTGGTCGCACTTGGTACATGTGAAGCAGTGCACGTGATATAAGTGCTCGCCGGCTCTCACCACAGTCTCTGTCCTAGACAGTCCTTGGCCACATAGTTTACAGCGATCTAAGGAAAGCAGAAAATAAAAGGTTCTATACATTATCCTCTTCTTGTATCTATATGATCGCCAATCCCACAAACTGGTCACAATGCAACACGCCATCATCTACTTACACAACTTGTATTCCATCCACTATATAACGATCAGTGCATGGACTCCCCACCTCACATCATTACATTTACAATCCTGTCCTCACCAACACATCACTCATCTCCTGATATACTCTGTGCTGCTGGGGACCCTGTTCCTCCCACTATATAACTCTCAGTCTGTGGCTTCCTGCTGCCCCCATTCCCCTCCTCACATCATGTCACTGCCCCTGTCACATGCAGCCCTGTCCTCACTAACACATCACTCATCTCCTGATATACTCTATGCTGCTGGGGACCCTGCTCCTCCCACTACATAACTGTAGATGGGCAGCTGGTATATTTTGCTAGGCTTATTTACTTATACAAGTCATTATTACAGCAGCTAACCTGTGCAAGATCGGGAAAAACTGTAAAAACGTTCATCAACTTACTTCGGCTGGGCTGAGGAGGGGATAGTTGGGGGGATACAGTCCTCACCGGCTGAGGGAAAGTAAGGGGGGGGGGGGGGGTTGAGAACTACGTCTGGGTAAGGGGGGGGGGACGGGGGGGGGACAATGAGAGAGAGGATGGATCAAAGAACAGATGTATAAATATTGGTCACTCAGAGGATACTGTGTCTTATACAACGGCTTGTACTCTCATTCTGCTCACCAGCTGCACCAACACTTAAATGCAAAACTAAAAATGAATGTGTAGGGAAAGCACAAAGGACTCTAATTTACTTATTTCTGAACTTCACATTCAATCACAGTTGGGGCAGAACAGAGGGGAAGACCGCAGAGTTTACAGCACAGCGCCAAGGGAGTAAGCGCGGAGTCTGCAGGCAGCTATTTATATAATGATAATAGGGGTAATGATTACAGTCACAGAGCATAATGGTATAACTTCTAACTGGTCGTCTAAGCAGGGACGTGCAATCAGGGGAGGTAGGAGAGGCAGCGCCTCCCCTCTCATACTCCCACCAGTCATACCCCCTCCCCTCTCATACCCCATAGTTGTGATATAAAGACTGTGCTTTTATACATATGTGCCTCCCCAGCCATTCACCTCATGTCACTGCGCCTAAGTATCGCCAGCAGCGTGTAGCGAGTCACGGGGGAACAAAGCCATAACTACCTGCAATAAAGTCAATACGCAGGAGATTATCCGCCCATACACTAGGTAGGGGATAAGCTTTGAATAATCTAAACAAACTTTTGGATGAGGGGACCCCGCATATGCCAGGTACATGTAATTGTATCCATATAGAAATTATAGGGACCAGTGAATCTTTCCAGCTGTCTCTGTGTTAGTCATGGAAACCTCACTGAGGCACCGGGTACCCACAGGCAGCACCACTGGGGAATCAGTCAGTGCCGTGTGGGCAAAAGAACTGACGATCAGCCCAGTATAGCCCCTGGGCCTCTAGTCTGACGCCATTTGAAGAACCCCTGATTTTGGCAATACCATACTATTATTCTAACACTAATAATGGGCTCAAGTACAAGAAGATGTACATTATTAATAACTACAGTTCAATTGCTGTTAGGCTCATTTTAGAAGATATACTGTATGCTGCAACTGTTACTGAAGTAAAAGAAAATGAATGCGAAAGAATGAAAGCAAGAGAGGGAGAATGAATGAGACAGAAAATTAGTGATATGTGAATGAGAGATTGCATGAGCGAAGGAATGAGAAAATTTATGAATGAATGAATGAGAGAATGAATGAATGAGAATGAATGAATGAATGAGAATGAATGAAAGACTGAATCAGAGAATGAATCAGAATGAAAGACTGAATCAGAGAATGAATCAGAGAATGAAAGAATGAGAGAATCAGAGAATGAATCAGAGAATCAGAGAATGAGAGAATGACTGAATCAGAGAATGAAAGAATGACTGAATCAGAGAATGAAAGAATGACTGAATCAGAGAATGAAAGAATGACTGAATCAGAGAATGAAAGAATGACTGAATCAGAGAATGAAAGAATGACTGAATCAGAGAATGAAAGAATGACTGAATCAGAGAATGAAAGAATGACTGAATCAGAGAATGAAAGAATGACTGAATCAGAGAATGAAAGAATGACTGAATCAGAGAATGAAAGAATGACTGAATCAGAGAATGAAAGAATGACTGAATCAGAGAATGAAAGAATGACTGAATCAGAGAATGAAAGAATGACTGAATCAGAGAATGAAAGAATGACTGAATCAGAGAATGAAAGAATGACTGAATCAGAGAATGAAAGAATGACTGAATCAGAGAATGAAAGAATGACTGAATCAGAGAATGAAAGAATGACTGAATCAGAGAATGAAAGAATGACTGAATCAGAGAATGAAAGAATGACTGAATCAGAGAATGAAAGAATGACTGAATCAGAGAATGAATGACTGAATCAGAGAATGAATGACTGAATCAGAGAATGAATGACTGAATCAGAGAATGAATGAATGTGAATGAATCAGAGAAAGAATGAATGTACCCATGGTATGTGCCTCTGCTGTGGGCTGCTTGTCCATATCCCGCATCAGCTGTTGCGTCAGCATTTCTAGCTCTTCCACTTCCTTCATGTTAAGTCCGTGGGGACCAGCCGGCTGATCCTGAGAGAGAAATAACATATGTGAAGACAACAAGTCGGGCACTTTGTCAGCCTACGTCAGGAGATCCCCCATGGCCTACATTCTATAGCAAGCAAGTCTACCCATTTATGTATATAGACCAGATGGACGTTTACCCAAAACATCAGTAAGAAACTAAGCGCCAACACATGAAGATATGGATGATGCGGTCTGGGCAATAAGTGGCTGTTGTCCAACTAGGACCCTAAGTGACTGAGCCACACGCTGTCCGGGATTTGTGGAAACCTATGTGTAGGATGAGCCTGGGGTGGCGGATTGACCTATCATTTATTCTTCTGTATTCCCATCAATGACCAATTCTAACTGCTGGTGGAATCTGGGTGTCTATAGGTTGGAGCTGGCGCTTAGTGGCGTTGTGAAGACTGGGGGGTCTTGATCAACCGTTGATGACATCAGATGTTGATCGGGATAGATGGTTGGTTGGGTTTACACACAAGCAGCAACGCGGCCTAAAACATTCCGAGGCGCGCCCGACACCTGGAAAAAGGGGCCCAAGAAAAAAAAAAATCTGGCACAGAGTTCTAGAACTAAACATTATGCCAAGAGCGGGCCTTAACTCATTAAGTTGTGCCAAGTTTCTTGATTACATTAAAACTAAAGGGAGGAGGCCGATTAGTTACAAAGGCTTTCCTGTCCTCCTGCCTTCTCTTTGTGCTTCTCAGAAATCCATTTACATCATCAGGGAGATTTGCTTTATCGCCCTGGGACACCACACAGCTTTGGATGGCCTCGTATTTAATAAAATTGTATCCAGGGACAGCCTGAAGATTCAAAGGCATGACTGAGAAGCACAGAATTAAAGTAAAGAGCTAACAAAAGCCGGATGGGGGAACTTTGCGCGTACCAATAATGTAAACTTGTTTGAAGTCGGAAAAAATTAATTAAAAAGGCCCGAATAGCAAATATGTTAATGGGGATGCTGATCTTTTAACTTCTACTGGTAAAACCAGCCGGCTCACAGCAATATCAGCCTTATCCCTGAGCAATACAGCACAACCGCTCCCTTCTTACATTGATTGACAGTCACTGCGCTACTGAAGCTATTAGTTCTATCTGGAAGATGTAGGAGAAGGGAGAGTACATGGTGGCAGAGGGTTAGTTGGAATCCTATCTGTCTACAATTGTTCAATGAGCAGAAGGAAGAGCCACTAGGAAGATTCAAGAACTTCTGTATCTAAACACTCTACGGAATGGTATATACGTTCTTCCTTCTCTCAATGAGGTCTTCTTCTGGATAAAATATTATGAAGCCAGACCAAAGGGGCCCTGTAGAGGCACGGGTGTTCTTCTGGTCCCAGCAGGATACTGGAGACTTTGCAACACCTCTATCTGATCTATTACACTGAGGTATTTGCTATTAACATCACTTACAGGCTCGGAAGGTCGTTGCAAGTTTGGCTGAGGCCCTTTCGTCTGCACTCCGTCAAATTGTGGCTTCTTAGTCGCAAAACTTTCTGGTTGCGACTTTGGCACTTGTGTTCCATTGAATTTTATTCCCTGGCTCCTAGCCGTCTCCGTCTGTGACCCCAAATTCTTGTTGTTCTCGGTCTGGGGTCCCAAGGTCCTGCCGTTCTCTCTCTGCGACCCTTCAATTTCAGGCCTGGCTTTCTCAAGCACTTGAGGTCTCTCGCGTTGCTGTGCAAAATTAAATCCTGGTGACCGTGTAGATGACGGCACAGAGGAAGCAGGGAGCTCCCCTGAAATGGCCGGAGGCCCTCTGCCAGTAGACTGGGGTATCGGAAACTTCTGCTGTGGATGGGCAGGCTCGGTCACAGGATCTATGTGTTTGGGGGAGAATGTGTGCGGAGCAGAAGATTTAGGGGTGAACGTCTGAGAGGGAACAGGTTTTGGAGAAAATGTTGGTGCACTCACCGGATTAGAAGAAAAGCTTTGCACAGGTGGGGGGTTAGAGGAGGACGGTGTAGGGGAGGACGTGTAGGGGGTTGGAGCCTTTGGAACAAATGCAGTAGGTTTTGGAGAAACTGCAGCTGGGGCTACAGGCTTTGGGGTAATTGTAGCAGGGGCAGCAGGCTTAGGGCTAAATGTAGAAGGGGCAGCGGGCTTAGGGCTAAATGTAGAAGGGGCCGCGGGCTTAGGGCTAAATGCAGATGGTGGTGTTTTAGGTGTAAATGTTGAAGGGGGAATAGGTTTAGGAAGAACAGTAGATGGAGGAGCGGGTTTTGGAGCACAAACGGGTGGAGCTGGAGGTGGTGGTGGTGGTGGTGGTGGTGGAGCTGGAGGTGGACTGACCTGTGAAAAGACACAAAGTTAGTGAGACCCCCTCATAATGTAACCCCCCACACTCTCAAATATACAGACAATGGTCATAACACAATGTCGCCCAACGTACAGGGCATCGCAGTTACATGCCAGTCTTTATTTGGTGAGAATTCCAGATTAAATCTACAGCATGAAAGATCTGTAGCATCTCACACTATCTGGCGAACTCGACATCATATATCATTTGTACTATATAAAGTCATGTAAAACTAAACAAATACTGCATGAAGTGTATAAACCGTATACTGTGAAAATGAGAATATATTCTGGAGAGATTCTTTGGGCGACTTTAAACGGGCGAGGGCTAGATATAACGGACACTATCGCTTTATAGTATTTATAGAGATAAATGACACATTGCAGGATCTATATATGGGACACTGTGCCCTGCTCTTCCTGTCACTGAGACACTTAGAATGTGAGCGGTGCCTGTCGGCTGCCCACACCCGCTGCTCTGCGGGAAGGTGAAGCTGGCAGCTGTTGCCCCCCCCAGCAGTGCTGGGACTTGCCAGAGAGCCACGGGATGCCCTAGAAATATTGCAGAGAGCAGTTGGGCAACCTGTGGCTCTTCTATTGTTCTAGAACTACAAACTCCAGCATGCCTAGACAGTTCCACAACAGCAGGAGACAGACATGTCCAGCCCCATACAATGCTTCCTGCTCTCTCCTCTTTCTCTAACCATTGCTGATCTAAGTCACAAAGAAATGGGGAACGGCATCTGTATTTGTGGAATGGGTGCGTGTCTATTATTTATTTATTGTTCGGTATAATGGACGGGGGGCGTTGGGGGGGGGGTCACATAAAACCAATCACCTTTGTGCAAAGGCGAATATCAGAACAAATCTGTTTTTTCTGGTTATTCGGGTCTCTAGCTGTGGGGCAGGCTGCACGCAGGGGGCTATGCTGTTCATTGGTGCTATTTAGTGTGCCCCCTACAGATTCTATAGCTAGGCATAACACACGGCTCCCTAACAGGGGGACAAGCAGTGCGGTCAGCGCAGCGATGTCCTCTCTTAGTCGTTTCCCATAAAGATATAAATGAAATATAAGCACACAACAAGCACGAAGGGCAACCAGACCGCACTGTCTACAAAAGAGGAGACCCTGTTATTGTAGAACTACAAGTTCCAGCATGCACAACATGTGGTGTTCCCCAAACAGCAACCGGACAGGCAGGATGGAGACAAACCAGAGCGCTGCCGAGGCAGTTTATGGGTTATAGCTTTTCTACGTCGCTCGTCTCAACTTTATCGTGTTCCCCACTTACAGCTGTGACCCAGCTTTCATGTACGGCAGAGGATCTGATACTCGGTCCTCAAGGCACCCTAACAATGCAGGTTTTAAGGATATCCAGGCTTGAGCTCAGGTAATTTAATTAGTGGTAATTTAATTAGTACTCCAGTCAATTTGATTTAACCACCTGTGCTAAACCATGGATAGCCTTAAAATCTGGAATGTTAGGATGCTTTGGAGGATCGAGTTCGGGAACCACTGAACTATGGCAAACATGAAGATCTTGTTCTAATGGTTTTACAGCAGCCCTAATATGACAAGGGGGGGCAGGGAGATGAATGAGCAGCTGTCATGCGGAACGATGCAACCAATTAATATTTCAATAAATGGATTTTTGCACTGGAAGCATCCTGCAGATGTAGGAACGCGACGGCTAGTCCTGTTACATACGGAAAGTTACGTTTCTTTTCTTTATTTCGCGACAGTGCCCTTTAAATTTGAACCTCTGATATAGAACCTTAGCGGTAAGAACCACTCTACAGCGTATGTCCTAGGCCACTTACCTGGAGGACTCCTGTTCCGGTCACACTGCTGGTTTCCTCCAGCGGTGGAGGCGATGGGAAGGTCTCTTCTACAGGAGGTGGAAACGGCTCTGCAAATTCCGGTGGTGGTGGAGGAGGAAAACTGGAGGTGGGGGAACCAAGGATATCGTCCCCAAAAGAGGGGGGCGGTGGGGGGAAAGATATGGTCGGACTCATGACGGAGTCATCGCTGGGTGGGGGAGGCGGCAGGATGAATTCTAAAAACAAAACAAAAAAGATACATGAAAATACTATTAGACATCAGGACCAAAATATCCTATTTATTTGTACCGTGCGTGCAGCGGTGGCAGATATTTTCTGGGCAGGAACAATCCATTAGGAACTGCTGACATGGCTGAGCAGGAGGCCGGGGGCGAGATATCACTTTGTTATAGCGCAGCGATGCCGCTGTATGCTCTCATACCACCCGCTCTCCGCTAAGAGGAACAGACGTAGGCTGTGTGCCGGATGCATGTACCCACTACGCATACAGCTGTCCGATGCAGGGCCTCAGGGAGCACAGGGAACATGGCAGTGCCAGGCCCACACCTCACCTCCGGGCCCCATACTGACCACACTTACAGCCCTGCCACTGCGTCAGGCCCTCGTGCTCCAGTGATGTCACCAGGTCCTATGTAACAAACTTTTATATAATACACTATATTTCAAATCAATGCAATTGTCCAGAATATCTGAGAACAACCTGAATCTCTAAACATACATTTACAACAAGGAAAATATTTGATGCTCCTTAAATTATAAAAAGGTTTTTTTTTTGTTTTCATTTATATTATATAGATAAGCCAATTTCAGACATTACAAGTCACACATGGACTGATATTGTCGGTCATACTGCGCCCTGTAACAGCTCCGATCAGGATGTCTCTGCGGAATTAAATAATGAGATTCCTATACACAGTGTTTTACTAGAAAACTGCGTTTCTTACCCCGGTCCCTTGGGAGGCACATACAAACACTACACAGCCGTCCATTAGCGTTATATAGCAAGCAATCAGATATATGTTTGCAGTCTCTACACTGCAGACAGTCACTAGTTAACATGGGGATCATCATCTAATTTTCCCTTTTACAATTTACCTGTCAATCAGTTTTTAATGATGTCCCTAATTGTTTCTCTTTCCTTTCCAGCTCACATCAGTGCTTTACAATCCCGCCTTTATATCATCATGCTCAGGTGTTTGTCACCGCTGTCCTGGGGTGACGTGAAGCTGCTCTGTAGACAGAGTGGTAAGCAGGGCAGGTAGCGTCGCGGATCTGCGTTGTATCTCATGGTGATAACATCAAACCGCGCCAATATTAATTTACGCCGTTTAGGTCCCGATTTTTTACATGACAGCGATGGGATATTGGGACAATTCTGTGCTTAGTACATGGATGGAAGAACAGAGACAGTACAGCTCACTTGTGCCGATGTTGTGTGTCCTTTTATCAAAGTATTTAAGTAGCGACGTGGTTCATCTCTCCTTCCCCGCCGAGGACCCAGCAAGTTTATTTAGGGTGGGCAGATAATTATGCATTATGGAAGGTTTGGAAACACATCTCACTGAAATTAGAAGACATGGAATGGTTTCCACACAGAAAAGCCGTCCGTACAGAAAGACCCCCCCCCCCCCCCCCCAAGTCCGTACAGAAAGCCCCCCCCCCCCCCAAGTCCGTACAGAAAGCACCCCCCCCCCCCCAAGTCCGTACAGAAAGCACCCCCCCCCCCCCCCCCAAGTCCGTACAGAAAGCACCCCCCCCCCCCCCAAGTCCGTACAGAAAGCACCCCCCCCCCCCCCCAAGTCCGTACAGAAAGCACCCCCCCCCCCCCCAAGTCCGTACAGAAAGCCCCCCCCCCCCAAGTCCGTACAGAAAGCCCCCCCCCCCCCCCCAAGTCCGTACAGAAAGCCCCCCCCCCCCCCAAGTCCGTACAGAAAGCCCCCCCCCCCCCCCCCCCAAGTCCGTACAGAAAGCCCCCCCCCCAAGTCCGTACAGAAAGCCCCCCCCCCCCAAGTCCGTACAGAAAGCCCCCCCCCCCAAGTCCGTACAGAAAGCCCCCCCCAAGTCCGTACAGAAAGCCCCCCCCCCCCAAGTCCGTACAGAAAGCCCCCCCCAAGTCCGTACAGAAAGCCCCGTACAGAAAGCCCCCCCCCCAAGTCCGTACAGAAAGCCCCCCCCAAGTCCGTACAGAAAGCCCCCCCCAAGTCCGCTTTCTACACGCTGACCCATCTGTTGGACTGCTAAACAGAGGCACATTGGAGTTTGGATAGGCCACAAACACTGAGGTCACCTGGCACGATGGCTTTATACACGGACCTGTGTCCAAATAGTGTCAGGATAAATGAATCAATGCGTCACATTTGGCGCAATGTTTTAGGTTTTAGGTTACCGAAGCCAACACAGAAAGGTCGGCGTGGTTTTTAGACAACAGACAGACTGGCGAGGGGAGGAGCGACCGGCCTATAATCGGAGAGAGCCTCCAAACACTGCAATACGTACGGAGGCGACCTCCACTGACCGCCTGAGTTGGATGAATGACGGTCGGGAGGAACACACAGGACTGATAACCAAACGACCGAGACCATTTGCTTTTAGCCAATCTCACGCTGTGAACAGTTATCGTTCAGGGTCTATACAGTGAACGATAAACATTCAGGACAGACGTTCCATCAGCTGATGTGAATGAGCATTGCTGAGTGTATGTCCAGTTTCACTGTCCAGTCTGGTGAACATCCCACCCATCAGATCACATTCAGACTGGGCAATAAGCATGGTGTAATAAGTCTAAGCTGGATACACGGAATCGGTATCTCCGGGCCTGATTCAGAGCCACTCGTAAGCGGCCGCTCGTTCGCTCAGAGCGATGTTCACACATCTGCGCATGCGTATGGGTCGTAATGCGCATGCGCCAACCAGTCAGTGCGGTCGGAAATCGTGTGTTCACAAAACAGCGAGGGCCTGCTAATTTGAGTGACAGGATGAGGCATTTGCGGGTGGTAACGAGAAGGTGCTTGAAAACGGGGAGTGGTGATCCGAACACAGGCGTGCCAAACGGTCAAAACAGGCGTTTTAAGGGTGTGCATAATTAACAAAGCAGCGTCATCGACCACGTCACTTCGTTGTCTCTTAGCCTGAACTGTTCGCATGATTGCGGTAGGAAATCCAACCACAAGCACTGCGAGCAGTTCAGATGCCTTTTGATGTACTCGATTAATCAAATAAATAGCGGAGATGACGTAGGATGCGAGCGGCCAGGGGGCGTCTTTACAAAATAGCGAGCGCATGTTTCGTTCGCTCAGACTTAGAGGCGTCAACAGACCGCAAAGAGCGAGCGCTAAATTTAAATAGCCGGCCCCTTTTTCTGAACGAGCGAGCGCAAATAGCGTCCGGCTCTGAATCAGGCGCTGTGCCTGTTGCTATAAAGCTCTGCTGCAGTGCACAGCTGTACTTACCTGGGGATCCAGCTCTCCAGCGAGTCCATCCAGGGCTCCGGCAGTCAGCAGACCAGGCAGATGCCCGTCCTCCATGAGTCTCCCATTCAGGTAGATAAGACATTCAAAGGGGAAGAGACCAACAAAGCCGCCATGTCTGACAGCAGCCTTAGACCAGAGAGGAGCGTGTCCCTGAGGACCTGCCGGTACCAGATCCCAGGATATAAAGAGGGTGCTCCCTACAGTCATTACATAGCGTCTGTGCATGCACCACCATCATGCCGGTCACTTATGGCATTCATACTGTACATGTTACTGTTATAAAGTACACAGTATAGAGTATAGTATGAGTACTGTAACATGTACACATGTATAAAGGTGACGTGATGTCATTTCCATAACATACATACATTTCCGGTTTAGTAGAACTTTTAATTTAATTAATTTTAAATGTATTCAGTAAGACAATAACTCTTAATGATCTCATCGTACAGGTCACCAAGTGTCTGATTGCAATAATGCCGTCAAATTGCACGAAACACATGGCATGGGCAGGATTTACACGTGTAGCCAACTGCCAACAATACACGGCATGGCCAGGATTTACACGTGTAGCCACTGCCAACAACCCCTGTACATCTCTATACCATGTACAGTACACTGGTGACTACAACCCCTGTACATCTCTACACCATGTACAGTGCCCTGGTAACTACAACCCCTGTACATCTCTATACCATGTACAGTACCCTGGTAACTACAACCCCTGTACATCTCTATACCATGTACAGTACACTGGTGACTACAACCCCTGTACATCTCTATGCCATGTACAGTACACTGGTGACTACAACCCCTGTACATCTCTATACCATGTACAGTACACTGGTGACTACAACCCCTGTACATCTATACCATGTACAGTACACTGGTGACTACAACCCCTGTACATCTCTATACCATGTACAGTACACTGGTGACTACAGCCCCTGTACATCTATACCATGTACAGTACCCTGGTGACTACAACCCTTGTACATCTCTATACGATGTACAGTACCCTGGTGACTACAACCCTTGTACATCTCTATACCATGTACAATACACTGGTGACTACAACCCCTGTACATCTCTATACCATGTACAGTACACTGGTGACTACAGCCCCTGTACATCTATACCATGTACAGTACCCTGGTGACTACAACCCTTGTACATCTCTATACCATGTACAGTACCCTGGTGACTACAACCCTTGTACATCTCTATACCATGTACAGTACCCTGATGACTACAACCCTTGTACATCTCTA
Organism: Taudactylus pleione; assembly: GCA_031769625.1. NCBI lineage: Eukaryota > Metazoa > Chordata > Amphibia > Anura > Myobatrachidae > Taudactylus > Taudactylus pleione. Next base: position 3,606,206 of record JAUIMM010000230.1, read on the forward strand.
TACCATGTACAGTACCCTGGTGACTACAAACCTTGTACATCTCTATACCATGTACAGTACACTGGTGACTACAACCCCTTTACATCTCTATACCATGTACAGTACACTGGTGACTACAACCCCTGTACATCTCTATACCATGTACAGTGCCCTGGTGACTACAACCCCTGTACATCTCTACACCATGTACAGTACACTGGTGACTACAACCCCTGTACATCTCTACACCATGTACAGTGCCCTGGTAACTACAACCCCTGTACATCTCTACACCATGTACAGTGCCCTGGTAACTACAACCCCTGTACATCTCTATACCATGTACAGTACCTTGGTAACTACAACCCCTGTACATCTCTATACCATGTACAGTACACTGGTGACTACAACCCCTGTACATCTCTATGCCATGTACAGTACACTGGTGACTACAACCCCTGTACATCTATACCATGTACAGTGCCCTGGTAACTACAACCCCTGTACATCTCTATACCATGTACAGTACCCTGGTAACTGCAACCCCTGTACATCTCTATACCATGTACAGTACACTGGTGACTACAACCCCTGTACATCTCTATACCATGTACAGTACACTGGTGACTACAACCCCTGTACAGTACACTGGTGACTACAACCCCTGTACATCTCTATACCATGTACAGTACACTGGTGACTACAGCCCCTGTACATCTATACCATGTACAGTACCCTGGTGACTACAACCCCTGTACATCTCTATACCATGTACAGTACACTGGTGACTACAACCCCTGTACATCTCTATACCATGTACAGTACACTGGTGACTACAACCCCTGTACATCTCTATACCATGTACAGTACACTGGTGACTACAACCCCTGTACATCTCTATGTCATGTACAGTACACTGGTGACTACAACCCCTGTACATCTATACCATGTACAGTGCCCTGGTGACTACAACCCTTGTACATCTCTATACCATGTACAGTACCTTGGTAACTACAACCCCTTTACATCTCTATACCATGTACAGTACACTGGTGACTACAACCCCTGTACATCTCTATACCATGTACAGTGCCCTGGTGACTACAACCCCTGTACATCTCTATACCATGTACAGTACACTGGTGACTACAACCCCTTTACATCTCTATACCATGTACAGTACACTGGTGACTACAACCCCTTTACATCTCTATACCATGTACAGTACACTGGTGACTACAACCCCTGTACATCTCTATGTCATGTACAGTACACTGGTGACTACAACCCCTGTACATCTATACCATGTACAGTGCCCTGGTGACTACAACCCTTGTACATCTCTATACCATGTACAGTACACTGGTGACTACAACCCCTGTACATCTCTATACCATGTACAGTGCCCTGGTGACTACAACCCCTGTACATCTCTACACCATGTACAGTACACTGGTGACTACAACCCCTGTACATCTCTACACCATGTACAGTGCCCTGGTAACTACAACCCCTGTACATCTCTACACCATGTACAGTGCCCTGGTAACTACAACCCCTGTACATCTCTATACCATGTACAGTACCTTGGTAACTACAACCCCTGTACATCTCTATACCATGTACAGTACACTGGTGACTACAACCCCTGTACATCTCTATGCCATGTACAGTACACTGGTGACTACAACCCCTGTACATCTATACCATGTACAGTGCCCTGGTAACTACAACCCCTGTACATCTCTATACCATGTACAGTACCCTGGTAACTGCAACCCCTGTACATCTCTATACCATGTACAGTACACTGGTGACTACAACCCCTGTACATCTCTATATCATGTACAGTACACTGGTGACTACAACCCCTGTACAGTACACTGGTGACTACAACCCCTGTACATCTCTATACCATGTACAGTACACTGGTGACTACAGCCCCTGTACATCTATACCATGTACAGTACCCTGGTGACTACAACCCCTGTACATCTCTATACCATGTACAGTACCCTGGTGACTACAACCCTTGTACATCTCTATACCATGTACAGTACACTGGTGACTACAACCCCTTTACATCTCTATACCATGTACAGTACACTGGTGACTACAACCCCTGTACATCTCTATACCATGTACAGTGCCCTGGTGACTACAACCCCTGTACATCTCTATACCATGTACAGTACACTGGTGACTACAACCCCTTTACATCTCTATACCATGTACAGTACACTGGTGACTACAACCCCTTTACATCTCTATACCATGTACAGTACACTGGTGACTACAACCCCTGTACATCGCTATACCATGTACAGTACACTGGTGAATAAAAGTTTCTACAGCTATGATTTCAGTGAGTGCTGGTTCTACCTTTTCTTTCGGGATTAGGAGAGTGCATTTATTAATTTTTTAGGAACCCTGCACCACGCTATTGTTTAACAAGACTGACTGCTATCTCACACCCCACTATGTGTGTATGTATGTATGTATGTATGATAGATATATACACATACACACACACACAGCGCATCTGGAAAGTATTAACAATGCTTCACTTTTTCCACATTTTGTTATGTTACAGCCTTATTCCAAAATGGAATAAATTCATTTTTGTCCTCAAAATTCTACACACAATACCCCATAATGACAACGTGTAAAACGTTTGAGATTTTTGCAAATTTAATTAAAAAAAACAAAAAAACACAACACACTAAGAAATCATATGTACATAAGTATTCACGACCTTTGTCATGAAGCTCAAAATTGAGCTCAGGTGCATCCTGTTTCCACTGATCATCCTTGAGATGTTCCTACAGCTTAATTGTAGCCCACCTGTGGTAAATTCAGTTGCTTGGACATGATTTTGAAAGGCATACACCTGTCTATATAAGGTCTCAGAGCACAAACAGAGCATGAAGTTCAAGGAATTGTCTGTAAACCTCCGAGACAGGATTGGCTCGAGGCACAAATCTGGGGAAGGGTACAGAAAAATATCTGCTGCTTTGAAGGTCCCAATGGCCTCCATCATCCATAAATGGAAGAAGTTCCGAACCACTAGGAGTCTTCCTAGAGTTGTCCGGCTGTCTAAACTGAGTGATCAGGGGAGAAGGGCCCTAGTCAGGGAGGTGACCAAGAACTCAATAGTCACTCTGTCAGAGCTACAGCATTCCTCTGTGGAGAGAGGAGAACCTTCCAGAAGGACAACCATCTCTGCAGCAATCAGGCCTGTATATTAGTGGCCAGACGGAAGCCACTCCTAGTAAAAAGCACATGGCAGCCCGCATGGAGTTTGCCAAAATGCACCTGAAGGACTCTCAGACCAAGAGAAACAAAAGATTGAACTCTTTGGCGTGAATGCCAGGCGTTATGTTTGGAGGAAACCAGGCACCACTCATCACCAGGCAAATACCATCCCTACAGTGAAGCATGGTGGTGGCAGCATCATGCTGTGGGGATGTTTTTCAGCGGCAGGAACTGGGAGACTAGTCAGGATAGAGGGAAAGATGAATGCAGCAATGTACAGAGACATCCTGGATGAAAACCTGCTCCAGAGCGCTCTTCACCTCAGAATGGGGCGACGGTTCATCTTTCAGCAGGACAATGACCCTAAGCACACAGCCAAGATATCAAAGGAGTGGCTTCAGGACAACTCTGTGAATGTCCTTGAGTGGCCCAGCCAGAGCCCAGACTTGAATCCGATTGAACATCTCTGGAGAGATCTGAAAATGTCTGTGCACCGACGCTTCCCATCCAACCTGATGGAGCTTCAGAGGTGCTGCAAAGAGGAATGGGCGAAACTGCCCAAAGATAGGTGTGCCAAGCTTGTGGCATCATATTCAAAAAGACTTGAGGCTGTAATTGCTGCCAAAGGTGCATCAACAAAGTATTGAGCAAAGGCTGTGACTACTTATGTACATGTGATTTCTTAGGGGTTTTTATTTTATAAATTTGCAAAAAAAAATTTTTCACGTTGTCATTATGGGGTATTGTGTGTAGAATTTTGAGGACAAAAATAAATTTATTCCATTTTGGAATAAGGTTGTAACGTAACAAACTGTGGAAAAAGTGAAGCGTTGTGAATACTTTCCAGATGATATAGATAGATAGAGATATATATATATTTTACACACACACTTTGTAATAATAATAATAATAATAATAAACATCTGATACAGCCAATGTTTTTTGAAAAAAATTATAGTAATTATAGTTACAAAATAAAGACGTAACGGATATAATAATTACTCATCTCTGAGACTGGTAGAGGAAGGCTCCTACAATTATAGCTCAATTAACCCAATTGTTGTAGACAAATTCTGTGAGATCCTAAATAGTCGTCTGAAGGTCAAATGCCCCCAGCTCTACCCAGCCATGAGCCCGGAGTACCGAGGAGACCGTCACTGTCACCTTCTGGCCGCTATCAGCAGTGACGAAACAGGGCTGCTCTGTGCCAAGGCCGCATCCAGACACACGGAGGCCTGCTACTGAGCTGAAAGACGCCTGTAGACACGGTCACCTTCCCGCTGCAGTTACGTCCCATGCCCAATTATGCGCAATCATTATGTCATTCGTATTAGATCATCACCAGTGGCATCGTCACGCCAGTGCCGGCTTACAGGGGTCGCTACAAGCAGAACACGTCCTTGCCACAAGCCCAGATTTGTGGACAGTCACTTAAACCAGAGGACTACGGCAGCCCCCTGCATGCATTTACCAGCTCTAAAAGGAGGGGGGATATATTACTCATTTATTATTTACATTGTGCAATATTTGCACCATGGTCTCAATGTGTGCTGGACATTTTCCTTACCTGTGATATTGACGAAATGCTGTTGGGTTTGGGACCCCTCTGTACAGCAAACCTGCACATTATCTGCAAGGAAATTTACTGTCTTATTCATGATCTATAGCTGTACGGACACCAGAGGCACCACCATAGATCACTACAGTGCGAGGGAAAGACGGTCTACGCTCACCAGCACCGAGAGCCGCAGTGAGGAATGGCTCCTGGCTGCAGGTACTGAGGAGGTTACCTGGGAAGTGCTGCACAGAGGGGAACCTTCTTGGGAAACTGCTATCTGCAAGTTTATAACCACTGTTAGGAACGTTACACCATCAGCTGTACAAACTATAGGTTACACACTATTCATCCGTCAGCAATCTACACAATAATCCCATCAGTGGCCGGAGAATGCTGGGGGTTGTGATCCAACAACAGCAGAATGGTCGCAGGTGTCCTAAGCCCCCACCTCATCTACTGACATGAGGGGAATTTTCTGACTTCCAACATAGCAAGATGCCGGAGCTTCACCAAACGGACCCCCCCCCCCCCCCAAGTGAGACAGGTGCTACTTACAGCGTCGCTATCTTTGGCGTTTATAGCGAAACAGGAGAAAGCCGATGGAACAGAGGTACCCAAGCAATAAAGACAACCTAATATTATCCTGCTACTTGCTATACAACGTGCCAAGGACAGGCCCAATAAGACACAAAGTATCAGATGTTATTACCCTCCGGCTCGCTACTGGATGGTTCCAGGGGGGGAAACTCTCCTACTCTCCCCAAGAACGCCCGGATGCCGGGGGCCGAGGTGATTTCCTGAGGTCCCGCATCTTCTGCTGCTTTAAACGGGTTCACTTTGGGCTTGGGGGGCACCACCGGAGCAAATTTTTTGGGCTGGTTGTAAAAAGATGGAGTGGATATGTTGATAGTGAAAGAGGAGGTCATCCGGGTGGCCGGAGTCGCTGGGTCCATCTTGGGGTCTTTAAAAAAAAATAAAACGGAAAAAAAAAAAAAGGTAAATATGTTAATTGAAAATATGAAAACTATAATATATATTACAGACACATAAAATCACCAGCACGTCCGGGTAAGTCATCAGATGTGACTGTTTATTACACACAGGATACAACACAACAGGATTTGCACAATGGCCTCCCTGAGTACAGCCGCTAGTGACAGGCGCGCTGCAGCGGAGCAAACTACAGGGGCATTAGAAGGGTTAAAATACGGAGCAGTTAAGTGTAATTTAACTCTCACTATGATGAAATGCTGCAGAACAGCTCCCTGCCGGCTCAAGGTTGAACGCCATCCTCCGCCCGTCTCTCCCTGCGTCTGTCTCTCTTTGTTTCCATGGAAATACTCCCGAGGGTTCCTGCCCAGCTCAGCATTTACACCATGGCAGCCTCCTATCACGGGCTGATGGTGGGGGGCTGGAGAGAGGAGAGAGCTCTGGCCCTGGCCCTGCAGTGGTTGTAGTAGCAGCACAGCAAACGTCCCCTAACACAGGCTGCTAGGACAAGGCTAAAGGCCCCGAATGCAGGGACGTTTCTGCGGCCTCACACGGAGCACGTTCTAAGTAGATTTTATTAGGAGGATCTCTGCGGCCTTAAAATAAATTGTTTCAGATGAGTAATACAACTTCCATCATGAGGTGCTGAAAAACAAAGGCACTGTGAATGGGAGAGGTAGGCGCCGAGTCAGCTGTGAATGGGAGAGGTAGGCGCCGAGTCAGCTGTGAATGGGAGAGGTAGGCGCCGAGTCAGCTGTGAATGGGAGAGGTAGGCGCCGAGTCAGCTGTGAATGGGAGAGGTAGGCGCCGAGTCAGCTGTGAATGGGAGAGGTAGGTGTCGTGGAGGTAGGTTGTTGTGAGTAAAGGGAGGTAGGTTAGATATGATATGCAGCACTTTAATGTGTGCGCTCAGGTATAGCACTGCATAGGTGCTCTTACACATTGAGTGCACTGACAGCACTGAGCAGGGGGACATGTAGGAGGAGGATGCACTGACAACTGAGCAGGGGGTCATGTAGGACGAGGATGCACTGACAGCACTGAGCAGGGGGTCATGTAGGATGATGATGCACTGACAGCACTGAGCAGGGGGTCATGTAGGATGATGATGCACTGACAGCACTGAGCAGGGGGTCATGTAGAAGGAGAATACACTGACAGCACTGAGCAGGGGGTCATGTAGGAGGAGGATGCACTGACAGCACTGAGCAGGGGGTCATGTAGGAGGAGGATGCACTGACAGCACTGAGCAGGGGGACATGTAGGAGGAGGATGCACTGACAGCACTGAGCAGGTGGTCATGTAGAAAGAGGATACACTGACAGCACTGAGCAGGGGGTCATGTAGGAGGAGGATGCACTGACAGCACTGAGCAGGGGGTCATGTAGGAGGAGGATGCACTGACAGCACTGAGCAAGGGGTCATGTAGTATGAGGATGCACTGACAGCACTGCGCAAGAGGTCATGTAGGAGGAGGATGCACTGACAGCACTGAGCAGGGGGTCATGTAGGATGAGGATGCACTGACAGCACTGAGCAGGGGGTCATGTAGGATGAGGATACACTGACAGCACTGAGCAGGGGGTCATGTAGGATGAGGATACACTGACAGCACTGAGCAGGGGGTCATGTAGGACGAGGATACACTGACAGCACTGAGCAGGGGGTCATGCAGGACGAGGATGCACTGACAGCACTGAGCAGGGGGTCATGTAGGATGATGATGCACTGACAGCACTGAGCAGGGGGTCATGTAGGATGAGCATGCACTGACAGCACTGAGCAGGGGGTCAAGTAGGATGAGGATGCACTGACAGCACTGAGCAGGAGGTCATGTAGGATGAGGATGCACTGACAGCACTGAGCAGGGGGTCATGTAGGATGAGGATACACTGACAGCACTGAGCAGGGGGTCATGTAGGATGAGGATGCACTGACAGCACTGAGCAGGGGGTCATGTAGGATGAGGATACACTGACAACTGAGCAGGAGGTAGGTGCAGTGACAGAGAATTGGCAGTAGGGGGCGCTGCAGGATAGAATTGCTCAGTAACAGTAATGTGAGAAGAGGATGCTGGATGATTAGGATGCCGATCACAGAGAGGTGTAGGAGGTGATCTGGCAGATGAATAATAAGAATATGGGATACTGTAGCATGTGGGTGCAGTGACATCTCCAGGATAATAGTATATGCTGCCATATGTAGTTACAGAGAAATAGAGACGCGTCCTCGTACATCTTTGACACAGTTGTGCCAAACAGTCCCTCTAGCACAGTTAGTCTTTTTTGCCTAAAATACGACATAATACAATGTAATAGCACCAGGAGACTGACTGATTAATTAGATGTGCGACACTCGTATACCTGTGTGCGACTGAGTGCATGAATCAGCATGCGAAGCGCCAGGATGCCGCGGCTTTTATCCCCACGCCAAGTTCCGTTTATAGACTCAGTCGCACACAGATATACAGGCATCACATTAATCAGCGCAGTCTCCTGGTGCGTCCTAGTTGCATCGCATATTCTGGGGGAAAAAAGGACGCCCAGCGCTAGAGTAGCAGCACAGGATCTGGCGACTCTCACCAGCCATGTTGCGCCACGTGGCGTTAGGAGGATAGATGTATGAGGACACAGCCAGCTGTAGAAGTGAGAACGGGGGTTACTGTAGATGAGGGAGCAGAAACATAGAAGTAAGAATAAATACACACACAGTGAGATTAGAAGCTGCTGCAGGATGTGGGTGCAGGACTTTACAGTGACTATAGGGGGAGCTGAAGGATGTGAGAGCACAATCATACAGCAAGAAATGTGGGCGCAGTGACACGCCGCACAGCGAGATTAGAGAGGGAGCAGTGACACGCCGCACAGCGAGATTAGAGAGGGAGCAGTGACACGCCGCACAGCGAGATTAGAGAGGGAGCAGTGACACGCCGCACAGCGAGATTAGAGAGGGAGCAGTGACACGCCGCACAGCGAGATTAGAGAGGGAGCAGTGACACGCCGCACAGTGAGATTAGAGAGGGAGCAGTGACATACCGTACAGTGAGATTAGAGGAAGCAGTGACGTACTGTACAGTGAGATCAGAGGAAGCAGTGACGTACTGTACAGTGAGATTAGAGGGTTCTGCAAGATTTAGATGTATTCAAATTCAGTGGCTGATGCAGTTATATGCAAGTCGGCCTTAATGGCTCCCGCGTTACATATATTAACCACGCGCAGAGTTGTACTCGGACCACCCATAAATCGCACACTTTGTTTGATAGCAGTCACCTCCCTCAGGGCGCACGTACACCAGTCTACACTTGGTTCTAATAATACATCTGGAAACAGGAGTATTTATGCTTCCAACCAACTTGCATAGCCGGAAATTCCATCAACACACATTCTATGTACCTGACCTACGCGGGATCCCCCCTCACAGTCCAGTTATGCCCTTTCTGTCACCAGTGGAGATGCGACAGAAATATGTACACCTATGCGCAGCTTGTACCTTCGTACTATTGCTTCTGGGGGCATGCGTACTGCGAGTACACGCAGTGCGTAGAGGCAGCTCCATAGACCGCTGGTACTGTAGGAGAATGCACAGGTGGGTTACAGCCATGGCCAAAAGTTATGAGAATGACACAAGTATTGGTTTTCACAAAGTTTGCTGCTTCAGTGTTTTTAGACCTTTTTGTGAGATGTTACTATGGTATACTGAGGTAACATTACAAGCATTTCATAAGTGTCAAAGGCTTTTATTGACAATTACATTAAGGGCTCGATCCAATTAGGTGCGATGTCCCGTGGCAACGGCGTTAAAACGCTGGCAACGGCCCGGAACATCGCACCCTTCGCAGCCCGACTCGCCACTGAATTCGCCTGAATTTGCTTGCTGCCCTATGGGGTAGCGAGCACTTTCTGGCGAATCCGGGAGGCCGTCAAGCACAACCACTGTCGCGATGACTCGTACACGTGAGTACATCGCACCTAATTGGATCAAGCCCTAAGTTTATGCAAGATTCAATATTTGCAGTGTTGACCCTTCTTTTTCAAGACCTCTGCAATTCACCCTGGCATGCTGTCAATCAACTTCTGGGCCACATACTGACTGATGGCCTTACCTAATCAATGCTTGGAGTTTGTCAAAATTTGTGGGTATTTGTTTGTCCACCTGCCTCTTGAGGATTGACTACAAGTTCTCAATGGGAATAAGGTCTGGGGAGTTTCCTGGCCATGGGCTCAAAATTTCGATGTTTTGTTCCCCGAGCCACTTAGTTATCACTTTTGCCTTCTGGCAAGGTGCTCCATCATGCTGGAGAAGGCATTGTTCCTCACCAAACTGTTCTTGGATGGTTGGGAGAAGGTTTTGGTACCATTCTTTATTCATGGCTGTGTTCTTGCAAAATTGTGAGTGATCCCACGCCCTTGGCTGAGAAGCAACAACACACATGAATGGTCTCAGGATGCTTTACTGTTGGCATGACACAGGACTGATGGTAGCGCTCTCCTTCTCCGGACAAGCGTTTTTCCAGATGCTCCAAACAATCTGAAAGAGGATTCATCAGAGAAAATGACTTTACCCCAGTCCTCTGCAGTCCAATCCCTGTACCTTTTGCAGAATATCAGTCTGTACCTGCTGTTTTTCGTGGAGAGAAGTGGCTTCTTTGCTGCCCTTCTTGACACCAGACCATCCTCCAAAAGCCTTTGTACTGTGTCATGCCAACAGTAAAGCATCCTGAGACCATTCATGTGTGTTGTTGCTTCTCAGCCAAGGGAGTGGAATTACTCACAATTTTGCCTAAGAACACAGCCATGAATAAAGAATGGTACCAAAACCTCCTCCAAGAGCAACTTCTATCAACCATCCAAGAACAGTTTGGTGAGGAACAATGCCTTCTCCAGCATGATGGAGCACCTTGCCATAAGGCAAAAGTGATAAGTGGCTCGGGGAACAAAACATCAACATTTTGAGCCCATGGCCAGGAAACTCCCCAGACCTTAATCCAATAGAGAATGTGTGGTCAGTCCTCACGAGGTGGGAGGACAAACATAAACCCACAGATTCTGACAAACTCCAAGCATTGATTAGGCAAGAATGGGCGGCCATCAGTCAATATGTGGCCCAGAAGGTGAGTGACAGCATGCCAGGGCGAATTGCAGAGGTCTTGAAAAAGAAGGGTAAACACTGCAAATATTGTCTCTTTGCATAAACTTAATGTAATTGTGAATAAAAGCCTTTGACACTTATGAAATGCTGTAATGTTACCTCAGTATACCATAGTAACATCTGACACTTATGTAATGCTGTAATGTTACCTCAGTATACCATAGTAACATCTGACACTTATGTAATACTGTAATGTTACTTCAGTATACCATTGTAACATCTGACACAAAGGTCTAAAAACACTGAAGCAGCAAACTTTGTGACTTGTGTCATTCTCACAACTTTTGGCCATGGCTGTATAAACCTTTGGGAAGCAATAATATAGCGCAGCCTGGATATGTTAGAGCAGGAATGTATCTGAGCAGACGTGCTGGAGCTGGGCAGAGTGTAGCCCCCCACAGACGTGCTGGACCTGAGCAGGGTGCAGCCTCCCCCACAGACGTGCTGGAGCTGGGCAGAGAGTGCAGCCCCCACAGACGTGCTGGAGCTGGGCAGAGAGTGCAGCCCCCCCAGACGTGCTGGAGCTGGGCAGAGAGTGCAGCCCCCCCAGACGTGCTGGAGCTGGGCAGAGAGTGCAGCCCCCCACAGATGTGCTGGAGCTGGGCAGGGTGCAGCCCCCCCACAGACGTGCTGGAGTTGGGCAGGGTGCAGCCCCCCCACAGACGTGCTGGAGCTGGGCAGAGTGCAGCCCCCCACACAGACGTGCTGGAGCTGGGCAGAGTGCAGCCCCCCACACAGACGTGCTGGAGCTGGGCAGAGTGCAGCCCCCCACACAGACGTGCTGGAGCTGGGCAGAGTGCAGCCCCCCACACAGACGTGCTGGAGCTGGGCAGAGTGCAGCCCCCCACACAGACGTGCTGGAGCTGGGCAGAGTGCAGCCCCCCACACAGACGTGCTGGAGCTGGGCAGAGTGCAGCCCCCCCACACAGACGTGCTGGAGCTGGGCAGAGTGCAGCCCCCCCACACAGACGTGCTGGAGCTGGGCAGACTGCAGCCCCCCACACAGACGTGCTGGAGCTGGGCAGAGTGCAGCCCCCCACACAGACATGCTGGAGCTGGGCAGAGTGCAGCCCCCCACACAGACGTGCTGGAGCTGGGCAGAGTGCAGCCCCCCACACAGACGTGCTGGAGCTAGGCAGAGTGCAGCCCCCCACACAGACGTGCTGGAGCTGGGCAGAGTGCAGCCCCCCACACAGACGTGCTGGAGCTGGGCAGAGTGCAGCCCCCCCACACAGACGTGCTGGAGCTGGGCAGAGTGCAGCCCCCCCACACAGACGTGCTGGAGCTGGGCAGACTGCAGCCCCCCACACAGACGTGCTGGAGCTGGGCAGAGTGCAGCCCCCCACACAGACATGCTGGAGCTGGGCAGAGTGCAGCCCCCCACACAGACGTGCTGGAGCTGGGCAGAGTGCAGCCCCCCACACAGACGTGCTGGAGCTGGGCAGAGTGCAGCCCCCCACACAGACATGCTGGAGCTGGGCAGAGTGCAGCCCCCCACACAGACGTGCTGGAGCTGGGCAGAGTGCAGCCCCCCACACAGACATGCTGGAGCTGGGCAGAGTGCAGCAATACCCTGTACAGCTGTGAGTGATGAGAGGACAGAAAGTTTGTGGCCTGCAGGTCAGGATGAGGTAACCAGCAGGGCCTGGGCCGCAGGGCAGGAATGAGGTAACTGTGGGGGAGGTCTCCTTGTTCTCTCAGGATGTGGAAGGAGAAGAGGTGAGTGAGCAATGTCTTAGGATTGCAGGGGGGGGGGAGGAGGAGTAAGGCTGACCCCCTCCCCTTCCCCAGCTGGGAGTCATTAACTAACATTACAGGACTGAGCTGGGGGTAACAGAGACATCCACACATAACATGGAGGAAAGAGACAGTCCCCCACAATATGCATATATACAATAGACAGCCATCTGCAATATGCAACAGGGGACAGCAAAGACACACAGTGCAGTGTGCATCATGGAGCAAATACAACCCCTTACCCTCCACAGCAATCACTGTGCATCAGCAGGAGGAATGGAAAGAGAGGAAAGAGACAGGCAGTCATGTGTGCAGAGGGAGGAAAGAGACAGGCAGTCATGTGTGCAGAGGGAGGAAAGAGACAGGCAGTCATGTGTGCAGAGGGAGGAAAGAGACAGGCAGTCATGTGTGCAGAGGGAGGAAAGAGACAGGCAGTCATGTGTGCAGAGGGAGGAAAGAGACAGGCAGTAATGTGTGGAGAGGGAGGAAAGAGACAGCCAGTCATAAAGATCAATATACTTGCATTGTAACAAAGAGACAGCAGCAGAGCCTAACATTAGATTGCTAGAGAGAGACATGCAGGGCAACATGATAGGTGGTAAGAGATATAGCAAACAAAAGAGTGTTAGCGACATACTGCTGTCACATCTGGGCAGCAGAAGAGAGTTCCAGTGGTGGCAGAGACATCAGGATAAGACAGAGGCTACAGGAAGACAGGGGAGCTGCTGAGAAACCTGCCCTGCACTGGGGCAGGAGAGAGGGACCCCCAGCACACCCACTAACCCCAGGAGCTGCCCCTCTACCTGCTATCACTGTGCCTTCTCCTCCCAGAGACATTCACACACAGGAAACACAGAGACAGACAGTGAGTGCCTCTTACCTCTGAGTAGCAGAGACTGACTGCCAGCAGCAGAGGCTGAGAGACTGCCTGAGACAGCCCAGGGGGAGTGGAGAGGGCGAGGCTAGCAGGGAGTGTGTCACTCTATCGGTATGTGCACTGTGGTCACTCACTACTAGGTGTGGGTGCACTCTAATCTGTCTCTCTCATAGCTGTCTAACTGATCGAGTACCTGTCTGATGCTGTCTCCTAATGAATGTCAGTGCATGGCTGTTCGAAGTGTCTGTCTCTCTCCATTAGACTGTGCGGTTATCTCTCAGACTTTCCTTTCATCGATGTAGTGATCTTTGCTGTCTAATTTACTTTCCCTGTGATATGATTACATTAGACTGTCTGCTGGAGTCTGTGTGTCTCTATGCATTGTTGTCTGGGAAAGTCTATTTAATATAGAGTGTGAGCTCCTTTGTCTCTGCTGCTTATTTTGTAGCACAAGAACAAAACATTGTGTATATTATATGTGTGCAGTGATACAGTACATAGGGTCCAGCTATAAGTGCAGAGATACATGTGCCCATACAGTTCATAGGGCCCAGCTATAAGTGCAGAGATACATGTGCCCATACAGTTCATAGGGCCCAGCTATAAGTGCAGAGATACATGTGCCCATACAGTTCATAGGGCCCAGCTATAAGTGCAGAGATACATGTGCCCATACAGTACATAGGGCCCAGCTATAAGTGCAGAGATACATGTGCCCATACAGTTCATAGGACCCGGCTATAAGTGCAGAGATACATGTGCCCATACAGTACATAGGGCCCAGCTATAAGTGCAGGGATACATGTGCCCATACAGTACATAGGCCCAGCTATAAGTGCAGGGATACATGTGCCCATACAGTACATAGGGCCCAGCTATAAGTGCAGGGATACATGTGCCCATACAGTACATAGGGCCCGGCTATAAGTGCAGGGATACATGTGCCCATACAGTACATAGGGCCCAGCTATAAGTGCAGGGATACATGTGCCCATACAGTACATAGGGCCCAACTATAAGTGCAGAGATACATGTGCCCATACAGTACATAGGACCCGGCTATAAGTGCAGTAATACATGTGCCCATACAGTACATAGGGCCCAGCTATAAGTGTAGTGATACATGTGCCCATACAGTACATAGGACCCGGCTATAAGTGCAGCGATACATGTGCCCATACAGTACATAGGACCCAGCTATAAAGGAAGCGATACATGTGCCCATACAGTACATAGGGTCCAGCTATAAGTGCAGTGATACATGTGCCCATACAGTACATAGGGCCCAGCTATAAGTGCAGTGATACATGTGCCCATACAATACATAGGGCCCCGCTATAAGTGCAGGGGTACATGTGCCCATACAATACATAGGGCCCCGCTATAAGTGCAGTGATACATGTGCCCATACAGTACATAGGGCCCAGCTATAAGTGTAGTGATACATGTGCCCATACAGTACATAGGACCCGGCTATAAGTGCAGCGATACATGTGCCCATACAGTACATAGGACCCAGCTATAAAGGAAGCGATACATGTGCCCATACAGTACATAGGGCCCGGCTATAAGTGCAGCAATACATGTGCCCATACAGTACATAGGGCCCGGCTATAAGTGCAGTAATACATGTGCCCATACAGTACATAGGACCTAGCTATAAGTGCAGTGATACATGTGCCCATACAGTACATAGGGCCCGGCTATAAGTGCAGTGATACATGTGCCCATACAGTACATAGGACCTAGCTATAAGTGCAGCGATACATGTGCCCATACAGTACATAGGACCCAGCCATAAGTGTAGTGATACATGTGCCCATACAGTACATAGGGACCAGCTATAAGTGCAGCGATACATGTGCCCATACAGTACATAGGGCCCAGCTATAAGTGCAGCGATACATGTGCCCTTACAGTACATAGGACCTAGCTATAAGTGCAGCGATACATGTGCCCATACAGTACATAGGGACCGGCTATAAGTGCAGCGATACATGTGCCCATACAGTACATAGGACCCAGCCATAAGTGTAGTGATACATGTGCCCATACAGTACATAGGGCCCAGCTATAAGTGCAGCGATACATGTGCCCATACAGTACATAGGGCCCAGCTATAAGTGCAGCGATACATGTGCCCATACAGTACATAGGGCCCAGCTATAAGTGCAGTGATACATGTGCCCATACAGTACATAGGGCCCGGCTATAAGTGCAGTGATACATGTGCCCATACAGTACATAGGACCTAGCTATAAGTGCAGCGATACATGTGCCCATACAGTACATAGGACCCAGCCATAAGTGTAGTGATACATGTGCCCATACAGTACATAGGGCCCAGCTATAAGTGCAGCGATACATGTGCCCTTACAGTACATAGGACCTAGCTATAAGTGCAGCGATACATGTGCCCATACAGTACATAGGGACCGGCTATAAGTGCAGCGATACATGTGCCCATACAGTACATAGGACCCAGCTATAAGTGCAGTGATACATGTGCCCATACAGTACATAGGGCCCAGCTATAAGTGCAGCGATACATGTGCCCATACAGTACATAGGGCCCAGCTATAAGTGCAGCGATACATGTGCCCATACAGTACATAGGGCCCAGCTATAAGTGCAGCGATACATGTGCCCATACAGTACATAGGAACCGGCTATAAGTGCAGCGATACATGTGCCCATACAGTACATAGGAACCGGCTATAAGTGCAGCGATACATGTGCCCATACAGTACATAGGGTCCAGCTATAAGTGCAGGGATACATGTGCCCATACAGTACATAGGGCCCAGCTATAAGTGCAGGGATACAGGTGCCCATACAGTACATAGGACCCAGCTATAAGTGCAGTGATACAGGTGCCCATACAGTACATAGGGTCCAGCTATAAGTGCAGTGATACAGGTGCCCATACAGTACATAGGGTCCAGCTATAAGTGCAGTGATACATGTGCCCATACAGTACATAGGGACCAGCTATAAGTGCAGGGATACATGTGCCCATACAGTACATAGGGCCCAGCTATAAGTGCAGCGATACATGTGCCCATACAGTACATAGGGCCCAGCTATAAGTGCAGTGATACATGTGCCCATACAGTACATAGGGCCCAGCTATAAGTGCAGTGATACATGTGCCCATACAGTACATAGGGCCCAGCTATAAGTGCAGGGATACATGTGCCCATACAGTACATAGGGCCCAGCTATAAGTGCAGAGATACATGTGCCCATACAGTACATAGGGCCCAGCTATAAGTGCTGGGATACATGTGCCCATACAGTACATAGGGCCCAGCTATAAGTGCAGAGATACATGTGCCCATACAGTACATAGGACCCGGCTATAAGTGCAGTAATACATGTGCCCATACAGTACATAGGGCCCAGCTATAAGTGTAGTGATACATGTGCCCATACAGTACATAGGACCCGGCTATAAGTGCAGCGATACATGTGCCCATACAGTACATAGGACCCAGCTATAAAGGAAGCGATACATGTGCCCATACAGTACATAGGGCCCGGCTATAAGTGCAGCAATACATGTGCCCATACAGTACATAGGGCCCGGCTATAAGTGCAGTAATACATGTGCCCATACAGTACATAGGACCTAGCTATAAGTGCAGTGATACATGTGCCCATACAGTACATAGGGCCCGGCTATAAGTGCAGTGATACATGTGCCCATACAGTACATAGGACCTAGCTATAAGTGCAGCGATACATGTGCCCATACAGTACATAGGACCCAGCCATAAGTGTAGTGATACATGTGCCCATACAGTACATAGGGACCAGCTATAAGTGCAGCGATACATGTGCCCATACAGTACATAGGGCCCAGCTATAAGTGCAGCGATACATGTGCCCTTACAGTACATAGGACCTAGCTATAAGTGCAGCGATACATGTGCCCATACAGTACATAGGGACCGGCTATAAGTGCAGCGATACATGTGCCCATACAGTACATAGGGTCCAGCCATAAGTGTAGTGATACATGTGCCCATACAGTACATAGGGCCCAGCTATAAGTGCAGCGATACATGTGCCCATACAGTACATAGGGCCCAGCTATAAGTGCAGTGATACATGTGCCCATACAGTACATAGGGCCCGGCTATAAGTGCAGTGATACATGTGCCCATACAGTACATAGGGCCCAGCTATAAGTGCAGAGATACATGTGCCCATACAGTACATAGGACCCGGCTATAAGTGCAGTAATACATGTGCCCATACAGTACATAGGGCCCAGCTATAAGTGCAGTGATACATGTGCCCATACAGTACATAGGGCCCAGCTATAAGTGCAGTGATACATGTGACCATACAGTACATAGGACCTAGCTATAAATGCAGCGATACATGTGACCATACAGTACATAGGGTCCGGCTATAAGTGCAGTGATACATGTGCCCATACAGTACATAGGGTCCGGCTATAAGTGCAGTGATACATGTGACCATACAGTACATAGGACCTAGCTATAAATGCAGCGATACATGTGACCATACAGTACATAGGACCCGGCTATAAGTGTAGTAATACATGTGCCCATACAGTACATAGGACCCGGCTATAAGTGCAGCGATACATGTGCCCATACAGTACATAGGACCCAGCTATAAAGGAAGCGATACATGTGCCCATACAGTACATAGGGCCCGGCTATAAGTGCAGTGATACATGTGCCCATACAGTACATAGGGCCCGGCTATAAGTGCAGTGATACATGTGCCCATACAGTACATAGGACCTAGCTATAAGTGCAGCGATACATGTGCCCATACAGTACATAGGACCCAGCCATAAGTGTAGTGATACATGTGCCCATACAGTACATAGGGACCAGCTATAAGTGCAGCGATACATGTGCCCATACAGTACATAGGGCCCAGCTATAAGTGCAGCGATACATGTGCCCTTACAGTACATAGGACCAGCCATAAGTGTAGTGATACATGTGCCCATACAGTACATAGGGCCCAGCTATAAGTGCAGCGATACATGTGCCCATACAGTACATAGGGCCCAGCTGTAAGTGCATCGATACATGTGCCCATACAGTACATAGGGCCCAGCTATAAGTGCAGTGATACATGTGCCCATACAGTACATAGGGCCCGGCTATAAGTGCAGCGATACATGTGCCCATACAGTACATAGGACCTAGCTATAAGTGCAGCGATACATGTGCCCATACAGTACATAGGGACCGGCTATAAGTGCAGTGATACATGTGCCCATACAGTACATAGGGCCCAGCTATAAGTGCAGAGATACATGTGCCCATACAGTACATAGGACCCGGCTATAAGTGCAGTAATACATGTGCCCATACAGTACATAGGGCCCAGCTATAAGTGCAGTGATACATGTGCCCATACAGTACATAGGGCCCAGCTATAAGTGCAGTGATACATGTGACCATACAGTACATAGGACCTAGCTATAAATGCAGCGATACATGTGACCATACAGTACATAGGGTCCGGCTATAAGTGCAGTGATACATGTGCCCATACAGTACATAGGGTCCGGCTATAAGTGCAGTGATACATGTGACCATACAGTACATAGGACCTAGCTATAAATGCAGCGATACATGTGACCATACAGTACATAGGACCCGGCTATAAGTGTAGTAATACATGTGCCCATACAGTACATAGGACCCGGCTATAAGTGCAGCGATACATGTGCCCATACAGTACATAGGACCCAGCTATAAAGGAAGCGATACATGTGCCCATACAGTACATAGGGCCCGGCTATAAGTGCAGCAATACATGTGCCCATACAGTACATAGGGCCCGGCTATAAGTGCAGTGATACATGTGCCCATACAGTACATAGGGCCCGGCTATAAGTGCAGCGATACATGTGCCCATACAGTACATAGGGCCCAGCTATAAGTGCAGCAATACATGTGCCCATACAGTACATAGGGCCCGGCTATAAGTGCAGTGATACATGTGCCCATACAGTACATAGGGCCCGGCTATAAGTGCAGCAATACATGTACCCATACAGTACATAGGGCCCGGCTATAAGTGCAGTGATACATGTGCCCATACAGTACATAGGGACCAGCTATAAGTGCAGAGATACATGTGCCCATACAGTACATAGGGCCCGGCTATAAGTGCAGTGATACATGTGCCCATACAGTACATAGGGACCGGCTATAAGTGCAGAGATACATGTGCCCATACAGTACATAGGGCCCGGCTATAAGTGCAGCGATACATGTGCCCATACAGTACATAGGGCCCGGCTATAAGTGCAGCGATACATGTGCCCATACAGTACATAGGGACCGGCTATAAGTGCAGCGATACATGTGCCCATACAGTACATAGGGCCCGGCTATAAGTGCAGCGATACATGTGCCCA
The DNA here is from genome assembly GCA_031769625.1 of Taudactylus pleione. Lineage (NCBI taxonomy): Eukaryota > Metazoa > Chordata > Amphibia > Anura > Myobatrachidae > Taudactylus > Taudactylus pleione. The sequence goes on from JAUIMM010000230.1 coordinate 3,626,172, forward strand.
TACAGTACATAGGGACCAGCTATAAGTGCAGCGATACATGTGCACATACAGTACATAGGACCCAGCTATAAGTGCAGTAATACATGTGCACATACAGTACATAGGACCTAGCTATAAGTGCAGTGATACATGCGCCCATACAGTACATAGGGCCCAGCTATAAGTGCAGCGATACATGTGCTCATACAGTACATAGGGCCCAGCTATAAGTGCAGCGATACATGTGCCCATACAGTACATAGGGCCCAGCTATAAGTGCAGCGATACATGTGCCCATACAGTACATAGGGCCCAGCTATAAGTGCAGTGATACATGTGCCCATACAGTACATAGGGCCCAGCTATAAGTGCAGTGATACATGTGCCCATACAGTACATAGGCCCAGCTATAAGTGCAGTAATACATGTGCTCATACAGTACATAGGGTCCAGCTATAAGTGCAGGGATACAGGTGCCCATACAGTACATAGGGCCCGGCTATAAGTGCAGTGATACAGGTGCCCATACAGTACATAGGGCCCGGCTATAAGTGCAGTAATACATGTGCACATACAGTACATAGGACCCAGCTATAAGTGCAGTAATACATGTGCCCATACAGTACATAGGGACCGGCTATAAGTGCAGTGATACATGTGCCCATACAGTACATAGGGCCCAGCTATAAGTGCAGAGATACATGTGCCCATACAGTACATAGGACCCGGCTATAAGTGCAGTAATACATGTGCCCATACAGTACATAGGGCCCAGCTATAAGTGCAGTGATACATGTGCCCATACAGTACATAGGGCCCAGCTATAAGTGCAGTGATACATGTGACCATACAGTACATAGGACCTAGCTATAAATGCAGCGATACATGTGACCATACAGTACATAGGGTCCGGCTATAAGTGCAGTGATACATGTGCCCATACAGTACATAGGACCTAGCTATAAGTGCAGTGATACATGTGCCCATACAGTACATAGGGCCCGGCTATAAGTGCAGTGATACATGTGCCCATACAGTACATAGGACCTAGCTATAAGTGCAGCGATACATGTGCCCATACAGTACATAGGACCCAGCCATAAGTGTAGTGATACATGTGCCCATACAGTACATAGGGACCAGCTATAAGTGCAGCGATACATGTGCCCATACAGTACATAGGGCCCGGCTATAAGTGCAGCAATACATGTGCCCATACAGTACATAGGGCCCGGCTATAAGTGCAGTGATACATGTGCCCATACAGTACATAGGGCCCGGCTATAAGTGCAGCGATACATGTGCCCATACAGTACATAGGGCCCGGCTATAAGTGCAGCAATACATGTACCCATACAGTACATAGGGCCCGGCTATAAGTGCAGTGATACATGTGCCCATACAGTACATAGGGACCAGCTATAATTGCAGAGATACATGTGCCCATACAGTACATAGGGCCCGGCTATAAGTGCAGTGATACATGTGCCCATACAGTACATAGGGCCCGGCTATAAGTGCAGCGATACATGTGCCCATACAGTACATAGGGCCCGGCTATAAGTGCAGCGATACATGTGCCCATACAGTACATAGGGCCCGGCTATAAGTGCAGCGATACATGTGCCCATACAGTACATAGGGACCAGCTATAAGTGCAGCGATACATGTGCCCATACAGTACATAGGACCCAGCTATAAGTGCAGTAATACATGTGCACATACAGTACATAGGACCTAGCTATAAGTGCAGTGATACATGCACCCATACAGTACATAGGGCCCAGCTATAAGTGCAGCGATACATGTGCCCATACAGTACATAGGGCCCAGCTATAAGTGCAGCGATACATGTGCCCATACAGTACATAGGGCCCAGCTATAAGTGCAGCGATACATGTGCCCATACAGTACATAGGGCCCAGCTATAAGTGCAGTGATACATCTGCCCATACAGTACATAGGGCCCAGCTATAAGTGCAGTGATACATGTGCCCATACAGTACATAGGCCCAGCTATAAGTGCAGTAATACATGTGCTCATACAGTACATAGGGTCCAGCTATAAGTGCAGGGATACAGGTGCCCATACAGTACATAGGGCCCGGCTATAAGTGCAGTGATACATGTGCCCATACAGTACATAGGGTCCGGCTATAAGTGCAGTGATACATGTGACCATACAGTACATAGGGTCCGGCTATAAGTGCAGTGATACATGTGACCATACAGTACATAGGACCTAGCTATAAATGCAGCGATACATGTGACCATACAGTACATAGGACCCGGCTATAAGTGTAGTAATACATGTGCCCATACAGTACATAGGACCCGGCTATAAGTGCAGCGATACATGTGCCCATACAGTACATAGGACCCAGCTATAATGGAAGCGATACATGTGCCCATACAGTACATAGGGCCCGGCTATAAGTGCAGCAATACATGTGCCCATACAGTACATAGGGTCCAGCTATAAGTGCAGGGATACAGGTGCCCATACAGTACATAGGGCCCGGCTATAAGTGCAGTGATACATGTGCCCATACAGTACATAGGGCCCGGCTATAAGTGCAGTAATACATGTGCACATACAGTACATAGGACCCAGCTATAAGTGCAGTAATACATGTGCCCATACAGTACATAGGGACCGGCTATAAGTGCAGTAATACATGTGCACATACAGTACATAGGACCCAGCTATAAGTGCAGTAATACATGTGCACATACAGTACATAGGACCTAGCTATAAGTGCAGCGATACATGCGCCCATACAGTACATAGGGCCCAGCTATAAGTGCAGCGATACATGTGCTCATACAGTACATAGGGCCCAGCTATAAGTGCAGCGATACATGTGCCCATACAGTACGTAGGGCCCGGCTATAAGTGCAGCGATACATGTGCCCATACAGTACATAGGGCCCGGCTATAAGTGCAGCGATACATGTGCCCATACAGTACGTAGGGCCCGGCTATAAGTGCAGCGATACATGTGCTCATACAGTACATAGGGCCCGGCTATAAGTGCAGCGATACATGTGCCCATACAGTACGTAGGGCCCGGCTATAAGTGCAGCGCTACATGTGCCCATACAGTACGTAGGGCCCGGCTATAAGTGCAGCGATAAATGTGCCCATACAGTACATAGGGCCCGGCTATAAGTGCAGCGATAAATGTGCCCATACAGTACATAGGGACCGGCTATAAGTGCAGCGATACATGTGCCCATACAGTACATAGGGCCCGGCTATAAGTGCAGCGATACATGTGCCCATACAGTACATAGGGCCCGGCTATAAGTGCAGCAATACATGTACCCATACAGTACATAGGGCCCGGCTATAAGTGCAGCAATACATGTACCCATACAGTACATAGGGCCCGGCTATAAGTGCAGTGATACATGTGCCCATACAGTACATAGGGACCAGCTATAAGTGCAGAGATACATGTGCCCATACAGTACATAGGGCCCGGCTATAAGTGCAGTGATACATGTGCCCATACAGTACATAGGGACCGGCTATAAGTGCAGAGATACATGTGCCCATACAGTACATAGGGCCCGGCTATAAGTGCAGCGATACATGTGCCCATACAGTACATAGGGCCCGGCTATAAGTGCAGCGATACATGTGCCCATACAGTACATAGGGACCGGCTATAAGTGCAGCGATACATGTGCCCATACAGTACATAGGGCCCGGCTATAAGTGCAGCGATACATGTGCCCATACAGTACATAGGGACCAGCTATAAGTGCAGCGATACATGTGCACATACAGTACATAGGACCCAGCTATAAGTGCAGTAATACATGTGCCCATACAGTACATAGGACCTAGCTATAAGTGCAGCGATACATGTGCACATACAGTACATAGGACCTAGCTATAAGTGCAGTGATACATGTGCACATACAGTACATAGGACCTAGCTATAAGTGCAGTGATACATGCGCCCATACAGTACATAGGACCCGGCTATAAGTGCAGCGATACATGTGCTCATACAGTACATAGGGCCCAGCTATAAGTGCAGCGATACATGTGCCCATACAGTACATAGGGCCCAGCTATAAGTGCAGCGATACATGTGCTCATACAGTACATAGGGCCCAGCTATAAGTGCAGCGATACATGTGCCCATACAGTACATAGGGCCCAGCTATAAGTGCAGCGATACATGTGCCCATACAGTACATAGGGCCCAGTTATAAGTGCAGTGATACATGTGCCCATACAGTACATAGGGCCCAGCTATAAGTGCAGTGATACATGTGCCCATACAGTACATAGGCCCAGCTATAAGTGCAGTAATACATGTGCACCTACAGTACATAGGACCTAGCTATAAGTGCAGTGATACATGCGCCCATACAGTACATAGGGCCCAGCTATAAGTGCAGCGATACATGTGCTCATACAGTACATAGGGCCCAGCTATAAGTGCAGCGATACATGTGCCCATACAGTACATAGGGCCCAGCTATAAGTGCAGCGATACATGTGCCCATACAGTACATAGGGCCCAGCTATAAGTGCAGTGATACATGTGCCCATACAGTACATAGGGCCCAGCTATAAGTGCAGTGATACATGTGCCCATACAGTACATAGGCCCAGCTATAAGTGCAGTAATACATGTGCTCATACAGTACATAGGGTCCAGCTATAAGTGCAGGGATACAGGTGCCCATACAGTACATAGGGCCCGGCTATAAGTGCAGTGATACATGTGCCCATACAGTACATAGGGCCCGGCTATAAGTGCAGCGATACAGGTGCCCATACAGTACATAGGGTCCGGCTATAAGTGCAGTGATACATGTGACCATACAGTACATAGGGTCCGGCTATAAGTGCAGTGATACATGTGACCATACAGTACATAGGACCTAGCTATAAATGCAGCGATACATGTGACCATACAGTACATAGGACCCGGCTATAAGTGTAGTAATACATGTGCCCATACAGTACATAGGACCCGGCTATAAGTGCAGCGATACATGTGCCCATACAGTACATAGGACCCAGCTATAATGGAAGCGATACATGTGCCCATACAGTACATAGGGCCCGGCTATAAGTGCAGCAATACATGTGCCCATACAGTACATAGGGCCCGGCTATAAGTGCAGTGATACATGTGCTCATACAGTACATAGGGCCCGGCTATAAGTACAGTGATACATGTGCCCATACAGTACATAGGACCTAGCTATAAGTGCAGTGATACATGTGCCCATACAGTACATAGGGCCCGGCTATAAGTGCAGTGATACATGTGCCCATACAGTACATAGGACCTAGCTATAAGTGCAGCGATACATGTGCCCATACAGTACATAGGACCCAGCCATAAGTGTAGTGATACTTGTGCCCATACAGTACATAGGGACTAGCTATAAGTGCAGCGATACATGTGCCCATACAGTACATAGGGCCCAGCTATAAGTGCAGCGATACATGTACCCTTACAGTACATAGGACCTAGCTATAAGTGCAGCGATACATGTGCCCATACAGTACATAGGGACCGGCTATAAGTGCAGCGATACATGTGCCCATACAGTACATAGGACCCAGCCATAAGTGTAGTGATACATGTGCCCATACAGTACATAGGGACCAGCTATAAGTGCAGCGATACATGTGCCCATACAGTACATAGGGCCCAGCTATAAGTGCAGCGATACATGTGCCCATACAGTACATAGGGCCCAGCTATAAGTGCAGCGATACATGTGCCCATACAGTACATAGGGCCCGGCTATAAGTGCAGCGATACATGTGCCCATACAGTACATAGGGCCCGGCTATAAGTGCAGTGATACATGTGCCCATACAGTACATAGGGCCCGGCTATAAGTGCAGAGATACAGGTGCCCATACAGTACATAGGGCCCGTCTATAAGTGCAGGGATACAGGTGCCCATACAGTACATAGGGCCCGGCTTTAAGTGCAGGGATACAGGTGCCCATACAGTACATAGGGCCCGGCTATAAGTGCAGCGATACAGGTGCCCATACAGTACATAGGGCCCAGCTATAAGTGCAGCGATACATGTGCCCATACAGTACGTAGGGCCCGGCTATAAGTGCAGCGATACATGTGCCCATACAGTACGTACGGCCCGGCTATAAGTGCAGCGATACATGTGCCCATACAGTACGTAGGGCCCGGCTATAAGTGCAGCGATACATGTGCTCATACAGTACGTAGGGCCCGGCTATAAGTGCAGCGCTACATGTGCCCATACAGTACGTAGGGCCCGGCTATAAGTGCAGCGATACATGTGCCCATACAGTACATAGGGACCGGCTATAAGTGCAGCGATACATGTGCCCATACAGTACATAGGGCCCGGCTATAAGTCCAGCGATACATGTGCCCATACAGTACATAGGGCCCGGCTATAAGTGCAGCGATACATGTGCCCATACAGTACATAGGGCCCGGCTATAAGTGCAGCGATACATGTACCCATACAGTACATAGGGCCCGGCTATAAGTGCAGTGATACATGTGCCCATACAGTACATAGGGACCAGCTATAAGTGCAGAGATACATGTGCCCATACAGTACATAAGGCCAGGCTATAAGTGCAGCGATACATGTGCCCATACAGTACATAGGGCCCGGCTATAAGTGCAGCGATACATGTGCCCATACAGTACATAGGGACCAGCTATAAGTGCAATGATACATGTGCCCATACAGTACATAGGGACCAGCTATAAGTGCAGTGATACTTGTGCCCATACAGTACATAGGGACCGGCTATAAGTGCAGTAATACATGTGCACATACAGTACATAGGACCTAGCTATAAGTGCAGCGATACATGCGCCCATACAGTACATAGGGCCCAGCTATAAGTGCAGCGATACATGTGCTCATACAGTACATAGGGCCCAGCTATAAGTGCAGCGATACATGTGCCCATACAGTACATAGGGCCCAGCTATAAGTGCAGCGATACATGTGCCCATACAGTACATAGGGCCCGGCTATAAGTGCAGCGATACATGTGCCCATACAGTACGTAGGGCCCGGCTATAAGTGCAGCGATACATGTGCTCATACAGTACGTAGGGCCCGGCTATAAGTGCAGCGCTACATGTGCCCATACAGTACGTAGGGCCCGGCTATAAGTGCAGCGATACATGTGCTCATACAGTACGTAGGGCCCGGCTATAAGTGCAGCGCTACATGTGCCCATACAGTACGTAGGGCCCGGCTATAAGTGCAGCGATAAATGTGCCCATACAGTACATAGGGCCCGGCTATAAGTGCAGCGATACATGTGCCCATACAGTACATAGGGCCCGGCTATAAGTGCAGCGATACATGTGCCCATACAGTACATAGGGCCCGGCTATAAGTGCAGCGATACATGTGCCCATACAGTACATAGGGCCCGGCTATAAGTGCAGCAATACATGTACCCATACAGTACATAGGGCCCGGCTATAAGTGCAGTGATACATGTGCCCATACAGTACATAGGGACCAGCTATAAGTGCAGAGATACATGTGCCCATACAGTACATAGGGCCCGGCTATAAGTGCAGCGATACATGTGCCCATACAGTACATAGGGCCCGGCTATAAGTGCAGCGATACATGTGCCCATACAGTACATAGGGACCAGCTATAAGTGCAGTAATACATGTGCACATACAGTACATAGGTCCTAGCTATAAGTGCAGTGATACATGCGCCCATACAGTACATAGGGCCCAGCTATAAGTGCAGTGATACATGTACCCATACAGTACATAGGGCCCAGCTATAAGTGCAATGATACATCTGCCCATACAGTGCATAGGAACCAGCTATAAGTGCAGTAATACATGTGCCCATACAGTACATAGGACCCAGCTATAAGTGCAGTGATACATGTGCCCATACAGAACATAGGCCCAGCTATAAGTGCAGTGATACATGTGCCCTTACAGTACATAGGGCCCAGCTATAAGTGCAGTGATACATGTGCCCATACAGTACATAGGGCCAAGCTATAAGTGCAGTGATACATGTGCCCATACAGTACATAGGGCCCAGCTATAAGTGCAGTGATACATGTGCCCATACAGTACATAGGCCCAGCTATAAGTGCAGTAATAAATGTGCTCATACAGTACATAGGGTCCAGCTATAAGTGCAGGGATACAGGTGCCCATACAGTACATAGGGCCCGGCTATAAGTGCAGTGATACATGTGCCCATACAGTACATAGGGCCCGGCTATAAGTGCAGCGATACAGGTGCCCATACAGTACATAGGGCCCAGCTATAAGTGCAGCGATACAGGTGCCCATACAGTACATAGGACCCGGCTATAAGTGTAGTGATACATGTGCCCATACAGTACATAGGACCCGGCTATAAGTGCAGCGATACATGTGCCCATACAGTACATAGGACCCAGCTATAAGTGCAGGGATACATGTGCCCATACAGTACATAGGACCCAGCTATAAAGGAAGCGATATATGTGCCCATACAGTACATAGGGCCCGGCTATAAGTGCAGCAATACATGTGCCCATACAGTACATAGGGCCCGGCTATAAGTGCAGTGATACATGTGCCCATACAGTACATAGGACCTAGCTATAAGTGCAGTGATACATGTGCCCATACAGTACATAGGGCCCGGCTATAAGTGCAGTGATACATGTGCCCATACAGTACATAGGACCTAGCTATAAGTGCAGCGATACATGTGCCCATACAGTACATAGGACCCAGCCATAAGTGTAGTGATACATGTGCCCATACAGTACATAGGGACCAGCTATAAGTGCAGCGATACATGTGCCCATACAGTACATAGGGCCCAGCTATAAGTGCAGCGATACATGTGCCCTTACAGTACATAGGACCTAGCTATAAGTGCAGCGATACATGTGCCCATACAGTACATAGGGACCGGCTATAAGTGCAGCGATACATGTGCCCATACAGTACATAGGACCCAGCCATAAGTGTAGTGATACATGTGCCCATACAGTACATAGGGACCAGCTATAAGTGCAGCGATACATGTGCCCATACAGTACATAGGGCCCGCTATAAGTGCAGCGATACATGTGCCCATACAGTACATAGGGCCCCGCTATAAGTGCAGCGATACATGTGCCCATACAGTACATAGGGCCCGGCTATAAGTGCAGCAATACATGTGCTCATACAGTACATAGGGCCCAGCTATAAGTGCAGTGATACATGTGCCCATACAGTACATAGGGCCCAGCTATAAGTGCAGTGATACATGTGCCCATACAGTACATAGGGCCCCGCTATAAGTGCAGTGATACATGTGCCCATACAGTACATAGGGCCCCGCTATAAGTGCAGTGATACATGTGCCCATACAGTACATAGGGCCCGGCTATAAGTGCAGTGATACATGTGCCCATACAGTACATAGGACCCGGCTATAAGTGCAGTAATACATGTGCCCATACAGTACATAGGGCCCGGCTATAAGTGCAGCAATACATGTACCCATACAGTACATAGGGCCCGGCTATAAGTGCAGTGATACATGTGCCCATACAGTACATAGGGACCAGCTATAAGTGCAGAGATACATGTGCCCATACAGTACATAGGGCCCGGCTATAAGTGCAGTGATACATGTGCCCATACAGTACATAGGGACCGGCTATAAGTGCAGAGATACATGTGCCCATACAGTACATAGGGCCCGGCTATAAGTGCAGCGATACATGTGCCCATACAGTACATAGGGCCCGGCTATAAGTGCAGCGATACATGTGCCCATACAGTACATAGGGACCGGCTATAAGTGCAGCGATACATGTGCCCATACAGTACATAGGGCCCGGCTATAAGTGCAGCGATACATGTGCCCATACAGTACATAGGGACCAGCTATAAGTGCAGCGATACATGTGCACATACAGTACATAGGACCCAGCTATAAGTGCAGTAATACATGTGCACATACAGTACATAGGACCTAGCTATAAGTGCAGTGATACATGCGCCCATACAGTACATAGGGCCCAGCTATAAGTGCAGCGATACATGTGCTCATACAGTACATAGGGCCCAGCTATAAGTGCAGCGATACATGTGCCCATACAGTACATAGGGCCCAGCTATAAGTGCAGCGATACATGTGCCCATACAGTACATAGGGCCCAGCTATAAGTGCAGTGATACATGTGCCCATACAGTACATAGGGCCCAGCTATAAGTGCAGTGATACATGTGCCCATACAGTACATAGGCCCAGCTATAAGTGCAGTAATACATGTGCTCATACAGTACATAGGGTCCAGCTATAAGTGCAGGGATACAGGTGCCCATACAGTACATAGGGCCCGGCTATAAGTGCAGTGATACAGGTGCCCATACAGTACATAGGGCCCGGCTATAAGTGCAGTAATACATGTGCACATACAGTACATAGGACCCAGCTATAAGTGCAGTAATACATGTGCCCATACAGTACATAGGGACCGGCTATAAGTGCAGTGATACATGTGCCCATACAGTACATAGGGCCCAGCTATAAGTGCAGAGATACATGTGCCCATACAGTACATAGGACCCGGCTATAAGTGCAGTAATACATGTGCCCATACAGTACATAGGGCCCAGCTATAAGTGCAGTGATACATGTGCCCATACAGTACATAGGGCCCAGCTATAAGTGCAGTGATACATGTGACCATACAGTACATAGGACCTAGCTATAAATGCAGCGATACATGTGACCATACAGTACATAGGGTCCGGCTATAAGTGCAGTGATACATGTGCCCATACAGTACATAGGACCTAGCTATAAGTGCAGTGATACATGTGCCCATACAGTACATAGGGCCCGGCTATAAGTGCAGTGATACATGTGCCCATACAGTACATAGGACCTAGCTATAAGTGCAGCGATACATGTGCCCATACAGTACATAGGACCCAGCCATAAGTGTAGTGATACATGTGCCCATACAGTACATAGGGACCAGCTATAAGTGCAGCGATACATGTGCCCATACAGTACATAGGGCCCGGCTATAAGTGCAGCAATACATGTGCCCATACAGTACATAGGGCCCGGCTATAAGTGCAGTGATACATGTGCCCATACAGTACATAGGGCCCGGCTATAAGTGCAGCGATACATGTGCCCATACAGTACATAGGGCCCGGCTATAAGTGCAGCAATACATGTACCCATACAGTACATAGGGCCCGGCTATAAGTGCAGTGATACATGTGCCCATACAGTACATAGGGACCAGCTATAATTGCAGAGATACATGTGCCCATACAGTACATAGGGCCCGGCTATAAGTGCAGTGATACATGTGCCCATACAGTACATAGGGCCCGGCTATAAGTGCAGCGATACATGTGCCCATACAGTACATAGGGCCCGGCTATAAGTGCAGCGATACATGTGCCCATACAGTACATAGGGCCCGGCTATAAGTGCAGCGATACATGTGCCCATACAGTACATAGGGACCAGCTATAAGTGCAGCGATACATGTGCCCATACAGTACATAGGACCCAGCTATAAGTGCAGTAATACATGTGCACATACAGTACATAGGACCTAGCTATAAGTGCAGTGATACATGCACCCATACAGTACATAGGGCCCAGCTATAAGTGCAGCGATACATGTGCCCATACAGTACATAGGGCCCAGCTATAAGTGCAGCGATACATGTGCCCATACAGTACATAGGGCCCAGCTATAAGTGCAGCGATACATGTGCCCATACAGTACATAGGGCCCAGCTATAAGTGCAGTGATACATCTGCCCATACAGTACATAGGGCCCAGCTATAAGTGCAGTGATACATGTGCCCATACAGTACATAGGCCCAGCTATAAGTGCAGTAATACATGTGCTCATACAGTACATAGGGTCCAGCTATAAGTGCAGGGATACAGGTGCCCATACAGTACATAGGGCCCGGCTATAAGTGCAGTGATACATGTGCCCATACAGTACATAGGGTCCGGCTATAAGTGCAGTGATACATGTGACCATACAGTACATAGGGTCCGGCTATAAGTGCAGTGATACATGTGACCATACAGTACATAGGACCTAGCTATAAATGCAGCGATACATGTGACCATACAGTACATAGGACCCGGCTATAAGTGTAGTAATACATGTGCCCATACAGTACATAGGACCCGGCTATAAGTGCAGCGATACATGTGCCCATACAGTACATAGGACCCAGCTATAATGGAAGCGATACATGTGCCCATACAGTACATAGGGCCCGGCTATAAGTGCAGCAATACATGTGCCCATACAGTACATAGGGTCCAGCTATAAGTGCAGGGATACAGGTGCCCATACAGTACATAGGGCCCGGCTATAAGTGCAGTGATACATGTGCCCATACAGTACATAGGGCCCGGCTATAAGTGCAGTAATACATGTGCACATACAGTACATAGGACCCAGCTATAAGTGCAGTAATACATGTGCCCATACAGTACATAGGGACCGGCTATAAGTGCAGTAATACATGTGCACATACAGTACATAGGACCCAGCTATAAGTGCAGTAATACATGTGCACATACAGTACATAGGACCTAGCTATAAGTGCAGCGATACATGCGCCCATACAGTACATAGGGCCCAGCTATAAGTGCAGCGATACATGTGCTCATACAGTACATAGGGCCCAGCTATAAGTGCAGCGATACATGTGCCCATACAGTACGTAGGGCCCGGCTATAAGTGCAGCGATACATGTGCCCATACAGTACATAGGGCCCGGCTATAAGTGCAGCGATACATGTGCCCATACAGTACGTAGGGCCCGGCTATAAGTGCAGCGATACATGTGCTCATACAGTACATAGGGCCCGGCTATAAGTGCAGCGATACATGTGCCCATACAGTACGTAGGGCCCGGCTATAAGTGCAGCGCTACATGTGCCCATACAGTACGTAGGGCCCGGCTATAAGTGCAGCGATAAATGTGCCCATACAGTACATAGGGCCCGGCTATAAGTGCAGCGATAAATGTGCCCATACAGTACATAGGGACCGGCTATAAGTGCAGCGATACATGTGCCCATACAGTACATAGGGCCCGGCTATAAGTGCAGCGATACATGTGCCCATACAGTACATAGGGCCCGGCTATAAGTGCAGCAATACATGTACCCATACAGTACATAGGGCCCGGCTATAAGTGCAGCAATACATGTACCCATACAGTACATAGGGCCCGGCTATAAGTGCAGTGATACATGTGCCCATACAGTACATAGGGACCAGCTATAAGTGCAGAGATACATGTGCCCATACAGTACATAGGGCCCGGCTATAAGTGCAGTGATACATGTGCCCATACAGTACATAGGGACCGGCTATAAGTGCAGAGATACATGTGCCCATACAGTACATAGGGCCCGGCTATAAGTGCAGCGATACATGTGCCCATACAGTACATAGGGCCCGGCTATAAGTGCAGCGATACATGTGCCCATACAGTACATAGGGACCGGCTATAAGTGCAGCGATACATGTGCCCATACAGTACATAGGGCCCGGCTATAAGTGCAGCGATACATGTGCCCATACAGTACATAGGGACCAGCTATAAGTGCAGCGATACATGTGCACATACAGTACATAGGACCCAGCTATAAGTGCAGTAATACATGTGCCCATACAGTACATAGGACCTAGCTATAAGTGCAGCGATACATGTGCACATACAGTACATAGGACCTAGCTATAAGTGCAGTGATACATGTGCACATACAGTACATAGGACCTAGCTATAAGTGCAGTGATACATGCGCCCATACAGTACATAGGACCCGGCTATAAGTGCAGCGATACATGTGCTCATACAGTACATAGGGCCCAGCTATAAGTGCAGCGATACATGTGCCCATACAGTACATAGGGCCCAGCTATAAGTGCAGCGATACATGTGCTCATACAGTACATAGGGCCCAGCTATAAGTGCAGCGATACATGTGCCCATACAGTACATAGGGCCCAGCTATAAGTGCAGCGATACATGTGCCCATACAGTACATAGGGCCCAGTTATAAGTGCAGTGATACATGTGCCCATACAGTACATAGGGCCCAGCTATAAGTGCAGTGATACATGTGCCCATACAGTACATAGGCCCAGCTATAAGTGCAGTAATACATGTGCACCTACAGTACATAGGACCTAGCTATAAGTGCAGTGATACATGCGCCCATACAGTACATAGGGCCCAGCTATAAGTGCAGCGATACATGTGCTCATACAGTACATAGGGCCCAGCTATAAGTGCAGCGATACATGTGCCCATACAGTACATAGGGCCCAGCTATAAGTGCAGCGATACATGTGCCCATACAGTACATAGGGCCCAGCTATAAGTGCAGTGATACATGTGCCCATACAGTACATAGGGCCCAGCTATAAGTGCAGTGATACATGTGCCCATACAGTACATAGGCCCAGCTATAAGTGCAGTAATACATGTGCTCATACAGTACATAGGGTCCAGCTATAAGTGCAGGGATACAGGTGCCCATACAGTACATAGGGCCCGGCTATAAGTGCAGTGATACATGTGCCCATACAGTACATAGGGCCCGGCTATAAGTGCAGCGATACAGGTGCCCATACAGTACATAGGGTCCGGCTATAAGTGCAGTGATACATGTGACCATACAGTACATAGGGTCCGGCTATAAGTGCAGTGATACATGTGACCATACAGTACATAGGACCTAGCTATAAATGCAGCGATACATGTGACCATACAGTACATAGGACCCGGCTATAAGTGTAGTAATACATGTGCCCATACAGTACATAGGACCCGGCTATAAGTGCAGCGATACATGTGCCCATACAGTACATAGGACCCAGCTATAATGGAAGCGATACATGTGCCCATACAGTACATAGGGCCCGGCTATAAGTGCAGCAATACATGTGCCCATACAGTACATAGGGCCCGGCTATAAGTGCAGTGATACATGTGCTCATACAGTACATAGGGCCCGGCTATAAGTACAGTGATACATGTGCCCATACAGTACATAGGACCTAGCTATAAGTGCAGTGATACATGTGCCCATACAGTACATAGGGCCCGGCTATAAGTGCAGTGATACATGTGCCCATACAGTACATAGGACCTAGCTATAAGTGCAGCGATACATGTGCCCATACAGTACATAGGACCCAGCCATAAGTGTAGTGATACTTGTGCCCATACAGTACATAGGGACTAGCTATAAGTGCAGCGATACATGTGCCCATACAGTACATAGGGCCCAGCTATAAGTGCAGCGATACATGTACCCTTACAGTACATAGGACCTAGCTATAAGTGCAGCGATACATGTGCCCATACAGTACATAGGGACCGGCTATAAGTGCAGCGATACATGTGCCCATACAGTACATAGGACCCAGCCATAAGTGTAGTGATACATGTGCCCATACAGTACATAGGGACCAGCTATAAGTGCAGCGATACATGTGCCCATACAGTACATAGGGCCCAGCTATAAGTGCAGCGATACATGTGCCCATACAGTACATAGGGCCCAGCTATAAGTGCAGCGATACATGTGCCCATACAGTACATAGGGCCCGGCTATAAGTGCAGCGATACATGTGCCCATACAGTACATAGGGCCCGGCTATAAGTGCAGTGATACATGTGCCCATACAGTACATAGGGCCCGGCTATAAGTGCAGAGATACAGGTGCCCATACAGTACATAGGGCCCGTCTATAAGTGCAGGGATACAGGTGCCCATACAGTACATAGGGCCCGGCTTTAAGTGCAGGGATACAGGTGCCCATACAGTACATAGGGCCCGGCTATAAGTGCAGCGATACAGGTGCCCATACAGTACATAGGGCCCAGCTATAAGTGCAGCGATACATGTGCCCATACAGTACGTAGGGCCCGGCTATAAGTGCAGCGATACATGTGCCCATACAGTACGTACGGCCCGGCTATAAGTGCAGCGATACATGTGCCCATACAGTACGTAGGGCCCGGCTATAAGTGCAGCGATACATGTGCTCATACAGTACGTAGGGCCCGGCTATAAGTGCAGCGCTACATGTGCCCATACAGTACGTAGGGCCCGGCTATAAGTGCAGCGATACATGTGCCCATACAGTACATAGGGACCGGCTATAAGTGCAGCGATACATGTGCCCATACAGTACATAGGGCCCGGCTATAAGTCCAGCGATACATGTGCCCATACAGTACATAGGGCCCGGCTATAAGTGCAGCGATACATGTGCCCATACAGTACATAGGGCCCGGCTATAAGTGCAGCGATACATGTACCCATACAGTACATAGGGCCCGGCTATAAGTGCAGTGATACATGTGCCCATACAGTACATAGGGACCAGCTATAAGTGCAGAGATACATGTGCCCATACAGTACATAAGGCCAGGCTATAAGTGCAGCGATACATGTGCCCATACAGTACATAGGGCCCGGCTATAAGTGCAGCGATACATGTGCCCATACAGTACATAGGGACCAGCTATAAGTGCAATGATACATGTGCCCATACAGTACATAGGGACCAGCTATAAGTGCAGTGATACTTGTGCCCATACAGTACATAGGGACCGGCTATAAGTGCAGTAATACATGTGCACATACAGTACATAGGACCTAGCTATAAGTGCAGCGATACATGCGCCCATACAGTACATAGGGCCCAGCTATAAGTGCAGCGATACATGTGCTCATACAGTACATAGGGCCCAGCTATAAGTGCAGCGATACATGTGCCCATACAGTACATAGGGCCCAGCTATAAGTGCAGCGATACATGTGCCCATACAGTACATAGGGCCCGGCTATAAGTGCAGCGATACATGTGCCCATACAGTACGTAGGGCCCGGCTATAAGTGCAGCGATACATGTGCTCATACAGTACGTAGGGCCCGGCTATAAGTGCAGCGCTACATGTGCCCATACAGTACGTAGGGCCCGGCTATAAGTGCAGCGATACATGTGCTCATACAGTACGTAGGGCCCGGCTATAAGTGCAGCGCTACATGTGCCCATACAGTACGTAGGGCCCGGCTATAAGTGCAGCGATAAATGTGCCCATACAGTACATAGGGCCCGGCTATAAGTGCAGCGATACATGTGCCCATACAGTACATAGGGCCCGGCTATAAGTGCAGCGATACATGTGCCCATACAGTACATAGGGCCCGGCTATAAGTGCAGCGATACATGTGCCCATACAGTACATAGGGCCCGGCTATAAGTGCAGCAATACATGTACCCATACAGTACATAGGGCCCGGCTATAAGTGCAGTGATACATGTGCCCATACAGTACATAGGGACCAGCTATAAGTGCAGAGATACATGTGCCCATACAGTACATAGGGCCCGGCTATAAGTGCAGCGATACATGTGCCCATACAGTACATAGGGCCCGGCTATAAGTGCAGCGATACATGTGCCCATACAGTACATAGGGACCAGCTATAAGTGCAGTAATACATGTGCACATACAGTACATAGGTCCTAGCTATAAGTGCAGTGATACATGCGCCCATACAGTACATAGGGCCCAGCTATAAGTGCAGTGATACATGTACCCATACAGTACATAGGGCCCAGCTATAAGTGCAATGATACATCTGCCCATACAGTGCATAGGAACCAGCTATAAGTGCAGTAATACATGTGCCCATACAGTACATAGGACCCAGCTATAAGTGCAGTGATACATGTGCCCATACAGAACATAGGCCCAGCTATAAGTGCAGTGATACATGTGCCCTTACAGTACATAGGGCCCAGCTATAAGTGCAGTGATACATGTGCCCATACAGTACATAGGGCCAAGCTATAAGTGCAGTGATACATGTGCCCATACAGTACATAGGGCCCAGCTATAAGTGCAGTGATACATGTGCCCATACAGTACATAGGCCCAGCTATAAGTGCAGTAATAAATGTGCTCATACAGTACATAGGGTCCAGCTATAAGTGCAGGGATACAGGTGCCCATACAGTACATAGGGCCCGGCTATAAGTGCAGTGATACATGTGCCCATACAGTACATAGGGCCCGGCTATAAGTGCAGCGATACAGGTGCCCATACAGTACATAGGGCCCAGCTATAAGTGCAGCGATACAGGTGCCCATACAGTACATAGGACCCGGCTATAAGTGTAGTGATACATGTGCCCATACAGTACATAGGACCCGGCTATAAGTGCAGCGATACATGTGCCCATACAGTACATAGGACCCAGCTATAAGTGCAGGGATACATGTGCCCATACAGTACATAGGACCCAGCTATAAAGGAAGCGATATATGTGCCCATACAGTACATAGGGCCCGGCTATAAGTGCAGCAATACATGTGCCCATACAGTACATAGGGCCCGGCTATAAGTGCAGTGATACATGTGCCCATACAGTACATAGGACCTAGCTATAAGTGCAGTGATACATGTGCCCATACAGTACATAGGGCCCGGCTATAAGTGCAGTGATACATGTGCCCATACAGTACATAGGACCTAGCTATAAGTGCAGCGATACATGTGCCCATACAGTACATAGGACCCAGCCATAAGTGTAGTGATACATGTGCCCATACAGTACATAGGGACCAGCTATAAGTGCAGCGATACATGTGCCCATACAGTACATAGGGCCCAGCTATAAGTGCAGCGATACATGTGCCCTTACAGTACATAGGACCTAGCTATAAGTGCAGCGATACATGTGCCCATACAGTACATAGGGACCGGCTATAAGTGCAGCGATACATGTGCCCATACAGTACATAGGACCCAGCCATAAGTGTAGTGATACATGTGCCCATACAGTACATAGGGACCAGCTATAAGTGCAGCGATACATGTGCCCATACAGTACATAGGGCCCGCTATAAGTGCAGCGATACATGTGCCCATACAGTACATAGGGCCCCGCTATAAGTGCAGCGATACATGTGCCCATACAGTACATAGGGCCCGGCTATAAGTGCAGCAATACATGTGCTCATACAGTACATAGGGCCCAGCTATAAGTGCAGTGATACATGTGCCCATACAGTACATAGGGCCCAGCTATAAGTGCAGTGATACATGTGCCCATACAGTACATAGGGCCCCGCTATAAGTGCAGTGATACATGTGCCCATACAGTACATAGGGCCCCGCTATAAGTGCAGTGATACATGTGCCCATACAGTACATAGGGCCCGGCTATAAGTGCAGTGATACATGTGCCCATACAGTACATAGGACCCGGCTATAAGTGCAGTAATACATGTGCCCATACAGTACATAGGGCCCGGCTATAAGTGCAGTGATACATGTGCCCATACAGTACATAGGACCCGGCTATAAGTGCAGTAATACATGTGCCCATACAGTACATAGGGCCCTGCTATAAGTGCAGTGATACATGTGCCCATACAGTACATAGGGACCAGCTATAAGTGCAGTGATACATGTGCCCATACAGTACATAGGGCCCCGCTATAAGTGCAGTGATACATGTGCCCATACAGTACATAGGGCCCGGCTATAAGTGCAGTAATACATGTGCCCATACAGTACATAGGGCCCGGCTATAAGTGCAGTGATAAATGTGCCCATACAGTACATTGGGACCAGCTATAAGTGCAGCGATACATGTGCCCATACAGTACATAGGGCCCAGCTATAAGTGCAGCGATACATGTGCCCATACAGTACATAGGGCCCAGCTATAAGTGCAGTGATACATGTGCCCATACAGTACATAGGGCCCGGCTATAAGTGCAGCGATACATGTGCCCATACAGTACATAGGGCCCGGCTATAAGTGCAGTAATACATGTGCCCATACAGTACATAGGGCCCGGCTATAAGTGCAGTGATACATGTCCCCATACAGTACATAGGGCCCAGCTATAAGTGCAGTGATACATGTGCCCATACAGTACATAAGGCCCGGCTATAAGTGCAGTGATACATGTACCCATACAGTACATAGGGACCAGCTATAAGTGCAGTGATACATGTGCTCATACAGTACATAGGGCCCAGCTGTAAGTACAGTGATACATGTGCCCATACAGTACATAGGGCCTGGCTATAAGTGCAGTGATATATGTGCCCATACAGTACATAGGTGTAACTCTGAGTTAGGGTCCCTCTATTAGTGCCTCCACGCAAGCTATACTGAACTGTAATAAACTATGTTAGGCTCGAATTATAATTAAGGAATTATAATTCTTAGCAAGGTAGGAAGTATATAACCATTTATGAGGGTCTCTAGACTTGTATACTTTATTTGAAGTCCACAAAATGGGAGAATATATCCTCTTATATGATGGAATTTAAGGCTTATAGCCCTTGGTGCTTGCTTTCTTTTTCCTGAAGCTCTCTAATAATACTGCTATCCTTTCTTCATTGTCACTAGGATGTTAATAAAGTTCTTTAATCCAGTATCCCCTGGTAACAATATTATAGTCTGTTTGATGTACTAATATCATCCCTCAGAGCTACAAATCATAGTACAGTGTTAGTATAGTGTAGCAGCCAGAGAAGGATTTACAATGTGATGTTTTCGGTTACCAATTTTCCTAACTACTAGGCAACTCCTGGATATTGTTATATGATGTGTTTCCTTCTAGCAAGTACACTGTTCTTATGCTCTTATTTAAATATAGCACCTCCATCAATAATATTAATGCGTCCCAGTGTCCAGGAAGAGCAAATGGTACGCTGATTGATTATATTCTGTCCCGGCCTGAGGTATTGGTAGGGGTGGACCCGAACTGCGTTGTGGTACAGAGACACCAGGACCAGGAGAGAGTTGGAATTTAGTTGGTTTAATATAATTCCGTTGCATAAATTTAAATGAGAACTAATGAGAGATGGTAAATATAGTCCTTAGTGCAGGAATGCACAACTGTAGACACTGTAAAACAAAAGGTAAATGTCTCTGAGGTTCAGGGGGTACTGCAGAGAAGAGCTGGAAGGTTGAATGCTGTAGAACTTGAAGATACGTTGAATACTGGATGGTAATTGAACATGGACTCCTGGATGGAGTATGCAGGACTGGGAAATGGACTTGAGTCAGACTCCGGAATGGAGTATTCTGGATTGGGTGAAGCACTTAGAATAGGACTCCGGGATGGAGTGTGCTGGATTGGGTGAAGCACTTAGAATAGGACTCCGGGATGGAGTGTGTTGGAGTGGGTGAAGCACTTAGAATAGGACTCCGGGATGGAGTGTGCTGGATTGGGTGAAGCACTTAGAATAGGACTCCGGGATGGAGTGTGCTGGATTGGGTGAAGCACTTAGAATAGGACTCCGGGATGGAGTGTGCTGGATTGGGTGAAGCACTTAGAATAGGACTCCGGGATGGAGTATACTGGATTGGGTGAAGCACTTAGAATAGGACTCCGGGATGGAGTGTGCTGGATTGGGTGAAGCACTTAGAATAGAACTCCGGGATGGAGTGTGCTGGATTGGGTGAAGCACTTAGAATAGGACTCCAGGATGGAGTGTGCTGTATTGGGAGCAGGAGTACTCCCAACTGGAGTACACAGAAACTAGGAGTAAACAAACTGGAGCAGGAACAGCGGAGCACAGGAACATAGGTCTTGCTGTGGTAAGGTGCACTATTGTAATGGCAATGAGACAGAGTCAGGGAAGGGCTTTTATATCCCTGGTCAAATGGTGATTGGCTGGAACAACAGGAGAGCGCTGCTGACTGGATGGGTCTGGACCACCTGACTTGATCCAAGATGGCCGCGCCCATAATCCGGAAGTCTGATACGCTGAAGTGCAGGAAGTGCATGGCAGTGCGGCTGGGACACTTAGGAAACAGCGGGGATGCAGCTACCACCTTCAGGCATAGGCCCCACTCTGGATTCCACTGACAGAGGCGGCCGGCGACTCAGTAAGCCGCGATGATAGAAGTGCAAGGGGAGTTGCAGGGGTCTCAGCCGGAGGTCTCTAGCATGGTTTGTGACATATTCTCCTTTATTCTATTTTATCTAGTAGATGCATACACCCACTCCTCCAACTTCTATCTGCTTTGGGCTGTGAATAAATCCTGCGATCACTGATGAAGTAGCCCTGCTTATTCCTTCTGCCCCCAGTGCGAAATATGTCCTAAGTTAGTTTGCCACTATTGTTCCTCCTCTTGTCTACCTCAGCTTTTAGATAGATCTGATCTGATATAAAAATAGGCAGAGGGTAAGCCTTGAGCACTGTCTAAAGGGCTGGTTGTGACTTAGTTGCAAGTGCGGTGCTTAGATTTCTACTCACAGCCTAGCGCTGCGATAAACACAGCCTCCGGGCTGCCCTTTGTAGTGTGAGCTGCTTCTTGCTTCAGCCTCTCACTGTTCAGCCTGAACACAGCTGCCTTTCCTGCCGCACTCTAATGGGCTGCTTTGCCTGCCATGGACCCGCCTCCTGTTACTGGGTCATAGGCAGTTGCCCAACTAGTGCTCCCTGCTGGCCTCCTGCACTGCCGAGTCCCGCCTCCTGTACCTCCGTCACAGGGGGAACTCCCGACAGCCACCTCCGGCCACCGTCACTGCCGAGTCCCGCCTCCTGGAGCTCCGTCACCAGGGGTCATCTGACAGCCACCTCCGCTCTCTTAGAACAGCCTCACACGGGCTCCGCCTCCTCTCCAGCCAGCTGCCACTAACTACAGCTCCGGTGAGTAAACAGAGGGGAACGCTGGTGAGGGGATCCGCAGACTGGCGCTAGCTGTATAGTTTCTCCTATTTATACCCTCTCCCAGCAGCGTGAGCGTTCCTTTTCCCGCTTACCGCACGAGCCCTTCTCAGGTGGCTCGAGCAGTTTCTAGATGCTTCTGAGGCTCTAAAGCTACTATTGGCCCCTTCTCAAACAACTCTAACCCCTTACCGTGAGTGTAATAATAAAACCCTGCTATGGCTTCTACCTCACAGCTGAACAAAGTTTACATAACTACATATTCATAACAACCATTTTCTTTTTTAAAATAAAGCATTACATATACACAGATTCACTAACTACATCCCTATTGCATCATATAACAATAAAAATGGGAGTATATACTTATACATGGATATAAAAAGGTTATTTTCTTATCACAAACATTACCTCCTATATAAGCCATATATTAGCTATGGCTACACTCTCCCCCTGGTGATCTATATGCTTTATTCAGAATTAGATCACCATAATGAAAATTAGTTGCATTAAAAGTACTAAGCTCATTACTTTCCTTCACTAATAGACTCAGAATGTTTAAATGAATTCTCTACTTCTATAAAGATTTATTGAGTTCCAAGCAACTCTATCACCCAGTAGGGTCCCATCCAAAATAAGGCCAGGAGCATACTATGTTAATATGCACAGCAACCCTAGGGGAATCACAGGGCAATCCCAACTGATCATAGGTCAGCATCATGGGAGGCTTAATATCTCTATATCTCTTATAGGTCGAGAGGTCGCTTCCAGAGGTTCACTACTCTGGAGGGAGTTTTTATCAGGCAAGGTTTTCACCTCATTCTGATTATTATCATGACAGACCGGGATAGGACCCACATCAAAATAGTAGTACCCATCCATCCCTTCCTCTTAAATCTGATCTCTCATTTCAGCCGTAGTTTTGGGCCTGAGTGTTTTGCGAATCTCAGAATCATCAGCAGTTTTAGGGGGAAGCATGCTAGTACCTTCACCTAACATCCCGGGGCCCATTCTAATTCCACGCCCTAAATGCAATAAATGATGTCTGTGATAGGTTTTAATAGGTCCTACTTTTCCCTCCGGCTTAACCTTGTAAGAAGGGATTCCAGACAATTTCTCCACGACTTCATAAACATCAGACCCCCCACTTATTGCTAAGTTTACATTTACGGGGAACTCCCAATTGTTGTATTAGAACTTTGTCTCCTGGGAGTAAGATATGTTCACGGACCTTTAAATCATAATAGAATTTATTTTTCTTTCCCAACTTTTCAGCCGCTTGTCGAGCTATTAAATAAGCCTCCTTTAAGTCTCTTCTTAACTGTTCTATGAATTTGGTATGTGGCACCTGATTAATATTATCAGTTTCATGGTGGCTTGTCCCTAGACAGATTTCAATGGCAAGCCTAGTTTCCCGTCCAAACATTATATAATATGAGGAGTACCCGGTCGCCTCATTCTTGGAGCAGCTGTAAGCATGCACCAATAAGCTGACGTACCGACCCGGCTGAGACCTCTTTCTAAGATCTAAAGTGCCCAGCATATTTAGGAGGGTTTGATTATATCTTTCTGGCTGAGGATCCCCCTGAGGATGATAAGGGGTACTTCTACTTTTAGTTATCCCACACACTACACATAGTTCTTTTATAATTCGACCCTCAAATTCCTTTCCCTGATCTGAGTGTATCTGGGCTGGTAGACAATAATGTATGAAGAACTTCTCCCATAAAGTTTAGGCTACTGTAGTGGCTCTGCGATCTTTTGTTACATAGGTCTGTGCATAGCGGGTGAAATGGTCAGTTACTGTACCACTAAAATATTCTTCTTCTTTCCACCATCAGATTCAAAAGTAAAACAATCTATGCAGATTAACTCTAAAGGTCCATTTGTGATGATATTCACCATAGGGGCTTTCTTTTCGGGTAAGGCCTTCCGCAAAATGCAATTTCCACACGTTTTACAGTGTTTAATCACATCCTCTACCATGTTGGACCAGTAAAATCGGTCTGATAACAACCTAAGAGTTTTGTCAATCCCAAGATGCCCATGATCATCATGCAGTGCCTTGAGAACCCTAGCCTGGAACTTCTCAGGTAACACTAATTGCACCTTAGTCTTCGCGTTTTTAATTATGATTTGCCTATATAGAATCCCATTCCTCATCAGCAAATGTTGGCGTTGTCTATTTAAAGTTTTGGCTTTGTAATTGGGCAATTGTTGGTAACTCAAAGGGTATCCCTGCTTCATCCCAGTAAAAACATCCTGTATATAAGGATCATTCATTTGTTGAAACCTTATCTGACTAGGGCTCAATCGATTCAAATCCCCATCTCTAATTGGGAGACCCAACCATAGGCTAAGGGCAATGCTGCCCCAGTGGCCCCCAGGGCACTGATACACTCTGTTTTGGGGGTAATCACTATAACTATAGTTTGGTGACACAATCCTTTAACCGCTGAAGCGGTTAAACTAATATACAGACAGGGCAGCCAACCACCGATGTCCTATAGCATCAAGCTTGGCAGTTGTCTGCACATAGGTCAAGAGATTGCTATTGGTGTGTACTTCAAATTCTACACCATACAGGTAGTCATGAAACTTGTCAACTACTGCCCACTTAAGAGCTAAAAATTCCAGCTTGTGGGCAGGGTAATTCCTCTCGCTGGTAGATAATCCCCTACTAATAAAAGACACTGGTCTCAATTCAGTTCCATGCATTTGGTATAGCACCCCACCCAGCCCATCCAAAGATGCATCAATGTGTATCACGTAAGGTTTAGTAGGGTCAGCATAGGCTAGCACAGGTGTATTGGTTAACTTTTCTTCAAGCCTTGAAAGGCGATTTCACAAGATTCTGTCCATCGCTCCCCAAATTCCTCTTTGACTCTGTAATAATGTGGAAAGGGTGCACTATTCTTAGATTTTTTTTTGCTTTCCAACCAGACAATATCCTTTAGTTAGGTCAGTTAATGGCCAAGCAAGCCGGGAGAACCCGAGGTACAAACTGGCGATAGTAACCACAGAAACCAAGAAAGGATCTCAGCTCTCTTAGATCTTTATGGCCAGTATATTTCACAGAATTTTGACATAGCTTACATTTTTCTAGTGAGAGCTTATATCCATGTTCCATCAGTCTGTCTAGTACCTTTAGAAGCCTTTGATTGTGCTCTTCCAGGGTTCGGCCAAATACTACAATATCATCGAGGTACACTACCACCTCCCTCAAATTCATGTCTCCTACAGATTTTTCCATGCTGCTTTGAAATGTGGCCGGAGCCCCTTTAATCCCTTGAGGCATTTTCAGAAATTCAAAAAACCCCAAGGGGCTTATGAAAGGCCGTTTTCTCAGAATCCTTGGAATTCATGGGGATTTGATAAAATCCGCTTTGAAGATCTAAGACCAAGAACTATTGGCTACCCAGAAGGCAGTCCAATGCTTCATCAATTCTAGGAACCATGTATTGATCTGTAATGGTTCTCTGGTTTAAGGTACGTAGTCTATACACATTCTAATCTCCCCGTTCTTTTTCCTTGCTATTATGATTGGGGAAGCGAATGGACTTTCTGACTCAATAATCACCTGCTGATCCAAAAGCCGTTTTAAATGCTGATGCACATCTTCCAAATCTGCCGGTGCTAAACGTCTGGATCGTTCCCTGAATGGTGTGTCATCCCTCAAACGTTTATGATGCTCTATGTCTTTGGCAAGTCCCAAATCCCATTCGTGTTGGGAAAATACTGGACTCCTAATTAATAAATTTTTTCCCACTTCTGATACATCACCTCCTTTAAAGGTATCAAAGTTGGTGGGAGCCCAAGGGGTGACTTTAGAATTTTCCTCCATTTCTATTCGTTTATACACAGACAGACATAAAGGATGAATCCTTAATGAATTAACATATGTTGCTCCCCCAGCTTCTCTGCACCACTGTGCAAGGGTTTTGACTAAATCTGCATTTGTTCCTATGATAATAGACACTGCTCTTTCCTCATTTGAATCTGGGCAGATTAAAGCCATGGTCCGAATCTCACACGCTACGCCAGCCACTTCAGTGGGCAATTTAAGAGTAATGGGTATGTATCCCAAATAGGGGTAACTTTGATCGCTTAATCCCCACAACACCAACCCAGATAAAGGGAGAATAGGTGTATCAGCCAGAAATTGCTTATACCATCCCTCGAATATGATGGACACTTGAGATCCACTATCCAAAAAGACAGTACACTCATTATCATTTACTAATGCCGGTATCAGTGGAGGCGGTCCTAACAGCCCATCAGGCATCGCTCCGCTCATCCCGGGTCTCCCCATTATGTCTGGAGAACTGTCTAGGGGACTGATGCGGGGTTCATCGATCGCCCTCTGGCATCTCCTGACTGCTCTATCTCTCTGGCTTCATTGGGAACCCTACTAGGGCTTCTATTATCCCAGGGACAATTACACTGTGCAGCTCGGTGTCCGGGCCTTCCACACATGAAACATTTTTGCAATCCTCTCCCCTGGGAGAGTTATCCTGTTCTGGGATTAGGTTAGGGGGTAAGTATCTGAGGGCCTCCACCCCTCTCCTAATTCTCAATTTGCTTACTTCCTCCCTTAAGGTTTCCACAGATCTAGCTAACTGCTCCATACTAGGGGAGTTGTCCTGTACAGTGGGCATAGCTATCTTTACCTTTTTTACATTTTTCTCCCTTGACTCCACCAAGGCCTCTTCACGCTTTACCTCTCTCATTAACTGCATAAAAGAGGGGGCTGCCGGCTAACTGTGGTATATCTTAACCTCTGGGCGATTGGGTCAGATGTCACAGCCCCTTCCAGTAACTGCTGCATTCTGATTTTATCCACATTCCCAGAGACCATACCACCCTTCTCCACTATCCTATGAATCAATTTGTCTAGTCGGTAAATGTATGATGCCAGTTTATCCCCCTGATAGGTATGTCGAAATAAGTACATGAGGTCATCAACCTCCTGAGGTGTCCCAGTTTCCAGTTCCAGGGCCGCCACATAGTCCCGAAAACTAGCATTTGGGTCACATCGACGTGCTGCTTGAACCACCTCCGTGGCTGTACCTCTCAAGCACTCTGCCAGCCTTTGTTTTTTTTTACTGTATACGGGCAGTGCCATTCATCTGATTACTGAATAGTAGTCTCTCTCCATACTTCATACCCATCCTCACCAGCAGGAACTGCTCTTATACCGGAAAATGGTCTCAACCGCCTATACCCTCCTTCATAATGGATTCTTCCAAATTCACCCACAATTTTGTCTACAGCTGATATTAATACCGAATTCTGATTCAGATCTGAAATAGTCTCTGGCTCCCTATTTTCAGGAAGGGGTATATTGTCATTACCTAACCCTTGATCCTCAGCACCTATCTCTCCTATTCCTTCGGGTTCAATACTGGGCCACACCAGGCTCCATTTCCCCCCCAAAACACCTATTGCTGGTATAATTATAATTCTTAGCAAGGTAGGAAGTATATAACCATTTATGAGGGTCTCTAGACTTGTATACTTTAATTGAAGTCCACAAAACGGGAGAATATATCCTCTTAGATGATAGAATTTAAGGCTTATAGCCCTTGGTGCTTGCTTTCTTTTTCCTGAAGCTCTCCAATAATACTGCTATCCTTTCTTCATTGTCACTAGGATGTTAATAAAGTTCTTTAATCCAGTATCCCCTGGTGACAATATTATAGTCTGTTTGATGTACTAATATCATCCCTCAGAGCTACAAATCATAGTACAGTGTTAGTATAGTGTAGAAGCCAGAGAAGGATTTACAATGTGATGTTTTCGGTTACCAATTTTCCTAACTACTAGGCAACTCCTGGATATTGTTATATGATGTGTTTCCTTCTAGCAAGTACACTGTTCTTATGCTCTTATTTAAATATAGCACCTCCATCAATAATATTAATGCGTCCCAGTGTCCAGGAAGAGCAAATGGTACGCAGATTGATTATATTCTCCTTTAGGCTATTTTAGCTGGTAGATGTATACACCCGCTCCCCCAACTTCTATCTGCTGTGGGCTGTGAATAAATCCTGCCATCACTGATGAAGTAGCCCTGCTTATTCCTTCTGCCCCCAGTGCCAAGTATGTCCTGAGTTAGTTTGCCACTATTGTTCCTCCTCTTGTCTACCTCAGCTTTTAGAATCAGTGGTCAGGGAACAGGGGTAAATTACCCCACCTGGGGTAAAAATGAAATTCCTGGGGGTAATGGATGGACAGCCGGGCATGCATATGAATCATTATAAAATATAGAATGATTCATATGCATGCCCGGCTGTGCCGCAGGGAGGCTCTAAGCCAGACGCCCGCTGAGATGTTATTACCAGTGGGTGCCCGGCTCCTTCCCTGCAGCGCCGCGTTAGCCGGAGGCTGGACTTCTCTTCTGAACTCCAGCTTCCGCCTCTCTCCATGCGCACTATGGGAGAGACGTCATGACGTCTCTCCCATAGTTCAGAGGAGCAACCGGGCGCACAGGACGGCGGCGGATGCAGGAGCGGGGATTAAGGCAAGTGTGTTTTTTTTTTTTGTACAGGCGGCACTACAGGGGCATTATATGGGGGCACTACTACAGGGGCATTGTATGGGGGCACTACTACAGGGGCATTATATGGAGGCACTACTACAGGGGCACTATACGGGGGCACTACTACAGGGGCAATACTATAGGGTCATAACTATGGGGGCAGTACTACAGTGGCATATGGGGGCACTACTACAGGGGTACTATATGGGGGCACTACTACAGGGGCATTATATGGGGGCACTACTACAGTGGCATTATATGGGGCACTACTACAGGGGCATTATGTAGGGGCACTGCTACAGGGGCAATACTATAGGGTCATAACTATGGGGGCAGTACTACAGTGGCATTATATGGGGGCACTACTACAGGGACATTATATGGCGCACTACTACAGGGGCATAACTATGGGGGCACTACTACAGGGGCATTATATGGGGGCACTACTACAGGGGCATTATATGGGGGCACTACTATATAATTTCCTTACTTTCAAATCAAGGGGGTAACGTTGGCGTATCTAAATATATTTTGGGGTAAAAGGTAAAAAAATTCCCTGACCCCGGCGCTCTAAAGGGCTGCTTTGCCTGCCATGCACCCGCCTCCTGTTACTGGGTCATAGGCAGTTGCCCAACTAGTGCTCCCTGCCGGCCTCCTGCACTGCCGAGTCCCGCCTCCTGTACCTCCGTCACAGGGGGAATTCCCGACAGCCACCTCCGGCCTCCGTCACTGCCGAGTCCCGCCTCCTGGAGCTCCGTCACCAGGGGGACATCTGACAGCCACCTCCGGCCTCCGTCACTGCCGAGTCCCGCCTCCTGGAGCTCCGTCACCAGGAGGACAGCTGACAGCCACCTCCACTCCCTTAGAACAGCCTCACACGGGCTCCGCCTCCTCTCCGACCGGCTGCCACTAACTACAGCTGCGGTGAGTAAACAGAGGGGAGCGCAGGTGAGAGGATCCGCAGACTGGCGCTAGCTATATAGTTTCTCCTATTTATACCCTCTCCCAGCAGCGGGAGCGTTCCTTTTCCCGCTTACCGCGCGAGCCCTTCTCAGGTGGCTCATACAGTACATAGGGACCGGCTATAAGTGCAGTGATACATGTGCCCATACAGTAAATAGGGACCGGCTATAAGTGCAGTGATACATGTGTCCATACAGTACATAGGGCCCAGCTATAAATGCAGCGATACATGTGCCCATACAGTACATAGGGACTGGCTATAAGTGCAGTGATACATGTACCCATACAGTACATAGGGCCCAGCTATAAGTGCAGCGATACATGTGCCCATACTGTACATAGGGCCCAGCTATAAGTGCAGTGATACATGTGCCCATACAGTACATAGGGACCAGCTATAAGTGCAGTGATACATGTGCCCATACAGTACATAGGGCCCAGCTATAAGTGCAGCGATACATGTGCCCATACAGTACATAGGGCCCAGCTATAAGTATAGTAATACATGTGCCCATACAGTACATAGGGCCCAGCTATAAGTGCAGTGATACATGTGTGGTACCCCGCCAAGGTGAGGATAATTAATGGAGTGGGTGTAAGCTAGAGTTACCTCTGTAATGGAGACACCTCACTTCTTCCTTCTGTGGCAACTCTTAGCTAAGACCACTCCCTGGCAGAGAGGCAAGGACCCCACCATTACCCCAAGCTCAGTGACCGACAATTGTTATGAACAAAAAGAAAAGTTAATTTAACTCCAGTCCAGGACTGCAATGCTGGGATACCTGTTCTTTTCAAATGTTGTATTTCAGTTAAACAAATACACAAACTACCTCCATAGTTCTGCAATACAATGTATAAATTAATTAACTATACTACTATCTATTGGTTTTGATATCCTTGGCTGCTAACATTTATAACTGCTCCCTTTTACCTTTACTTACTCACAATATTAGTAACACTTTATAGCACATGTAAAACAATACTAGCAATACATTTTGTTTAGATCCTTATAAGCTTATATGCTGTCTTGAAAGTCCATATCACCATTTATCACAATAGTCCTAGTAGCTGCAACTAAATAGCTGATGCGGTGGTGCACATAGTTTACTATCATTTACTTTTTGTTATTGTCACAAGCTGATAACTGGCTGTGATTCATACGTTGCTGCAGTTCCTTACTGCAACAAAGTCACAGTTGGGATACAGTTGTGTCACTATCCAATTTTAATATTGAGGTGAAAACTTTGCCTGTAAACTACAGCCCTCTCCCGCTGCCAGTCGCTGGGTCACTGTACTGTATGGATGGGGCAATTTACCTCAACTCTCACAGAATAGGATGAAGCCTCACATGCAGCGAGGGGTGGAGCCGCTACATGTGATCAATTCTCTTGCCACTCCCACCTTAGACTTTGGCTCAGCCTCAGCCCTCCGTTCCTTGGAAGCTCTAATATCCCTCAGGTCAGTTGCCTGTATCAAAGTCCTGATCTCTGCAGACCTGACAGGAGCGCTGGGGACACAGATTCCCTCACAGCATCGCTCTGGCCGGACTAACTGCCACTAGCTTCCAACTGCCACTTCCCTACCACCTGACCCTGAGCATGTGACCTGCTCCTGCCCCCTTGACCAGCTGCAGAGGTTGCCGATATGACAGGCACATGCAGTGCAGCAGTGATGCACAGTGTCTGGTGTAATATTTCACATAGCAGGGTATTACATACTCCCTCGCTGAAAATATGCGTGTCCTCACGCTATTACTTAAAACATCTTATATTCATATTTCATAAGAACATTAACTATTTCACACATTAAATTCACAGACTAATGTCTATACTGAACGAGTCTTGTACCTTTTGTCCTCTTTCCCAACTTTCCCAAAACCTGCTGCATAATTAATGCTATCTCACTGAAACTTATTTTAGTATACTCATGGTCTGGGAATTTATACTTTGATGGAACAGATGATGGGATATTTTTGGCTAGACTACATGATTACCCCAACCTCAACCTCTCTGCTATGGGTGGGTCTGAAACTCTGCTTGTATCTCGCTTGTATCCAACTTCACATACATCTTGCTGGTGGTTGGAATCCATTGTGTAATTATTTCATCTCCTCGTGGATGCCTCTGAGGTATTGGCTCTTCAAAGGAAGATAATTGATCTGTCCTCTGTAAGTGCTGACACGTCACTCCATGGTACTGTTCCATCTCTGGGTTAACTACCTCTTCCTTGACCGTATTTAATTCCACATCTGGGATAATCACCAGGTCTTCTACTATAGACTACTCGACCTCTGAGCTTAACTCCTCGTCTATATTCTTGAATTGATCACTATCAACAAGCACGGGAACACTAGGATACTGTGATAGATGTCTATATGGCTGCCTCCACTGATTCATGACATGCTAGTGTCTCCTATATGGCCTCTGTTGGTAATATCGTCTGTGGATCGGATAATGCCAATGACAATTTAGATCAGATGCATATCTGCTGCCCTGCACTGGAACACCCCCAGGACCTGTCACATTAATGGCCTTGACACCCTTCTCCCCATTCACAACATTGAATTCAATTGTTTCTCCAGCTCCCACACTGCGGATGTGCTTCCTGGGGTTGTTTCCCTTAATTGCAGTATAGTGTACAAATACATCTTTCTTGGTGTCATTTCGGTTTATGAATCCATAACCACGTTGTACACTGAACCACATGACTTGACCAAAAATTTTTCTTGCACTGGCTGGTAGAACACTGCCTGCACATGGTCTGCTGACCACTTTTATATTGTTTTGCAATATTGGGTTGAGACTCACATCCTGGGGTTGATCTTCTTCAAAGATGGAACCAATTCTCTCTAGCTCTTCCTGTGGGTTAGTCCTGGGCCTTAGGACTTCTGAGTTTAAGTTTTCTTGTTGGTGGCATTTGCGCTCTACATGTCCACTCTGGTTGCAGCGCCTACAGATAGGCCGACCCTGTTCATCAAAGTTGTCAGTAGCTCGTCGTCCATAATTCCAAGTTGCCTCCCATCTGTCATAATATCTTTTAGATTGATAGGCTTTCTCTTCCCTTCTGTGT
This sequence comes from Taudactylus pleione, assembly GCA_031769625.1. Taxonomy (NCBI): domain Eukaryota; kingdom Metazoa; phylum Chordata; class Amphibia; order Anura; family Myobatrachidae; genus Taudactylus; species Taudactylus pleione. The sequence continues at coordinate 3,659,501 of JAUIMM010000230.1, forward strand.
CTCTCCTTTAAGCTCTTTATGTCTCTATATATGTCTGTCATTACCTGGGTAAGGTCTACGATTTGCTCCGTCAAGGCAACTAAATGATCTGCTAATGTGGTCGATTGGACTTGTTGCATTGCCAGATCTGGATTTGCAATTACTTGTTCCTGCTTGGAAGTAGTCTTTAAAGTTTTAATTGCTGTCTCCTTAAAGTCCAGAAAACTGCTAGTAGGAACTTGGAGGCGTAACATTTTAAGCTGAATTTTCATATTGTCATCATAAACTCCCTCAATAAATTGACTGATGAGTTCTTTGTCTTCGTGAATTATTTCTCCTGGTTCGTAAGCCTTAATGACTTGAAGTGCTTCCTGCAAGGCAAGCGCGAACTCCCGCAGTGTTTCACAAGGTTGCTGCTTTCTTGAATAAAAAAGCATCTTTAATTCTGACAGCGTTTGGGAGTTGAAGATATTAGCTAATCTGTCAAATAATTCTTCCACAGTCTTTCTTTTGCTGGCGGGCCATGAGTGTACCTCTCGAAGGGCTGAACCTTTCAACTGTCCGATCAATATCTCAACTTTTTGTGGTTCATTAAGTGGATATAAACGGAACATAGCTTGAATTTTTGCTTTGAATTCCTGAAATTCGCTGGTTCCTGCTGTATGGGCATCTTATCCAGAAAAAGTAGGAAGCCATGGTGCCCCAAAATAGTATGGCATTGTAATAGGTGTGGAAGTATGCATAATGGGACTCTCCCTGTTGCTTACCTCCCCTTGACCTATTTGTCGATCACTTTGAGACATTTTGTCCTGGATAGGGGTACAACTTGATTTGGACTCTGTTATTATCCTATTCGTGGACGCCAAGTGTGGTACCCCGCCAAGGTGAGGATAATTAATGGAGTGGGTGTAAGCTAGAGTTACCTCTGTAATGGAGACACCTCACTTCTTCCTTCTGTGGCAACTCTTAGCTAAGACCACTCCCTGGCAGAGAGGCAAGGACCCCACCATTACCCCAAGCTCAGTGACCGACAATTGTTATGAACAAAAAGAAAAGTTTATTTAACTCCAGTCCAGGACTGCAATGCTGGGATACCTGTTCTTTTCAAATGTTGTATTTCAGTTAAACAAATACACAAACTACCTCCATAGTTCTGCAATACAATGTATAAATTAATTAACTATACTACTATCTATTGATTTTGATATCCTTGGCTGCTAACATTTATAACTGCTCCCTTTTACCTTTACTTACTCACTATATTAGTAACACTTTATAGCACATGTAAAACAATACTAGCAATACATTTTGTTTAGATCCTTATAAGCTTATATGCTGTCTTGAAAGTCCATATCACCATTTATCACAATAGTCCTAGTAGCTGCAACTAAATAGCTGATGCGGTGGTGCACATAATGTAGCTGATGCGGTGGTGCACATAATGTAGCAGATGCGGTGGTGCACATAGTTTACTATCATTTACTTTTTGTTATTGTCACAAGCTGATAACTGGCTGTGATTCACACGTTGCTGCAGTTCCTTACTGAAACAAAGTCACAGTTGGGATACAGTTGTGTCACTATCCAATTTTAATATTGAGGTGAAAACTTTGCCTGTAAACTACAGCCTTCTCCCGCTGCCAGTCACTGGGTCACTGCACTGTATGGATGGGGCAATTTACCTCAACTCTCACAGAATAGGATGAAGCCTCAGATACAGCGAGGGGTGGAGCCGCTACATGTGATCTATTGTCTGGCCACCCCCACCTTAGACTTTGGGTCAGCCTCAGCCCTCCGTTCCTCGGCCGCTCTAGTATCCCTCAGGTCAGTTGCCTGTATCAAAGTCCTGATCTCTGCAGACCTGACAGGAGCGCTGGGGACACAGATGCCTTCGCCTGAGGTACCTCTCCAAAAAACCATCCTCAGCACCACCTCACAGGATCGCTCTGGCTGGACTAACTGCCACTAACTTCAAACTGTCACTTCCCTACCACCTGACCCTGATCATGTGACCTGCTCCTGTCCTCTTGACCAGCTGCAGAAGTTGCCGATATGACAGGCACATGCAGTGCAGAAGTGATGCACAGTATAAGGTGTAATATAGCAGGGAATTACACATGTGCCCATACAGTACATAGGGCCCGGTTATAAGTGCAGCGATACATGTACCCATACAGTACATAAGGCCCAGCTATAAGTGCAGTGATACATGTGCCCATACAGTACATAGGGCCCAGCTATAAGTGCAGCTATACATGTGCCCATACAGTACATAGGTCCCCGCTATAAGTGCAGTGATACATGTGCCCATACAGTACATAGGGACCAGCTATAAGTGCAGTGATACATGTGCCCATACAGTACATAGGTCCCCGCTATAAGTGCAGTGATACATGTGCCCATACAGTACATAGGGACCAGCTATAAGTGCAGTGATACATGTGCCCATACAGTACATAGGACCCAGCTATAAGTGCAGTGATACATGTGACCATACAGTACATAGGGCCCAGCTATAAGTGCAGTGATACATGTGCCCATACAGTACATAAGGACCAGCTATAAGTGCAGGGATATATGTGTCCATACAGTACATAGTGCCCAGCTATAAGTGCAGCGATACATGTGCCCATACAGTACATAGGGCCCGGCTATAAGTGCAGTGATACATGTGCCCATACAGTACATAGGGTCCAGCTATAAGTGCAGCGATACATGTGCCCATACAGTACATAGGTCCCAGCTATAAGTGCAGTGATACATGTGCCCATACAGTACATAGGGCCCGGCTATAAGTGCAGTGATACATGTGCCCATACAGTACATAGGGCCCAGCTATAAGTGCAGTGATACATGTGCCCATACAGTACATAGGGCCCAGCTATAAGTGCAGCGATACATGTGCCCATACAGTACATAGGGTCCAGCTATAAGTGCAGCGATACATGTGCCCATACAGTACATAGTGCCCAGCTATAAGTGCAGCGATACATGTGCTCATACAGTACATAGGGCCCGGCTATAAGTGCAGTGATACATGTGCCCATACAGTGCATAGGGCCCGGCTATAAGTGCAGGGATACATGTGCCCATACAGTACATAGGGACCAGCTATAAGTGCAGCGATACATGTGCCCATACAGTACATAGGGCCCGGCTATAAGTGCAGTGATACATGTGCTCATACAGTACATAGGGTCCAGCTATAAGTGCAGTGATACATGTGCTCATACAGTACATAGGGCCCGACTATAAGTGCAGCGATACATGTGCCCATACAGTACATAGGCCCAGCTATAAGTGCAGTGATACATGTGACCTTACAGTACATAGGGCCCAGCTATGAGTGCAGTGATACATGTGACCATACAGTACATAGGGCCCGGCTATAAGTGCAGTGATACATGTGCCCATACAGTACATAGGGCCCGGCTATAAGTGCAGCGATACATGTGCCCATACAGTACTAAGGACCCGGCTATAAGTGCAGTGATACATGTGCCCATACAGTACATAGGGACCAGCTATAAGTGCAGTGATACATGTACCCATACAGTACATAGGGCCCAGCTATGGAGTGCAGTTATACATGTGCCCATACAGTACATGGGACCCAGCTATAAGTGCAGTGATACATGTGCCCATACAGTACATGGGGCCCAGCTATAAGTGCAGTGATACATGTGCCCATACAGTACATAGGGCCCGGCTATAAGTGCAGTGATACATTTGCCCATACAGTACATAGGGCCCAGCTATAAGTACAGCGATACATGTGCCCATACAGTACATAGGGCCCAGCTATAAGTGCAGTAATACATGTGCCCATACAGTACATAGGGCAAGGCTATAAGTGCAGTGATACATGTGCTCATACAGTACATAGGGACTGGCTATAAGTGCTGTGATACATGTGCCCATACAGTACATAGGGACCGGCTATAAGTGCAGCGATACATGTGCCCATACAGTACATAGGGCCCAGCTATAAGTGCAGCGATACATGTGCCCATACAGTACATAGGGACCAGCTATAAGTGCAGCGATACATGTGCCCATACAGTACATAGGGCCCAGCTATAAGTACAGCGATACATGTGCCCATACAGTACATAGGGTCCAGCTATAAGTGCAGCGATACATGTGCCCATACAGTACATAGGGCCCAGCTATAAGTACAGCGATACATGTGCCCATACAGTACATAGGGACCAGCTATAAGTGCAGCGATACATGTGCCCATACAGTACATAGGGACCAGCTATAAGTGCAGCGATACATGTGCTCATACAGTACATAGGACCCAGCTATAAGTGCAGCGATACATGTGCTCATACAGTACATAGGGCTTAGCCATAAGTACAGTGATACATGTGCCCATACAGTACATAGAACCCGGCTATAAGTGCAGTGATACATGTGCCCATACAGTACATAGCGACCAGCTATAAGTGCAGTGATACATGTGCCCATACAGTACATAGGGCCCGGCTATAAGTGCAGTGATACATGTGCCCATACAGTACATAGGGCCTAGCTATAAGTGCAGCGAAACATGTGCCCATACAGTACATAGGGACCAGCTATAAGTGCAGCGATACATGTGCCCATACAGTACATAGGGCCCAGCTATAAGTGCAGCGATACATGTGCTCATACAGTACATAGGTCCCAGCTATAAGTGCAGTGATACATGTGCCCATACAGTACATAGGGCCCGGCTATAAGTGCAGTGATACATGTGACCATACAGTACATAGGGCCCAGCTATAAGTGCAGTGATACATGTGCCCATACAGTACATAGGGCCCAGCTATAAGTGCAGCGATACATGTGCCCATACAGTACATAGGGTCCAGCTATAAGTGCAGCGATACATGTGCCCATACAGTACATAGTGCCCAGCTATAAGTGCAGCGATACATGTGCTCATACAGTACATAGGGCCCGGCTATAAGTGCAGTGATACATGTGCCCATACAGTACATAGGGCCCAGCTATAAGTGCAGGGATACATGTGCCCATACAGTACATAGGGACCAGCTATAAGTGCAGCGATACATGTGCCCATACAGTACATAGGGCCCGGCTATAAGTGCAGCGATACATGTGCTCATACAGTACATAGGGCCCAGCTATGAGTGCAGTGATACATGTGACCATACAGTACATAGGGCCCGGCTATAAGTGTAGTGATACATGTGCCCATACAGTACATAGGGCCCAGCTATGAGTGCAGTGATACATGTGCCCATACAGTACATAGGGCCCGGCTATAAGTGCAGCGATACATGTGCCCATACAGTACATAGGGCCCGGCTATAAGTGCAGCGATACATGTGCCCATACAGTACATAGGACCCGGCTATAAGTGCAGCGATACATGTGCCCATACAGTACATAGGGACCAGCTATAAGTGCAGTGATACATGTACCCATACAGTACATAGGGCCCAGCTATAAGTGCAGTGATACATGTGCCCATACAGTACATGGGGCCCAGCTATAAGTGCAGTGATACATGTGCCCATACAGTACATAGGGCCCAGCTATAAGTGCAGTGATACATGTGCCCATACAGTACATAGGGCCCGGCTATAAGTGCAGTGATACATGTGCCCATACAGTACATAGGGCCCAGCTATAAGTACAGCGATACATGTGCCCATACAGTACATAGGGCCCGGCTATAAGTGCAGCGATACATGTGCTCATACAGTACATAGGGACCGGCTATAAGTGCAGCGATACATGTGCCCATACAGTACATAGGGCCCAGCTATAAGTGCAGCGATACATGTGCCCATACAGTACATAGGGTCCAGCTATCAGTGCAGCGATACATGTGCCCATACAGTACATAGGGCCCAGCTATAAGTACAGCGATACATGTGCCCATACAGTACATAGGGACCAGCTATAAGTGCAGCGATACATGTGCCCATACAGTATATAGGGACCAGCTATAAGTGCAGCGATACATGTGCTCATACAGTACATAGGACCCAGCTATAAGTGCAGCGATACATGTGCTCATACAGTACATAGGGCTTAGCCATAAGTACAGTGATACATGTGCCCATACAGTACATAGGACCCGGCTATAAGTGCAGTGATACATGTGCCCATACAGTACAAAGCGACCAGCTATAAGTGCAGTGATACATGTGCCCATACAGTACATAGGGCCCGGCTATAAGTGCAGTGATACATGTGCCCATACAGTACATAGGGCCTAGCTATAAGTGCAGCGATACATGTGCCCATACAGTACATAGGGACCAGCTATAAGTGCAGCGATACATGTGCCCATACAGTACATAGGGCCCAGCTGTAAGTGCAGCGATACACGTGCCCATACAGTACATAGGGCCCAATTATAAGTGCAGCGATACATGTGCTCATACAGTACATAGGGCCCAGCTATAAGTACAGTGATACATGTGCCCATACAGTACATAGGACCCGGCTATAAGTGCAGTGATACATGTGCCCATACAGTACATAAGTCCCAGCTATAAGTACAGTAATACATGTGCCCATACAGTACATAGGGCCCAGCTATAAGTGCAGTGATACATGTGACCATACTGTACATAGGGCCTAGCTATAAGTGCAGTGATACATGTGACCATACAGTACATAGGACCCAGCTATAAGTGCAGCGATACATGTGACCATACAGTACATAGGGCCCAGCTATAAGTGCAGTGATACATGTGCCCATACAGTACATAGGGCCCGGCTATAAGTGCAGGGATACATGTGCCCATACAGTACATAGGACCCAGCTATAAGTGCAGCGATACATGTGCTCATACAGTACATAGGGCCTAGCTGTAAGTGCAGTGATACATGTGCCCATACAGTACATAGGGCCTAGCTGTAAGTACAGTGATACATGTGCCCATACAGTACATAGGGACCGGCTATAAGTGCAGTAATACATGTGCCCATACAGTACATAGGGACCGGCTATAAGTGCAGTAATACATGTGCTCATACAGAACATAGGGACCAGCTATAAGTGCAGTGATACATGTGCTCATACAGTACATAGGGACCAGCTATAAGTGCAGGGATACATGTGCCCATACAGTACATAGGGCCCAGCTATAAGTACAGTGATACATGTGCCCATACAGTACATAGGACCCAGCTATAAGTGCAGCGATACATGTGCCCATACAGTACATAGGGCCCAGCTATAAGTACAGTGATACATGTGCCCATACAGTACATAGGGACCGGCTATAAGTGCAGTAATACATGTGCGCATACAGTACATAGGGACCGGCTATAAGTGCAGTGATACATGTGCTCATACAGTACATAGGGACCGGCTATAAGTGCAGTGATACATGTGCCCATACAGTACATAGGGCCCAGCTATAAGTACAGTAATACATGTGCCCATACAGTACATAGGGCCCAGCTATAAGTGCAGAGATACATGTGCCCATACAGTACATAGGGCCCGGCTATAAGTGCAGCGATACATGTGCTCATATAGTACATAGGGCCTAGCTATAAATGCAGCGATACATGTGCCCATACAGTACATAGGACCCAGCTATAAGTGCAGTGATACATGTGCTCATACAGTACATAGGGCCCAGCTATAAGTGCAGCGATACATGTGCCCATACAGTACATAGGACCCGGCTATAAGTGCAGTGATACATGTGCTCATACAGTACATAGGACCCAGCTATAAGTGCAGTGATACATGTGCTCATACAGTACATAGGACCCAGCTATAAGTGCAGCGATACATGTGCCCATACAGTACATAGGACCCAGCTATAAGTGCAGTGATACATGTGCCCATACAGTACATAGGGCCCAGCTGTAAGTGCAGTGATACATGTGCTCATACAGTACATAGGGCCCAGCTATAAGTGCAGCGATACATGTGCTCATACAGTACATAGGGCTTAGCCATAAGTACAGTGATACATGTGCCCATACAGTACATAGGACCCGGCTATAAGTGCAGTGATACATGTGCCCATACAGTACATAGGGCCTAGCTATAAGTGCAGCGATACATGTGCCCATACAGTACATAGGGACCAGCTATAAGTGCAGCGATACATGTGCCCATACAGTACATAGGGCCCAGCTGTAAGTGCAGCGATACACGTGCCCATACAGTACATATGGCCCAATTATAAGTGCAGCGATACATGTGCTCATACAGTACATAGGGCCCAGCTATAAGTACAGTGATACATGTGCCCATACAGTACATAGGACCCGGCTATAAGTGCAGTGATACATGTACCCATACAGTACATAGGTCCCAGCTATAAGTACAGTAATACATGTGCCCATACAGTACATAGGGCCCAGCTATAAGTGCAGTGATACATGTGACCATACTGTACATAGGGCCTAGCTATAAGTGCAGTGATACATGTGACCATACAGTACATAGGACACAGCTATAAGTGCAGCGATACATGTGACCATACAGTACATAGGGCCCAGCTATAAGTGCAGTGATACATGTGCCCATACAGTACATAGGGCCTAGCTGTAAGTACAGTGATACATGTGCCCATACAGTACATAGGGACCGGCTATAAGTGCAGTAATACATGTGCCCATACAGTACATAGGGATCGGCTATAAGTGCAGTAATACATGTGCTCATACAGTACATAGGGACCGGCTATAAGTGCAGGGATACATGTGCCCATACAGTACATAGGGCCCAGCTATAAGTGCAGCGATACATGTGCCCATACAGTACATAGGGCCCAGCTATAAGTACAGTGATACATGTGCCCATACAGTACTTAGGGCCCAGCTATAAGTACAGTGATACATGTGCCCATACAGTACATAGGGCCCAGCTATAAGTACAGTGATACATGTGCCCATACAGTACATAGGGCCCAGCTATAAGTACAGTAATACATGTGCCCATACAGTACATAGAGCCCAGCTATAAGTACAGTAATACATGTGCCCATACAGTACATAGGGCCCAGCTATAAGTACAGTGATACATGTGCCCATACAGTACATAGGGACCGGCTATAAGTGCAGTAATACATATGCCCATACAGTACATAGGGATCGGCTATAAGTGCAGTAATACATGTGCTCATACAGTACATAGGGACCGGCTATAAGTGCAGTGATACATGTGCCCATACAGTACATAGGGCCCAGCTATAAGTACAGTAATACATGTGCCCATACAGTACATAGGTCCCAGCTATAAGTGCAGAGATACATGTGCCCATACAGTACATAGGGCCCGGCTATAAGTGCAGCGATACATGTGCTCATATAGTACATAGGGCCTAGCTATAAGTGCAGTGATACATGTGCCCATACAGTACATAGGGCCTAGCTATAAGTGCAGCGATACATGTGCCCATACAGTACATAGGACCCAGCTATAAGTGCAGTGATACATGTGCTCATACAGTACATAGGGACCAGCTATAAGTGCAGCGATACATGTGCCCATACAGTACATAGGACCCGGCTATAAGTGCAGTGATACATGTGCTCATACAGTACATAGGACCCAGCTATAAGTGCAGTGATACATGTGCTCATACAGTACATAGGACCCAGCTATAAGTGCAGCGATACATGTGCCCATACAGTACATAGGACCCAGCTATAAGTGCAGTGATACATGTTCTCATACAATACATAGGGCCCAGCTGTAAGTGCAGTGATACATGTGCCCATACAATACATAGGGCCCAGCTGTAAGTGCAGCGATACATGTGCCCATACAGTACATAGGGTCCAGCTCTAAGTGCAGCGATACATGTGCCCATACAGTACATAGGACCCAGCTATAAGTGCAGGGATACATGTGCCCATACAGTACATAGGGCCCGGCTATAAGTGCAGCGATACATGTGCCCATACAGTACATAGGACCCAGCTATAAGTGCAGGGATACATGTGCCCATACAGTACATAGGGCCCAGCTATAAGTGCAGTAATACATGTGCTCATACAGTACATAGGGCCCAGCTATAAGTGCAGGGATACCTGTGCCCATACAGTACATAGGGCCCGGCTATAAGTGCAGTGATACATGTAACCATACAGTACATAGGCCCAGCTATAAGTGCAGTGATACATGTGCCCATACAGTACATAGGGACCAGCTATAAGTGCAGCGATACATGTGCTCATACAGTACATAGGACCCAGCTATAAGTGCAGCGATACATGTGCTCATACAGTACATAGGGCTTAGCCATAAGTACAGTGATACATGTGCCCATACAGTACATAGAACCCGGCTATAAGTGCAGTGATACATGTGCCCATACAGTACATAGCGACCAGCTATAAGTGCAGTGATACATGTGCCCATACAGTACATAGGGCCCGGCTATAAGTGCAGTGATACATGTGCCCATACAGTACATAGGGCCTAGCTATAAGTGCAGCGAAACATGTGCCCATACAGTACATAGGGACCAGCTATAAGTGCAGCGATACATGTGCCCATACAGTACATAGGGCCCAGCTATAAGTGCAGCGATACATGTGCTCATACAGTACATAGGTCCCAGCTATAAGTGCAGTGATACATGTGCCCATACAGTACATAGGGCCCAGCTATAAGTGCAGCGATACATGTGCCCATACAGTACATAGGGTCCAGCTATAAGTGCAGCGATACATGTGCCCATACAGTACATAGTGCCCAGCTATAAGTGCAGCGATACATGTGCTCATACAGTACATAGGGCCCGGCTATAAGTGCAGTGATACATGTGCCCATACAGTACATAGGGCCCAGCTATAAGTGCAGTGATACATGGGCCCATACAGTACATGGGGCCCAGCTATAAGTGCAGTGATACATGTGCCCATACAGTACATAGGGCCCAGCTATAAGTGCAGTGATACATGTGCCCATACAGTACATAGGGCCCGGCTATAAGTGCAGTGATACATGTGCCCATACAGTACATAGGGCCCAGCTATAAGTACAGCGATACATGTGCCCATACAGTACATAGGGCCCGGCTATAAGTGCAGCGATACATGTGCTCATACAGTACATAGGGACCGGCTATAAGTGCAGCGATACATGTGCCCATACAGTACATAGGGCCCAGCTATAAGTGCAGCGATACATGTGCCCATACAGTACATAGGGTCCAGCTATCAGTGCAGCGATACATGTGCCCATACAGTACATAGGGCCCAGCTATAAGTACAGCGATACATGTGCCCATACAGTACATAGGGACCAGCTATAAGTGCAGCGATACATGTGCCCATACAGTATATAGGGACCAGCTATAAGTGCAGCGATACATGTGCCCATACAGTACATAGGGCCCAGCTGTAAGTGCAGTGATACATGTGCTCATACAGTACATAGGGCCCAGCTATAAGTGCAGCGATACATGTGCTCATACAGTACATAGGGCTTAGCCATAAGTACAGTGATACATGTGCCCATACAGTACATAGGACCCGGCTATAAGTGCAGTGATACATGTGCCCATACAGTACATAGCGACCAGCTATAAGTGCAGTGATACATGTGCCCATACAGTACATAGGGCCCGGCTATAAGTGCAGTGATACATGTGCCCATACAGTACATAGGGCCTAGCTATAAGTGCAGCGATACATGTGCCCATACAGTACATAGGGACCAGCTATAAGTGCAGCGATACATGTGCCCATACAGTACATAGGGCCCAGCTGTAAGTGCAGCGATACATGTGCCCATACAGTACATAGGGCCCAATTATAAGTGCAGCGATACATGTGCTCATACAGTACATAGGGCCCAGCTATAAGTACAGTGATACATGTGCCCATACAGTACATAGGACCCGGCTATAAGTGCAGTGATACATGTACCCATACAGTACATAGGTCCCAGCTATAAGTACAGTAATACATGTGCCCATACAGTACATAGGGCCCAGCTATAAGTGCAGTGATACATGTGACCATACTGTACATAGGGCCTAGCTATAAGTGCAGTGATACATGTGACCATACAGTACATAGGACACAGCTATAAGTGCAGCGATACATGTGACCATACAGTACATAGGGCCCAGCTATAAGTGCAGTGATACATGTGCCCATACAGTACATAGGGCCTAGCTGTAAGTACAGTGATACATGTGCCCATACAGTACATAGGGACCGGCTATAAGTGCAGTAATACATGTGCCCATACAGTACATAGGGATCGGCTATAAGTGCAGTAATACATGTGCTCATACAGTACATAGGGACCAGCTATAAGTGCAGGGATACATGTGCCCATACAGTACATAGGGCCCAGCTATAAGTGCAGCGATACATGTGCCCATACAGTACATAGGGCCCAGCTATAAGTACAGTGATACATGTGCCCATACAGTACTTAGGGCCCAGCTATAAGTACAGTGATACATGTGCCCATACAGTACATAGGGCCCAGCTATAAGTACAGTGATACATGTGCCCATACAGTACATAGGGCCCAGCTATAAGTACAGTAATACATGTGCCCATACAGTACATAGAGCCCAGCTATAAGTACAGTAATACATGTGCCCATACAGTACATAGGGCCCAGCTATAAGTACAGTGATACATGTGCCCATACAGTACATAGGGACCGGCTATAAGTGCAGTAATACATATGCCCATACAGTACATAGGGATCGGCTATAAGTGCAGTAATACATGTGCTCATACAGTACATAGGGACCGGCTATAAGTGCAGTGATACATGTGCCCATACAGTACATAGGGCCCAGCTATAAGTACAGTAATACATGTGCCCATACAGTACATAGGTCCCAGCTATAAGTGCAGAGATACATGTGCCCATACAGTACATAGGGCCCGGCTATAAGTGCAGCGATACATGTGCTCATATAGTACATAGGGCCTAGCTATAAGTGCAGTGATACATGTGCCCATACAGTACATAGGGCCTAGCTATAAGTGCAGCGATACATGTGCCCATACAGTACATAGGACCCAGCTATAAGTGCAGTGATACATGTGCTCATACAGTACATAGGGCCCAGCTATAAGTGCAGCGATACATGTGCCCATACAGTACATAGGACCCGGCTATAAGTGCAGTGATACATGTGCTCATACAGTACATAGGACCCAGCTATAAGTGCAGTGATACATGTGCTCATACAGTACATAGGACCCAGCTATAAGTGCAGCGATACATGTGCCCATACAGTACATAGGACCCAGCTATAAGTGCAGTGATACATGTGCCCATACAGTACATAGGGCCCAGCTATAAGTGCAGTGATACATGTTCTCATACAATACATAGGGCCCAGCTGTAAGTGCAGTGATACATGTGCCCATACAATACATAGGGCCCAGCTGTAAGTGCAGCGATACATGTGCCCATACAGTACATAGGGTCCAGCTCTAAGTGCAGCGATACATGTGCCCATACAGTACATAGGACCCAGCTATAAGTGCAGGGATACATGTGCCCATACAGTACATAGGGCCCGGCTATAAGTGCAGCGATACATGTGCCCATACAGTACATAGGACCCAGCTATAAGTGCAGGGATACATGTGCCCATACAGTACATAGGGCCCAGCTATAAGTGCAGTAATACATGTGCTCATACAGTACATAGGGCCCAGCTATAAGTGCAGGGATACCTGTGCCCATACAGTACATAGGGCCCGGCTATAAGTGCAGTGATACATGTAACCATACAGTACATAGGCCCAGCTATAAGTGCAGTGATACATGTGCCCATACAGTACATAGGGACCAGCTATAAGTGCAGCGATACATGTGCTCATACAGTACATAGGACCCAGCTATAAGTGCAGCGATACATGTGCTCATACAGTACATAGGGCTTAGCCATAAGTACAGTGATACATGTGCCCATACAGTACATAGAACCCGGCTATAAGTGCAGTGATACATGTGCCCATACAGTACATAGCGACCAGCTATAAGTGCAGTGATACATGTGCCCATACAGTACATAGGGCCCGGCTATAAGTGCAGTGATACATGTGCCCATACAGTACATAGGGCCTAGCTATAAGTGCAGCGAAACATGTGCCCATACAGTACATAGGGACCAGCTATAAGTGCAGCGATACATGTGCCCATACAGTACATAGGGCCCAGCTATAAGTGCAGCGATACATGTGCTCATACAGTACATAGGTCCCAGCTATAAGTGCAGTGATACATGTGCCCATACAGTACATAGGGCCCGGCTATAAGTGCAGTGATACATGTGACCATACAGTACATAGGGCCCAGCTATAAGTGCAGTGATACATGTGCCCATACAGTACATAGGGCCCAGCTATAAGTGCAGCGATACATGTGCCCATACAGTACATAGGGTCCAGCTATAAGTGCAGCGATACATGTGCCCATACAGTACATAGTGCCCAGCTATAAGTGCAGCGATACATGTGCTCATACAGTACATAGGGCCCGGCTATAAGTGCAGTGATACATGTGCCCATACAGTACATAGGGCCCAGCTATAAGTGCAGGGATACATGTGCCCATACAGTACATAGGGACCAGCTATAAGTGCAGCGATACATGTGCCCATACAGTACATAGGGCCCGGCTATAAGTGCAGCGATACATGTGCTCATACAGTACATAGGGCCCAGCTATGAGTGCAGTGATACATGTGACCATACAGTACATAGGGCCCGGCTATAAGTGCAGTGATACATGTGCCCATACAGTACATAGGGCCCAGCTATGAGTGCAGTGATACATGTGCCCATACAGTACATAGGGCCCGGCTATGAGTGCAGTGATACATGTGCCCATACAGTACATAGGGCCCGGCTATAAGTGCAGCGATACATGTGCCCATACAGTACATAGGACCCGGCTATAAGTGCAGCGATACATGTGCCCATACAGTACATAGGGACCAGCTATAAGTGCAGTGATACATGTACCCATACAGTACATAGGGCCCAGCTATAAGTGCAGTGATACATGGGCCCATACAGTACATGGGGCCCAGCTATAAGTGCAGTGATACATGTGCCCATACAGTACATAGGGCCCAGCTATAAGTGCAGTGATACATGTGCCCATACAGTACATAGGGCCCGGCTATAAGTGCAGTGATACATGTGCCCATACAGTACATAGGGCCCAGCTATAAGTACAGCGATACATGTGCCCATACAGTACATAGGGCCCGGCTATAAGTGCAGCGATACATGTGCTCATACAGTACATAGGGACCGGCTATAAGTGCAGCGATACATGTGCCCATACAGTACATAGGGCCCAGCTATAAGTGCAGCGATACATGTGCCCATACAGTACATAGGGTCCAGCTATCAGTGCAGCGATACATGTGCCCATACAGTACATAGGGCCCAGCTATAAGTACAGCGATACATGTGCCCATACAGTACATAGGGACCAGCTATAAGTGCAGCGATACATGTGCCCATACAGTATATAGGGACCAGCTATAAGTGCAGCGATACATGTGCTCATACAGTACATAGGACCCAGCTATAAGTGCAGCGATACATGTGCTCATACAGTACATAGGGCTTAGCCATAAGTACAGTGATACATGTGCCCATACAGTACATAGGACCCGGCTATAAGTGCAGTGATACATGTGCCCATACAGTACAAAGCGACCAGCTATAAGTGCAGTGATACATGTGCCCATACAGTACATAGGGCCCGGCTATAAGTGCAGTGATACATGTGCCCATACAGTACATAGGGCCTAGCTATAAGTGCAGCGATACATGTGCCCATACAGTACATAGGGACCAGCTATAAGTGCAGCGATACATGTGCCCATACAGTACATAGGGCCCAGCTGTAAGTGCAGCGATACACGTGCCCATACAGTACATAGGGCCCAATTATAAGTGCAGCGATACATGTGCTCATACAGTACATAGGGCCCAGCTATAAGTACAGTGATACATGTGCCCATACAGTACATAGGACCCGGCTATAAGTGCAGTGATACATGTGCCCATACAGTACATAAGTCCCAGCTATAAGTACAGTAATACATGTGCCCATACAGTACATAGGGCCCAGCTATAAGTGCAGTGATACATGTGACCATACTGTACATAGGGCCTAGCTATAAGTGCAGTGATACATGTGACCATACAGTACATAGGACCCAGCTATAAGTACAGCGATACATGTGACCATACAGTACATAGGGCCCAGCTATAAGTGCAGTGATACATGTGCCCATACAGTACATAGGGCCCGGCTATAAGTGCAGGGATACATGTGCCCATACAGTACATAGGACCCAGCTATAAGTGCAGCGATACATGTGCTCATACAGTACATAGGGCCTAGCTGTAAGTGCAGTGATACATGTGCCCATACAGTACATAGGGCCTAGCTGTAAGTACAGTGATACATGTGCCCATACAGTACATAGGGACCGGCTATAAGTGCAGTAATACATGTGCCCATACAGTACATAGGGACCGGCTATAAGTGCAGTAATACATGTGCTCATACAGAACATAGGGACCAGCTATAAGTGCAGTGATACATGTGCTCATACAGTACATAGGGACCAGCTATAAGTGCAGGGATACATGTGCCCATACAGTACATAGGACCCAGCTATAAGTGCAGTGATACATGTGCTCATACAGTACATAGGGCCCAGCTATAAGTGCAGCGATACATGTGCCCATACAGTACATAGGACCCGGCTATAAGTGCAGTGATACATGTGCTCATACAGTACATAGGACCCAGCTATAAGTGCAGTGATACATGTGCTCATACAGTACATAGGACCCAGCTATAAGTGCAGCGATACATGTGCCCATACAGTACATAGGACCCAGCTATAAGTGCAGTGATACATGTGCCCATACAGTACATAGGGCCCAGCTGTAAGTGCAGTGATACATGTGCTCATACAGTACATAGGGCCCAGCTATAAGTGCAGCGATACATGTGCTCATACAGTACATAGGGCTTAGCCATAAGTACAGTGATACATGTGCCCATACAGTACATAGGACCCGGCTATAAGTGCAGTGATACATGTGCCCATACAGTACATAGCGACCAGCTATAAGTGCAGTGATACATGTGCCCATACAGTACATAGGGCCCGGCTATAAGTGCAGTGATACATGTGCCCATACAGTACATAGGGCCTAGCTATAAGTGCAGCGATACATGTGCCCATACAGTACATAGGGACCAGCTATAAGTGCAGCGATACATGTGCCCATACAATACATAGGGCCCAGCTGTAAGTGCAGCGATACATGTGCCCATACAGTACATAGGGCCCAGCTATAAGTACAGTGATACATGTGCCCATACAGTACATAGGACCCGGCTATAAGTGCAGTGATACATGTACCCATACAGTACATAGGTCCCAGCTATAAGTACAGTAATACATGTGCCCATACAGTACATAGGGCCCAGCTATAAGTGCAGTGATACATGTGACCATACTGTACATAGGGCCTAGCTATAAGTGCAGTGATACATGTGACCATACAGTACATAGGACCCGGCTATAAGTGCAGTGATACATGTGCCCATACAGTACATAGCGACCAGCTATAAGTGCAGTGATACATGTGCCCATACAGTACATAGGGCCCGGCTATAAGTGCAGTGATACATGTGCCCATACAGTACATAGGGCCTAGCTATAAGTGCAGCGATACATGTGCCCATACAGTACATAGGGACCAGCTATAAGTGCAGCGATACATGTGCCCATACAATACATAGGGCCCAATTATAAGTGCAGCGATACATGTGCTCATACAGTACATAGGGCCCAGCTATAAGTACAGTGATACATGTGCCCATACAGTACATAGGACCCGGCTATAAGTGCAGTGATACATGTACCCATACAGTACATAGGTCCCAGCTATAAGTACAGTAATACATGTGCCCATACAGTACATAGGGCCCAGCTATAAGTGCAGTGATACATGTGACCATACTGTACATAGGGCCTAGCTATAAGTGCAGTGATACATGTGACCATACAGTACATAGGACACAGCTATAAGTGCAGCGATACATGTGACCATACAGTACATAGGGCCCAGCTATAAGTGCAGTGATACATGTGCCCATACAGTACATAGGGCCTAGCTGTAAGTACAGTGATACATGTGCCCATACAGTACATAGGGACCGGCTATAAGTGCAGTAATACATGTGCCCATACAGTACATAGGGATCGGCTATAAGTGCAGTAATACATGTGCTCATACAGTACATAGGGACCAGCTATAAGTGCAGTGATACATGTGCTCATACAGTACATAGGGACCAGCTATAAGTGCAGGGATACATGTGCCCATACAGTACATAGGGCCCAGCTATAAGTGCAGCGATACATGTGCCCATACAGTATATAGGGCCCAGCTATAAGTACAGTGATACATGTGCCCATACAGTACTTAGGGCCCAGCTATAAGTACAGTGATACATGTGCCCATACAGTACATAGGGCCCAGCTATAAGTACAGTGATACATGTGCCCATACAGTACATAGGGCCCAGCTATAAGTACAGTAATACATGTGCCCATACAGTACATAGAGCCCAGCTATAAGTACAGTAATACATGTGCCCATACAGTACATAGGGCCCAGCTATAAGTACAGTGATACATGTGCCCATACAGTACATAGGGACCGGCTATAAGTGCAGTAATACATATGCCCATACAGTACATAGGGATCGGCTATAAGTGCAGTAATACATGTGCTCATACAGTACATAGGGACCGGCTATAAGTGCAGTGATACATGTGCCCATACAGTACATAGGGCCCAGCTATAAGTACAGTAATACATGTGCCCATACAGTACATAGGTCCCAGCTATAAGTGCAGAGATACATGTGCCCATACAGTACATAGGGCCCGGCTATAAGTGCAGCGATACATGTGCTCATATAGTACATAGGGCCTAGCTATAAGTGCAGTGATACATGTGCCCATACAGTACATAGGGCCTAGCTATAAGTGCAGCGATACATGTGCCCATACAGTACATAGGACCCAGCTATAAGTGCAGTGATACATGTGCTCATACAGTACATAGGGACCAGCTATAAGTGCAGCGATACATGTGCCCATACAGTACATAGGACCCGGCTATAAGTGCAGTGATACATGTGCTCATACAGTACATAGGACCCAGCTATAAGTGCAGTGATACATGTGCTCATACAGTACATAGGACCCAGCTATAAGTGCAGCGATACATGTGCCCATACAGTACATAGGACCCAGCTATAAGTGCAGTGATACATGTGCCCATACAGTACATAGGGCCCAGCTATAAGTGCAGTGATACATGTTCTCATACAATACATAGGGCCCAGCTGTAAGTGCAGTGATACATGTGCCCATACAATACATAGGGCCCAGCTGTAAGTGCAGCGATACATGTGCCCATACAGTACATAGGGTCCAGCTCTAAGTGCAGCGATACATGTGCCCATACAGTACATAGGACCCAGCTATAAGTGCAGGGATACATGTGCCCATACAGTACATAGGGCCCGGCTATAAGTGCAGCGATACATGTGCCCATACAGTACATAGGACCCAGCTATAAGTGCAGGGATACATGTGCCCATACAGTACATAGGGCCCAGCTATAAGTGCAGTAATACATGTGCTCATACAGTACATAGGGCCCAGCTATAAGTGCAGGGATACCTGTGCCCATACAGTACATAGGGCCCGGCTATAAGTGCAGTGATACATGTAACCATACAGTACATAGGCCCAGCTATAAGTGCAGTGATACATGTGCCCATACAGTACATAGGGCCCTGCTATAAGTGCAGTGATACATGTGCCCATACAGTACATAGGGCCCAGCTATAAGTGCAGCGATACATGTGCCCATACAGTACATAGGGCCCGGCTATAAGTGCAGCGATACATGTGCTCATACAGTACATAGGACCCAGCTATAAGTGCAGCGATACATGTGCCCATACAGTACATAGGGCCCAGCTATAAGTGCAGTGATACATGTGCCCATACAGTACATAGGGCCCAGCTGTAAGTGCAGTGATACATGTAACCATACAGTACATAGGGCCCAGCTATAAGTGCAGTGATACATGTGCCCATACAGTACATAGGGCCCGGCTATAAGTGCAGTGATACATGTGCCCATACAGTACATAGGGCCCAGCTATAAGTGCAGTGATACATGTGCCCATACAGTACATAGGGCCCAGCTGTAAGTGCAGTGATACATGTGCCCATACAGTACATAGGGCTCTGCTATAAGTGTAGTGATACATGTGCCCATACAGTACATAGGACCCGGCTGTAAGTGCAGCGATACATGTGCTCATACAGTACATAGGACCCAGCTATAAGTGCAGTGATACATGTGCCCATATAGTACATAGGGCCCAGCTATAAGTGCAGCGATACATGTGCCCATACAGTACATAGGACCCGGCTATAAGTGCAGGGATACATGTGCCCATACAGTACATAGGGCCCAGCTGTAAGTGTAGGGCCCGGCTATAAGTGCAGCGATACATGTGCCCATACAGTACATAGGGCCCGGCTATAAGTGCAGCGATACATGTGCCCATACAGTACATAGGGCCCGGCTATAAGTGCAGCGATACATGTGCCCATACAGTACATAGGACCCGGCTATAAGTGCAGCGATACATGTGCCCATACAGTACATAGTGCCCAGCTATAAGTGCAGTGATACATGTACCCATACAGTACATAGGGTCTAGCTATAAGTGCAGCGATACATGTGCTCCTACAGTACATAGGGACCAGCTATAAGTGCAGTGATACATGTGCCCATACAGTACATAGGGCCCGGCTATAAGTGCAGTGATACATGTGCCCATACAGTACATAGGGCCCAGCTATAAGTGCAGCGATACATGTGCCCATACAGTACATAGGGCCCAGCTATAAGTGCAGCGATACATGTGCCCATACAGTACATAGGGCCCAGCTATAAGTGCAGCGATACATGTGCCCATACAGTACATAGGGCCCCGCTATAAGTGCAGCGATACATGTGCCCATACAGTACATAGGGCCCAGCTATAAGTGCTGCGATACATGTGCCCATACAGTACATAGGGCCCAGCTGTAAGTGCAGTGATACATGTGCCCATACAGTACATAGGGACCAGCTATAAGTGCAGTGATATATGTACCCATACAGTACATAGGACCCGGCTATAAATGCAGCGATATATGTGCCCATACAGTACATAGGGCCGGGCTGTAAGTGCAGGGATACATGTGCCCATACAGTACATAGGGCCCCGCTATAAGTGCAGCGATACATGTAACCATACAGTACATAGGGCCCAGCTATAAGTGCAGTGATACATGTGACCATACAGTACATAGGGCCCGGCTATAAGTGCAGTGATACATGTGGTCATGCACTATTTTTACTACCAGCTGTAAGCGCAGCGATACATGTGCCCATACAGTACATAGGGACCGGCTATAAGTGCAGTGATACATGTGCCCATACAGTACATAGGGCCCAGCTGTAAGTGCAGTGATACATGTGCTCATACAATACATAGGGCCCAGCTGTAAGTGCAGCGATACATGTGCCCATACAGTACATAGGGCCCAGCTATAAGTGCAGTGATACATGTGCTCATACAGTACATAGGACCCAGCTATAAGTGCAGTGATACATGTGCCCATACAGTACATAGGGCCCAGCTATAAGTGCAGCGATACATGTGCCCATACAGTACATAGGACCCGGCTATAAGTGCAGGGATACATGTGCCCATACAGTACATAGGGCCCAGCTGTAAGTGTAGGGCCCGGCTATAAGTGCAGCGATACATGTGCCCATACAGTACATAGGGCCCGGCTATAAGTGCAGGGATACATGTACCCATACAGTACATATGGCCCAGCTGTAAGTGCAGTGATACATGTGCCCATACAGTACATAGGGACCAGCTATAAGTGCAGTGATATATGTACCCATACAGTACATAGGACCCGGCTATAAATGCAGCGATATATTTGCCCATACAGTACATAGGGCCGGGCTGTAAGTGCAGGGATACATGTGCCCATACAGTACATAGGGCCCCGCTATAAGTGCAGCGATACATGTAACCATACAGTACATAGGGCCCAGCTATAAGTGCAGTGATACATGTGACCATACAGTACATAGGGCCCGGCTATAAGTGCAGTGATACATGTGGTCATGCACTATATAGGTACCAGCTGTAAGTGCAGCGATACATGTGCCCATACAGTACATAGGGACCGGCTATAAGTGCAGTGATACATGTGCCCATACAGTACATAGGGCCCCGCTATAAGTGCAGCGATACATGTGCCCATACAGTACATAGGGCCCAGCTATAAGTGCAGCGATACATGTGCCCATACAGTACATAGGGCCCAGCTGTAAGTGCAGTGATACATGTGCCCATACAGTACATAGGGACCAGCTATAAGTGCAGTGATATATGTACCCATACAGTACATAGGACCCGGCTATAAATGCAGCGATATATGTGCCCATACAGTACATAGGGCCGGGCTGTAAGTGCAGGGATACATGTGCCCATACAGTACATAGGGCCCCGCTATAAGTGCAGCGATACATGTAACCATACAGTACATAGGGCCCAGCTATAAGTGCAGTGATACATGTGACCATACAGTACATAGGGCCCGGCTATAAGTGCAGTGATACATGTGGTCATGCACTATATAGGTACCAGCTGTAAGCGCAGCGATACATGTGCCCATACAGTACATAGGGACCGGCTATAAGTGCAGTGATACATGTGCCCATACAGTACATAGGGCCCAGCTGTAAGTGCAGTGATACATGTGCTCATACAATACATAGGGCCCAGCTGTAAGTGCAGCGATACATGTGCCCATACAGTACATAGGGCCCAGCTATAAGTGCAGTGATACATGTGCTCATACAGTACATAGGACCCAGCTATAAGTGCAGTGATACATGTGCCCATACAGTACATAGGGCCCAGCTATAAGTGCAGCGATACCTGTGCCCATACAGTACATAGGACCCGGCTATAAGTGCAGGGATACATGTGCCCATACAGTACATAGGGCCCAGCTGTAAGTGTAGGGCCCGGCTATAAGTGCAGCGATACATGTGCCCATACAGTACATAGTGCCCGGCTATAAGTGCAGGGATACATGTACCCATACAGTACATATGGCCCAGCTGTAAGTGCAGTGATACATGTGCCCATACAGTACATAGGGACCAGCTATAAGTGCAGTGATATATGTACCCATACAGTACATAGGACCCGGCTATAAATGCAGCGATATATGTGCCCATACAGTACATAGGGCCGGGCTGTAAGTGCAGGGATACATGTGCCCATACAGTACATAGGGCCCCGCTATAAGTGCAGCGATACATGTAACCATACAGTACATAGGGCCCAGCTATAAGTGCAGTGATACATGTGACCATACAGTACATAGGGCCCGGCTATAAGTGCAGTGATACATGTGGTCATGCACTATATAGGTACCAGCTGTAAGTGCAGCGATACATGTGCCCATACAGTACATAGGGACCGGCTATAAGTGCAGTGATACATGTGCCCATACAGTACATAGGGCCCAGCTGTAAGTGCAGTGATACATGTGCTCATACAATACATAGGGCCCAGCTGTAAGTGCAGCGATACATGTGCCCATACAGTACATAGGGCCCAGCTATAAGTGCAGTGATACATGTGCTCATACAGTACATAGGACCCAGCTATAAGTGCAGTGATACATGTGCCCATACAGTACATAGGGCCCAGCTATAAGTGCAGCGATACATGTGCCCATACAGTACATAGGACCCGGCTATAAGTGCAGTGATACATGTGCCCCTACAGTACATAGGGCCCAGCTGTAAGTGTAGGGCCCGGCTATAAGTGCAGCGATACATGTGCCCATACAGTACATAGGGCCCGGCTATAAGTGCTGCGATACATGTGCCCATACAGTACATACGACACGGCTATAAGTGCAGCGATACATGTGCCCATAAAGTACATAGGGCCCAGCTATAAGTGCAGTGAAACATGTACTCATACTGTACATAGGGTCCAGCTATAAGTGCAGCGATACATGTGCTCATACAGTACATCGGGCTCAGCTATAAGTGCAGTGATACATGTGCCCATACAGTACATAGGGCCCGGCTATAAGTGCAGTGATACATGTGCCCATACAGTACATAGGGCCCGGCTATAAATGCAGCGATACAGGTGCCCATACAGTACATAGGGCCCAGCTATAAGTGCAGTGATACATGTGCCCATACAGTACATAGGGCCCAGCTATAAGTGCAGCGATACATGTGCCCATACAGTACATAGGGCCCAGCTGTAAGTGCAGTGATACATGTGCCCATACAGTACATAGGGCTCTGCTATAAGTGCAGTGATACATGTGCCCATACAGTACATAGGACCCGGCTATAAGTGCAGCGATACATGTGCTCATACAGTACATAGGACCCGGCTATAAGTGCAGTGATACATGTGCCCATACAGTACATAGGGCCCAGCTATAAGTGCAGCGATACATATGCCCATACAGTACATAGGACCCGGCTATAAGTGCAGGGATACATGTGCCCATACAGTACATAGGGCCCAGCTGTAAGTGTAGGGCCCGGCTATAAGTGCAGCGATACATGTGCCCATACAGTACATAGGGCCCGGCTATAAGTGCAGCGATACATGTGCCCATACAATACATAGGACCCGGCTATAAGTGCAGCGATACATGTGCCCATACAGTACATAGGGCCCAGCTATAAGTGCAGTGATACATGTACCCATACAGTACATAGGGTCTAGCTATAAGTGCAGCGATACATGTGCTCCTACAGTACATAGGGCCCAGCTATAAGTGCAGTGATACATGTGCCCATACAGTACATAGGGCCCGGCTATAAGTGCAGTGATACATGTGCCCATACAGTACATAGGGCCCGGCTATAAATGCAGCGATACAGGTGCCCATACAGTACATAGGGCCCAGCTATAAGTGCAGTGATACATGTGCCCATACAGTACATAGGGCCCAGCTATAAGTGCAGCGATACATGTGCCCATACAGTACATAGGGCCCAGCTATAAGTGCAGCGATACATGTGCCCATACAGTACATAGGGCCCCGCTATAAGTGCAGCGATACATGTGCCCATACAGTACATAGGCTATAAGTGCAGCGATACATGTGCCCATACAGTACATAGGGCCCAGCTGTAAGTGCAGTGATACATGTGCCCATACAGTACATAGGGACCAGCTATAAGTGCAGTGATATATGTACCCATACAGTACATAGGACCCGGCTAGTAATGCAGCGATATGTGTGCCCATACAGTACATAGGGCCGGGCTGTAAGTGCAGGGATACATGTGCCCATACAGTACATAGGGCCCCGCTATAAGTGCAGCGATACATGTAACCATACAGTACATAGGGCCCAGCTATAAGTGCAGTGATACATGTGACCATACAGTACATAGGGCCCGGCTATAAGTGCAGTGATACATGTGGTCTTGCACTATATAGGTACCAGCTGTAAGTGCAGCGATACATGTGCCCATACAGTACATAGGGACCGGCTATAAGTGCAGTGATACATGTGCCCATACAGTACATAGGGCCCAGCTGTAAGTGCAGTGATACATGTGCTCATACAATACATAGGGCCCAGCTGTAAGTGCAGCGATACATGTGCCCATACAGTACATAGGGCCCAGCTATAAGTGCAGTGATACATGTGCTCATACAGTACATAGGACCCAGCTATAAGTGCAGTGATACATGTGCCCATACAGTACATAGGGCCCTTCTATAAGTGCAGCGATACATGTGCCCATACAGTACATAGGACCCGGCTATAAGTGCAGGGATACATGTGCCCATACAGTACATAGGGCCCAGCTGTAAGTGTAGGGCCCGGCTATAAGTGCAGCGATACATATGCCCATACAGTACATAGGGCCCGGCTATAAGTGCAGCGATACATGTGCCCATTCAGTACATAGGACACGGCTATAAGTGCAGCGATACATGTGCCCATACAGTACATAGGGCCCAGCTATAAGTGCAGTGATACATGTACTCATACAGTACATAGGGTCCAGCTATAAGTGCAGCGATACATGTGCTCATACAGTACATAGGGCCCAGCTATAAGTGCAGTGATACATGTGCCCATACAGTACATAGGGCCCGGATATAAGTGCAGTGATACATGTGCCCATACAGTACATAGGGCCCGGCTATAAATGCAGCGATACAGGTGCCCATACAGTACATAGGGCCCAGCTATAAGTGCAGTGATACATGTGCCCATACAGTACATAGGGCCCAGCTATAAGTGCAGCGATACATGTGCCCATACAGTACATAGGGCCCAGCTATAAGTGCTGCGATACATGTGCCCATACAGTACATAGGGCCCCGCTATAAGTGCAGCGATACATGTGCCCATACAGTACATAGGGCCCAGCTATAAGTGCAGCGATACATGTGCCCATACAGTAAATAGGGCCCAGCTGTAAGTGCAGTGATACATGTGCCCATACAGTACATAGGGACCAGCTATAAGTGCAGTGATACATGTACCCATACAGTACATAGGACCCGGCTATAAATGCAGCGATATATGTGCCCATACAGTACATAGGGCCCGGCTGTAAGTGCAGGGATACATGTGCCCATACAGTACATAGGGCCCCGCTATAAGTGCAGCGATACATGTAACCATACAGTACATAGGGCCCAGCTATAAGTGCAGTGATACATGTGACCATACAGTACATAGGGCCCGGCTATAAGTGCAGTGATACATGTAACCATACAGTACATAGGGCCCGGCTATAAGTGCAGAGATACATGTGGTCATACAGTACATAGGGCCCAGCTATAAGTACAGTGATACAGGTGCCCATACAGTACATAGGGCCCAGCTATAAGTGCAGTAATACATGTGCCCATACATTACATAGAGCCCAGCTATAAGTGCAGTGATACATGTGCCCATACAGTACATAGGGCACGGCTATAAGTGCAGTGATACATGTGACCATACAGTACATAGGGCCCGGCTATAAGTGCAGTGATACATGTGGTCATACACTATATAGGTACCAGCTGTAAGTGCAGCGATACATGTGCCCATACAGTACATAGGGACCGGCTATAAGTGCAGTGATACATGTGCTCATACAGAACATAGGACCCGGCTATAAGTGCAGTGATACATGTGGTCATACAGTACATAGGTACCAGCTGTAAGTGCAGCGATACATGTGCCCATACAGTAGATAGGGACCGGCTATAAGTGCAGTGATAAATGTGCCCATACAGTACATAGGTACCGGCTATAAGTGCAGCGATACTTGTGCCCATACAGTACATAGGGCCCAGCTTTAAGTGCAGTGATACATGTGCTCATATAGTACATAGGGCCCAGCTATAAGTGCAGTGATACATGTGCCCATACAATACATAGGGCCCGGCTATAAGTGCAGTGATACATGTGCCCATACAGTACATAGGGACCAGCTATAAGTGCAGTGATAGATGTACCCATACAGTACATAGGGCCCGGCTATAAATGCAGCGATACATGTGCCCATACAGTACATAGGACCCCGCTATAAGTGCAGTGATACATGTGCCCATACAGTACATAGGGCCCAGCTATAAGTGCTGCGATACATGAAACCATACAGTACATAGGTCCCCGCTATAAGTGCAGAGATACATGTGACCATACAGTACATAGGGCCCAGGTATAAGTGCAGTGATACATGTGACCATACAGTACATAGGGCCCGGCTATAAGTGCAGTGATACATGTGCTCATACAGAACATAGGACCCGGCTATAAGTGCAGTGATACATGTGTCCATACAGTACATAGGTCCCATCTATGAGTGCAGTGATGCATGAGCTCATACAGTACATAGGGCCCAGCTATAAGTGCAGTGATACATGTGCCCATACAGTACATAGGGACCAGCTATAAGTGCAGTGATACATGTGCTCATACAGTACATAGGGACCGGCTATAAGTGCAGTGATACATGTGTCCATACAGTACATTGGTCCCAGCTATAAGTGCAGTGATACATGAGCTCATACAGTACATAGGGCCCAGCTATAAGTGCAGTGATACATGTGCCCATACAGTACATAGGGACCAGCTGTAAGTGCAGTGATACATGAGCTCTTACAGTACATAGGGCCCAGCTATAAGTGCAGTGATACATGTGCTCATACAGTACATAGGGACCGGCTATAAGTGCAGTGATACATGTGCCCATACAGTACATAGGGACCAGCTATAAGTGCAGTGATACATGTGCTCATACAGTACATAGGGACCGGCTATAAGTGCAGTGATACATGTGCTCATACAGTACATAGGGACCGGCTATAAGTGCAGTGATACATGTGACCATACAGAAGATAGGGCCCAGCTATAAGTGCAGTGATACATGTGCCCATACTGAACATAGGACCCGGCTATAAGTGCAGTGATACATGTGCCCATACAGTACATAGGGCCCAGCTATAAGTGCAGTGATACATGTGCCCATACAGTACATAGGGCCCAGCTATAAGTGCAGCGATACATGTGCTCATACAGTAAATAGGGCCCGGCTATAAGTGCAGAGATACATGTGCTCATACAGAACATAGGGCCCAGCTATAAGAGCAGTGATACATGTGCCTATACAGTACATAGGTCCCGGCTATAAGTGCAGCGATACATGTGCCCATACAGTACATAGGGTCCAGCTATAAGTGCAGCAATACATGTGCCCATACAGTACATAAGGCCCAGCTATAAGTGCAGCGATACATGTGCCCATACAGTACATAAGGCCCAGCTATAAGTGCAGCGATACATGTGCCCATACAGTACATAGGGCCTCGCTATAAGTGCAGCAATACATGTGCCCATACAGTACATAGGGCCCCGCTATAAGTGCAGTGATACATGTGCCCATACAGTACATAGGGCCCCGCTATAAGTGCAGCGATACATGTGCCCATACAGTACATAGGGCCCGGCTATTAGTGCAGTGATACATGTGCCTATACAGTACATAGGTCCCGGCTATAAGTGCAGCGATACATGTGCCCATACAGTACATAGGGTCCAGCTATAAGTGCAGCAATACATGTGCCCATACAGTACATAAGGCCCAGCTATAAGTGCAGCGATACATGTGCCCATACAGTACATAAGGCCCAGCTATAAGTGCAGCGATACATGTGCCCATACAGTACATAGGGCCTCGCTATAAGTGCAGCAATACATGTGCCCATACAGTACATAGGGCCCCGCTATAAGTGCAGTGATACATGTGCCCATACAGTACATAGGGCCCCGCTATAAGTGCAGCGATACATGTGCCCATACAGTACATAGGGCCCGGCTATTAGTGCAGTGATACATGTGCCCATACAGTACATAGGGCCCGGCTATAAGTGCTGTGATACATGTGCCCATACAGTACATAGGGCCCAGCTATAAGTGCAGTGATACATGTGCCCATACAGTACATAGTGCCCGGCTATAATTCTAGCGATACATGTGCCCATACAGTACATAGGGCCCAGCTATAAGTGCAGCGATACATGTGCCCATACAGTACATAGGGCCCGGCTATAAGTGCAGTGATACAGGTGCCCATACAGTACATAGGGATCGGCTATAAGTGCAGTGATACATGTGCCCATACAATACATAGGGCCCGGCTATAAGTGCATTGATACATGTGCCCATACAGTACATAGGACCCAGCTATAAGTGCAGTGATACATGTGGCCATACAGTACATAGGGCCCAGCTATAAGTGCAGTGATACATGTGCCCATACAGTACATAGGGCCCAGCTATAAGTGCAGCGATACATGTGCCCATACAGTACATAAGTCCCTGCTATAAGTGCAGCGATACATGTGCCATACAGTACATAGGGTCCAGCTATAAGTGCAGCGATACATGTGCCCATACAGTACATAGGGCCCGGCTATAAGTGCAGTGATACATGTGCACATACAGTAGATAGGGCCCAGCTATAAGTGCAGTGATACATGTGCCCATACAGTACATAGGACCCGGCTATAAGTGCTCATACAGTACATAGGACCCGGCTATAAGTGCAGTGATACCTGTGCTCATACAGTACATAGGGCCCAGCTATAAGTGCAGTGATACATGTGCCCATACAGTACATAGGAACCGGCTATAAGTGCAGTGATACATGTGCCCATACAGTACATAGGAACCGGCTATAAGTGCAGTGATACATGTGCCCATACAGTACATAGGGCCCGGCTATAAGTGCAGCGATACATGTGCCCATACAGTACATAGGGCCCAGCTATAAGTGCAGCGATACATGTGCCCATACAGTACATAGGGCCCGGCTATAAGTGCAGTGATACATGTGCCCATACAGTACATAGGGTCCAGCTATAAGTGCAGTGATACATGTGCCCATACAGTACATAAGGCCCAGCTATAAGTGCAGCGATACATGTGCCCATACAGTACATAGGGCCTCGCTATAAGTGCAGCAATACATGTGCCCATACAGTACATAGGGCCCCGCTATAAGTGCAGCGATACATGTGCCCATACAGTACATAGGGCCCGGCTATAAGTGCAGTGATACATGTGCCCATACAGTACATAGGGCCCGGCTATTAGTGCAGTGATACATGTGCCCATACAGTACATAGGGCCCGGCTATAAGTGCAGTGATACATGTGCCCATACAGTACATAGGGCCCAGCTATAAGTGCAGTGATACATGTGCCCATACAGTACATAGTGCCCGGCTATAAGTATAGCGATACATGTGCCCATACAGTACATAGGGCCCAGCTATAAGTGCAGGGATACCTGTGCCCATACAGTACATAGGGCCCGGCTATAAGTGCAGTGATACAGGTGCCCATACAGTACATAGGGATCGGCTATAAGTGCAGTGATACATGTGCCCATACAATACATAGGGCCCGGCTATAAGTGCAGTGATACATGTGCCCATACAGTACATAGGACCCAGCTATAAGTGCAGTGATACATGTGCCCATACAGTACATAGGGCCCAGCTATAAGTGCAGTGATACATGTGCCCATACAGTACATAGGGCCCAGCTATAAGTGCAGCGATACATGTGCCCATACAGTACATAGGGCCCAGCTATAAGTGCACCGATACATGTGCCCATACAGTACATAAGGCCCAGCTATAAGTGCAGCGATACATGTGCCATACAGTACATAGGGCCCAGCTATAAGTGCAGCGATACATGTGCCCATACAGTACATAGGGCCCGGCTATAAGTGCAGTGATACATGTGCCCATACAGTACATAGGGCCCAGCTATAAGTGCAGTGATACATGTGCCCATACAGTACATAGGACCCAGCTATAAGTGCTCATACAGTACATAGGACCCGGCTATAAGTGCAGTGATACATGTGCTCATACAGTACATAGGGCCCAGCTATAAGTGCAGTGATACATGTGCCCATACAGTACATAGGAACCGGCTATAAGTGCAGTGATACATGTGCCCATACAGTACATAGGAACCGGCTATCAGTGCAGTGATACATGTGCCCATACAGTACATAGGGCCCGGCTATAAGTACAGCGATACATGTGCCCATACAGTACATAGGGCCTAGCTAAATGTGCAGCGATACATGTGCCCATACAGTACATAGGACCCAGCTATAAGTGCAGCGATACATGTGCCTATACAGTACATAGGGCCCAGCTATATGTGCAGCAATACATGTGCCCATACAGTACATAGGGCCCAGCTATAAGTGCAGTGATACATGTGCCCATACAGTACATAGGACCCGGCTATAAGTGCAGAGATACATGTGCCCATACAGTACATAGGGCCCAGCTATAAGTGCAGCGATACATGTGCCCATACAGTACATAGGACCGGCTATAAGTGCAGCGATACATGTGCTCATACAGTACATAGGACCCGGCTATAAGTGCAGCGATACATGTGCCCATACAGTACATAGGGCCGAGCTATAAGTGCAGTGATACATGTGTCCATACAGTACATAGGGCCCAGCTATAAGTGCAGTGATACATGTGCCCATACAGTACATAGGGCCCAGCTATAAGTGTAGTGATACATGTGCCCATACAGTACATAGGGCCCAGCTCTAAGTGCAGTGATACATGTGCCCATACAGTACATAGAGCCCGGCTATAAATGCAGTGATACATGTGCCCATACAGTACATAGGGCCCAGCTATAAGTACAGATATACATGTGCCCATACAGTACATAGGGCCCAGCTATAAGTGCAGTGATACATGTGCCCATACAGTACATAGGACCCGGCTATAAGTGCAGTGATACATGTGCCCATACAGTACATAGGGCCCAGCTATAAGTGCAGTGATACATGTGCCCATACAGTACATAGGGACCAGCTATAAGTGCAGTGATACATGTGCCCATACAGTACATAGGGCCCAGCTATAAGTGCAGTGATACATGTAACCATACAGTACATAGGGCCTGGCTATAAGTGCAGTGGTACATGTGCCCATACAGTACATAGGGCCCAGCTATAAGTGCAGTGAATCATGTGCCCATACAGTACTTAGGACCCAGCTATAAGTGCAGTGATACATGTGACCATACAGTACCTAGGGCCCAGCTATAAGTGTAGTGATACATGTGCCCATACAGTACATAGGGCCCAGCTGTAAGTGCAGTGATACATGTGCCCATACAGTACATAGAGCCCGGCTATAAGTGCAGTGATACATGTGCCCATACAGTACATAGTGCCCGGCTATAAGTCTAGCGATACATGTGCCCATACAGTACATAGGGCCCAGCTATAAGTGCAGGGATACATGTGCCCATACAGTACATAGGGCCCAGCTATAAGTGCAGTGATCCATGTGCCCATACAATACATAGGGATCAGCTATAAGTGTAGTGATACATGTGCCCATACAGTACATAGGGCCCGGCTATAAGTGCAGTGATACATGTGCCCATACAGTACATAGGTCCCAGCTATAAGTGCAGTGATACATGTGCCCATACAATACATAGGGCCCGGCTTTAAGTGCAGTGATACATGTGCCCATACAGTACATAGGGCCCAGCTATAAGTGCAGTGATACATGTGCCCATACAGTACATAGGGCCCTGCTATAAGTGCAGTGATACATGTGCCCATACAGTACATAGGGCCCAGCTATAAGTGCAGTGATACATGTGCCCATACAATACATAGGGCCCAGCTATAAGTGCATTGATACATGTGCCCATACAATGCATAGGGCCCGGCTATAAGTGCAGTGATACATGTGCCCATACAGTACATAGGGCCCGGCTATAAGTGCAGTGATACATGTGCCCATACAGTACATAGGGCCCGGCTATAAGTGCAGTGATACATATGCCCATACAATACACAGGACCCGGCTATAAGTGCAGTGATACATGTGCCCATACAGTACATAGGGCCCAGCTATAAGTGCAGTGATACATGTGCCCATACAGTACATAGGGCCCAGCTATAAGTGCAGTGATACATGTGCCCATACAGTACATAGGACCCAGCTATAAGTGCAGTGATACATGTGCCCATACAGTACATAGGGCCCAGCTATAAGTGCAGCGATACATGTGCCCATACAGTACATAAGGCCCAGCTATAACTGCAGCGATACATGTGCCCATACAGTACATAGGGCGCCGCTATAAGTGCAGCGATACATGTGCCCATACAGTACAAAGGGCCCGGCTATAAGTGCAGGGATACATGTGCCCATACAGTACATAGGGCCCGGCTATAAGTGCAGGGATACATGTGCCCATACAGTACATAGGGCCCGGCTATAAGTGCAGGGATACATGTGCCCATACAGTACATAGGGCCCGGCTATAAGTGCAGTGATACATGTGCCCATACAGTACATAGGGCCCAGCTATAAGTGCAGTGATACATGTGCCCATACAGTACATAGGACCCGGCTATAAGTGCTCATACAGTACATAGGACCCGGCTATAAGTGCAGTGATACATGTGCTCATACAGTACATAGGAACCGGCTATATGTGCAGTGATACATGTGCCCATACAGTACATAGGAACCGGCTATAAGTGCAGTGAATCATGTGCCCATACAGTACATAAGGCACGGCTATAAGTGCAGCGATACATGTGCCCATACAGTACATAGGGCCTAGCTATATGTGCAGCGATACATGTGCCCATACAGTACATAGGACCCAGCTATAAGTGCAGCGATACATGTGCCTATACAGTACATAGGGCCCAGCTATAAGTGCAGCGATACATGTGCCCATAAAGTACATAGGGCCCAGCGATAAGTGCAGTGATACATGTGCCCATACAGTACATAGGACCCGGCTATAAGTGCAGAGATACATGTGCCCATACAGTACATAGGACCGGCTATAAGTGCAGCGATACATGTGCTCATACAGTACATAGGACCCGGCTATAAGTGCAGCGATACATGTGCCCATACAGTACATAGAGCCCGGCTATAAGTGCAGTGATACATGTGCCCATACAGTACATAGGGCCCAGCTATAAGTACAGATATACATGTGCCCATACAGTACATAGGGCCCAGCTATAAGTGCAGTGATACATGTGCCCATACAGTACATAGGACCCGGCTATAAGTGCAGTGATACATGTTCCCATACAGTACATAGCGACCAGCTATAAGTGCAGTGATACATGTGCCCATACATTACATAGGGCCCGGCTATAAGTGCAGTGATACATGTGCCCATACAGTACATAGGGCCTAGCTATAAGTGCAGCGATACATGTGCCCATACAGTACATAGGGACCAGCTATAAGTGCAGCGATACATGTGCCCATACAGTACATAGGGCCCAGCTGTAAGTGCAGCGATACATGTGCCCATACAGTACATAGGGCCCAGCTATAAGTGCAGCGATACATGTGCTCATACAGTACATAGGGCCCAGCTATAAGTGCAGTTATACATGTGCCCATACAGTACATAGGGCCCAGCTATAAGTACAGTGATACATGTGCCCATACAGTACATAGGGACCGGCTATAAGTGCAGTAATACATGTGCCCATACAGTACATAGGGACCGGCTATAAGTGCAGTAATACATGTGCTCATACAGTACATAGGGACCGGCTATAAGTGCAGTGATACATGTGCTCATACAGTACATAGGGACCAGCTATAAGTGCAGGGATACATGTGCCCATACAGTACATAGGGCCCAGCTATAAGTACAGTGATACATGTGCCCATACAGTACATAGGGACCGGCTATAAGTGCAGTAATACATGTGCCCATACAGTACATAGGGACCGGCTATAAGTGCAGTAATACATGTGCTCATACAGTACATAGGGACCGGCTATAAGTGCAGTGATACATGTGCCCATACAGTACATAGGGCCCAGCTATAAGTACAGTAATACATGTGCCCATATAGTACATAGGGCCCAGCTATAAGTGCAGAGATACATGTGCCCATACAGTACATAGGGCCCGGCTATAAGTGCAGCGATACATGTGCTCATACAGTACATAGGGCCTAGCTATAAGTGCAGTGATACATGTGCCCATACAGTACATAGGGCCTAGCTATAAGTGCAGCGATACATGTGTCCATACAGTACATAGGACCCAGCTATAAGTGCAGTGATACATGTGCTCATACAGTACATAGGGCCCAGCTATAAGTGCAGCGATACATGTGCCCATACAGTACATAGGACCCAGCTATAAGTGCAGCGATACATGTGACCATACAGTACATAGGAACCAGCTATAAGTGCAGTGATACATGTGCCCATACAGTACATAGGGCCCGGCTATGAGTGCAGCGATACATGTGCCCATACAGTACATAGGACCCAGCTATAAGTGCAGCGATACATGTGCCCATACAGTACATTGGACCCAGCTATAAGTAAGTGCAGTGATACATGTGCTCATACAATACATAGGGCCCAGCTGTAAGTGCAGCGATACATGTGCCCATACAGTACATAGGGCCCAGCTCTAAGTGCAGCGATACATGTGCCCATACAGTACATAGGACCCAGCTATAAGTGCAGGGATACATGTGCCCATACAGTACATAGGGCCCGGCTATAAGTGCAGCGATACGTGTGCCCATACAGTACATAGGACCCAGCTATAAGTGCAGGGATACATGTGCCCATACAGTACATAGGACCCAGCTATAAGTGCAGGGATACATGTGCCCATACAGTACATAGGGCCCAGCTATAAGTGCAGGGATTCCTGTGCCCATACAGTACATAGGGCCCAGCTATAAGTGCAGGGATACCTGTGCCCATACAGTACATAGGGCCCAGCTATAAGTGCAGTGATACATGTAACCATACAGTACATAGGCCCAGCTATAAGTGCAGTGATACATGTGCCCATACAGTACATAGGGCCCAGCTATAAGTGCAGTGATACATGTGCACATACAGTACATAGGGCCCAGCTATAAGTGCAGCGATACATGTGCCCATACAGTACATAGGGCGCGGCTATAAGTGCAGTGATACATGTGCTCATACAGTACATAGGACCCAGCTATAAGTGCAGCGATACATGTGCCCATACAGTACATAGGGCCCAGCTATAAGTGCAGTGATACATGTGCCCATACAGTACATAGGGCCCAGCTGTAAGTGCAGTGATACATGTAACCATACAGTACATAGGGCCCAGCTATAAGTGCAGTGATACATGTGCCCATACAGTACATAGGGCCCGGCTATAAGTGCAGTGATACATGTGCTCATACAGTACATAGGACCCAGCTATAAGTGCAGCGATACATGTGCCCATACACTACATAGGGCCCAGCTATAAGTGCAGTGATACAAGTGCCCATACAGTACATAGGGCCCAGCTGTAAGTGCAGTGATACATGTGCCCATACAGTACATAGGGCCCTGCTATAAGTGCAGTGATACATGTGCCCATACAGTACATAGGACCCGGCTATAAGAGCAGCGATACATGTGCTCATACTGTACATAGGACCCAGCTATAAGTGCAGTGATACTTGTGCCCATACAGTACATAGGGCCCAGCTATAAGTGCAGCGATACATGTGCCCATACAGTACATAGGACCCGGCTATAAGTGCAGGGATACATGTGCCCATACAGTACATAGGGCCCAGCTGTAAGTGTAGGGCCCGGCTATAAGTGCAGCGATACATGTGCCCATACAGTACATAGGGCCCGGCTATAAGTGCAGCGATACATGTGCCCATACAGTACATAGGACCCGGCTATAAGTGCAGCGATACATGTGCCCATACAGTACATAGGGCCCAGCTATAAGTGCAGTGATACATGTACCCATACAGTACAAAGGGTCCAGCTATAAGTGCAGCGATACATGTGCTCCTACAGTACATAGGGCCCAGCTATAAGTGCAGTGATAAATGTGCCCATACAGTACATAGGGCCCGGCTATAAGTGCAGTGATACATGTGCCCATACAGTACATAGGGCCCAGCTATAAGTGCAGTGATACATGTGCCCATACAATACATAGGGCCCAGCTATAAGTGCATTGATACATGTGCCCATACAGTACATAGGGCCCAGCTATAAGTGCAGTGATACATGTGCCCATACAGTACATAGGGCCCGGCTATAAGTGCAGTGATACATGTGCCCATACAGTACATAGGGCCCGGCTATAAGTGCAGTGATACATGTGCCCATACAGTACATAGGGCCCGGCTATAAGTGCAGTGATACATATGCCCATACAATACACAGGACCCGGCTATAAGTGCAGTGATACATGTGCCCATACAGTACATAGGGCCCAGCTATAAGTGCAGTGATACATGTGCCCATACAGTACATAGGGCCCAGCTATAAGTGCAGTGATACATGTGCCCATACAGTACATAGGACCCAGCTAAAAGTGCAGTGATACATGTGCCCATACAGTACATAGGGCCCAGCTATAAGTGCAGCGATACATGTGCCCATACAGTACATAAGGCCCAGCTATAACTGCAGCGATACATGTGCCCATACAGTACATAGGGCGCCGCTATAAGTGCAGCGATACATGTGCCCATACAGTACATAGGGCCCGGCTATAAGTGCAGGGATACATGTGCCCATACAGTACATAGGGCCCGGCTATAAGTGCAGGGATACATGTGCCCATACAGTACATAGGGCCCGGCTATAAGTGCAGGGATACATGTGCCCATACAGTACATAGGGCCCGGCTATAAGTGCAGTGATACATGTGCCCATACAGTACATAGGGCCCAGCTATAAGTGCAGTGATACATGTGCCCATACAGTACATAGGACCCGGCTATAAGTGCTCATACAGTACATAGGACCCGGCTATAAGTGCAGTGATACATGTGCTCATACAGTACATAGGGCCCAGCTATAAATGCAGTGATACATGTGCCCATACAGTACATAGGAACCGGCTATATGTGCAGTGATACATGTGCCCATACAGTACATAGGAACCGGCTATAAGTGCAGTGATACATGTGCCCATACAGTACATAGGGCACGGCTATAAGTGCAGCGATACATGTGCCCATACAGTACATAGGGCCTAGCTATATGTGCAGCGATACATGTGCCCATACAGTACATAGGACCCAGCTATAAGTGCAGCGATACATGTGCCTATACAGTACATAGCGCCCAGCTATAAGTGCAGCGATACATGTGCCCATACAGTACATAGGGCCCAGCTATAAGTGGAGTGATACATGTGCCCATACAGTACATAGGACCCGGCTATAAGTGCAGAGATACATGTGCCCATACAGTACATAGGGCCCAGCTATAAGTGCAGCGATACATGTGGCCATACAGTACATAGGACCGGCTATAAGTGCAGCGATACATGTGCTCATACAGTACATAGGACCCGGCTATAAGTGCAGCGATACATGTGCCCATACAGTACATAGAGCCCGGCTATAAGTGCAGTGATACATGTGCCCATACAGTACATAGGGCCCAGCTATAAGTACAGATATACATGTGCCCATACAGTACATAGGGCCCAGCTATAAGTGCAGTGATACATGTGCCCATACAGTACATAGGACCCTGCTATAAGTGCAGTGATACATGTTCCCATACAGTACATAGCGACCAGCTATAAGTGCAGTGATACATGTGCCCATACATTACATAGGGCCCGGCTATAAGTGCAGTGATACATGTGCCCATACAGTACATAGGGCCTAGCTATAAGTGCAGCGATACATGTGCCCATACAGTACATAGGGACCAGCTATAAGTGCAGCGATACATGTGCCCATACAGTACATAGGGCCCAGCTGTAAGTGCAGCGATACATGTGCCCATACAGTACATAGGGCCCAGCTATAAGTGCAGCGATACATGTGCTCATACAGTACATAGGGCCCAGCTATAAGTGCAGTGATACATGTGCCCATACAGTACATAGGGCCCAGCTATAAGTACAGTGATACATGTGCCCATACAGTACATAGGGACCGGCTATAAGTGCAGTAATACATGTGCCCATACAGTACATAGGGACCGGCTATAAGTGCAGTAATACATGTGCTCATACAGTACATAGGGACCAGCTATAAGTGCAGGGATACATGTGCCCATACAGTACATAGGGCCCAGCTATAAGTACAGTGATACATGTGCCCATACAGTACATAGGGACCGGCTATAAGTGCAGTAATACATGTGCCCATACAGTACATAGGGACCGGCTATAAGTGCAGTAATACATGTGCTCATACAGTACATAGGGACCGTCTATAAGTGCAGTGATACATGTGCCCATACAGTACATAGGGCCCAGCTATAAGTACAGTAATACATGTGCCCATATAGTACATAGGGCCCAGCTATAAGTGCAGAGATACATGTGCCCATACAGTACATAGGGCCCGGCTATAAGTGCAGCGATACATGTGCTCATACAGTACATAGGGCCTAGCTATAAGTGCAGTGATACATGTGCCCATACAGTACATAGGGCCTAGCTATAAGTGCAGCGATACATGTGTCCATACAGTACATAGGACCCAGCTATAAGTGCAGTGATACATGTGCTCATACAGTACATAGGACCCAGCTATAAGTGCAGTGATACATGTGCTCATACAGTACATAGGGCCCAGCTATAAGTGCAGTGATACATGTGCCCATACAGTACATAGGACCCAGCTATAAGTGCAGCGATACATGTGACCATACAGTACATAGGAACCAGCTATAAGTGCAGTGATACATGTGCCCATACAGTACATAGGGCCCGGCTATGAGTGCAGCGATACATGTGCCCATACAGTACATAGGACCCAGCTATAAGTGCAGCGATACATGTGCCCATACAGTACATTGGATCCAGCTATAAGTAAGTGCAGTGATACATGTGCTCAT
Source organism: Taudactylus pleione (assembly GCA_031769625.1). NCBI lineage: Eukaryota > Metazoa > Chordata > Amphibia > Anura > Myobatrachidae > Taudactylus > Taudactylus pleione. Next base: position 3,700,087 of record JAUIMM010000230.1, read on the forward strand.
ACAATACATAGGGCCCAGCTGTAAGTGCAGCGATACATGTGCCCATACAGTACATAGGGCCCAGCTCTAAGTGCAGCGATACATGTGCCCATACAGTACATAGGACCCAGCTATAAGTGCAGGGATACATGTGCCCATACAGTACATAGGGCCCGGCTATAAGTGCAGCGATACATGTGCCCATACAGTACATAGGACCCAGCTATAAGTGCAGGGATACATGTGCCCATACAGTACATAGGACCCAGCTATAAGTGCAGGGATACATGTGCCCATACAGTACATAGGGCCCAGTTATAAGTGCAGGGATTCCTGTGCCCATACAGTACATAGGGCCCAGCTATAAGTGCAGGGATACCTGTGCCCATACAGTACATAGGGCCCAGCTATAAGTGCAGTGATACATGTAACCATACAGTACATAGGCCCAGCTATAAGTGCAGTGATACATGTGCCCATACAGTACATAGGGCCCAGCTATAAGTGCAGTGATACATGTGCACATACAGTACATAGGGCCCAGCTATAAGTGCAGCGATACATGTGCCCATACAGTACATAGGGCCCGGCTATAAGTGCAGTGCTACATGTGCTCATACAGTACATAGGACCCAGCTATAAGTGCAGCGATACATGTGCCCATACAGTACATAGGGCCCAGCTATAAGTGCAGTGATACATGTGCCCATACAGTACATAGGGCCCAGCTGTAAGTGCAGTGATACATGTAACCATACAGTACATAGGGCCCAGCTATAAGTGCAGTGATACATGTGCCCATACAGTACATAGGGCCCGGCTATAAGTGCAGTGATACATGTGCTCATACAGTACATAGGACCCAGCTATAAGTGCAGCGATACATGTGCCAATACACTACATAGGGCCCAGCTATAAGTGCAGTGATACAAGTGCCCATACAGTACATAGGGCCCAGCTGTAAGTGCAGTGATACATGTGCCCATACAGTACATAGGGCCCTGCTATAAGTGCAGTGATACATGTGCCCATACAGTACATAGGACCCGGCTATAAGAGCAGCGATACATGTGCTCATACTGTACATAGGACCCAGCTATAAGTGCAGTGATACTTGTGCCCATACAGTACATAGGGCCCAGCTATAAGTGCAGGGATACATGTGCCCATACAGTACATAGGGCCCAGCTGTAAGTGTAGGGCCCGGCTATAAGTGCAGCGATACATGTGCCCATACAGTACATAGGGCCCGGCTATAAGTGCAGCGATACATGTGCCCATACAGTACATAGGACCCGGCTATAAGTGCAGCGATACATGTGCCCATACAGTACATAGGGCCCAGCTATAAGTGCAGTGATACATGTACCCATACAGTACAAAGGGTCCAGCTATAAGTGCAGCGATACATGTGCTCCTACAGTACATAGGGCCCAGCTATAAGTGCAGTGATACATGTGCCCATACAGTACATAGGGCCCGGCTATAAGTGCAGTGATACATGTGCCCCTACAGTACATAGGGCCCAGCTATAAGTGCAGTGATACATGTGCCCATACATTACATAGGGCCCAGCTATAAGTGCAGTGATACATGTGCCCATACAGTACATAGGGCCCAGCTATAAGTGCAGTGATACATGTACCCATACAGTACAAAGGGTCCAGCTATAAGTGCAGCGATACATGTGCTCCTACAGTACATAGGGCCCAGCTATAAGTGCAGTGATACATGTGCCCATACAGTACATAGGGCCCGGCTATAAGTGCAGTGATACATGTGCCCATACAGTACATAGGGCCCAGCTATAAGTGCAGCGATACATGTGCCCATACAGTACATAGGGCCCCGCTATAAGTGCAGCGATACATGTGCTCATACAGTACATAGGGCCCAGCTATAAGTGCAGCGATACATGTGCCCATACAGTACATAGGACCCGGCTATAAGTGCAGCGATACATGTGCCCATACAGTACATAGGGCCGAGCTATAAGTGCAGTGATACATGTGTCCATACAGTACATAGGGCCCAGCTATAAGTGCAGTGATACATGTGCCCATACAGTACATAGGGCCCAGCTATAAGTGTAGTGATACATGTGCCCATACAGTACATAGGGCCCAGCTCTAAGTGCAGTGATACATGTGCCCATACAGTACATAGAGCCCGGCTATAAATGCAGTGATACATGTGCCCATACAGTACATAGGGCCCAGCTATAAGTACAGATATACATGTGCCCATACAGTACATAGGGCCCAGCTATAAGTGCAGTGATACATGTGCCCATACAGTACATAGGACCCGGCTATAAGTGCAGTGATACATGTGCCCATACAGTACATAGGGCCCAGCTATAAGTGCAGTGATACATGTGCCCATACAGTACATAGGGACCAGCTATAAGTGCAGTGATACATGTGCCCATACAGTACATAGGGCCCAGCTATAAGTGCAGTGATACATGTAACCATACAGTACATAGGGCCTGGCTATAAGTGCAGTGATACATGTGCCCATACAGTACATAGGACCCAGCTATAAGTGCAGCGATACATGTGCCCATACAGTACATAGGGCCCAGCTATAAGTGCAGCAATACATGTGCCCATAAAGTACATAGGTCCCAGCTATAAGTCTAGCGATACATGTGCCCATACAGTACATAGGGCCCAGCTATAAGTGCATGGATACATGTGCCCATACAGTACATAGGGCCCAGCTATAAGTGCAGTGGTACATGTGCCCATACAGTACATAGGGCCCAGCTATAAGTGCAGTGAATCATGTGCCCATACAGTACTTAGGACCCAGCTATAAGTGCAGTGATACATGTGACCATACAGTACATAGGGCCCAGCTGTAAGTGCAGTGATACATGTGCCCATACAGTACATAGAGCCCGGCTATAAGTGCAGTGATACATGTGCCCATACAGTACATAGTGCCCGGCTATAAGTCTAGCGATACATGTGCCCATACAGTACATAGGGCCCAGCTATAAGTGCAGGGATACATGTGCCCATACAGTACATAGGGCCCAGCTATAAGTGCAGTGATCCATGTGCCCATACAATACATAGGGATCGGCTATAAGTGTAGTGATACATGTGCCCATACAGTACATGGGGCCCGGCTATAAGTGCAGTGATACATGTGCCCATACAGTACATAGGTCCCAGCTATAAGTGCAGTGATACATGTGCCCATACAATACATAGGGCCCGGCTTTAAGTGCAGTGATACATGTGCCCATACAGTACATAGGGCCCAGCTATAAGTGCAGTGATTCATGTGCCCATACAGTACATAGGGCCCGGCTATAAGTGCAGTGATACATGTGCCCATACAGTACATAGGGCCCACCTATAAGTGCAGTGATACATGTGCCCATACAATACATAGGGCCCAGCTATAAGTGCATTGATACATGTGCCCATACAATGCATAGGGCCCGGCTATAAGTGCAGTGATACATGTGCCCATACAGTACATAGGGCCCGGCTATAAGTGCAGTGATACATGTGCCCATACAGTACATAGGGCCCGGCTATAAGTGCAGTGATACATATGCCCATACAATACACAGGACCCGGCTATAAGTGCAGTGATACATGTGCCCATACAGTACATAGGGCCCAGCTATAAGTGCAGTGATACATGTGCCCATACAGTACATAGGGCCCAGCTATAAGTGCAGTGATACATGTGCCCATACAGTACATAGGACCCAGCTATAAGTGCAGTGATACATGTGCCCATACAGTACATAGGGCCCAGCTATAAGTGCAGCGATACATGTGCCCATACAGTACATAAGGCCCAGCTATAACTGCAGCGATACATGTGCCCATACAGTACATAGGGCGCCGCTATAAGTGCAGCGATACATGTGCCCATACAGTACATAGGGCCCGGCTATAAGTGCAGGGATACATGTGCCCATACAGTACATAGGGCCCGGCTATAAGTGCAGGGTTACATGTGCCCATACAGTACATAGGGCCCGGCTATAAGTGCAGGGATACATGTGCCCATACAGTACATAGGGCCCGGCTATAAGTGCAGTGATACATGTGCCCATACAGTACATAGGGCCCAGCTATAAGTGCAGTGATACATGTGCCCATACAGTACATAGGACCCGGCTATAAGTGCTCATACAGTACATAGGACCCGGCTATAAGTGCAGTGATACATGTGCTCATACAGTACATAGGGCCCAGCTATAAATGCAGTGATACATGTGCCCATACAGTACATAGGAACCGGCTATATGTGCAGTGATACATGTGCCCATACAGTACATAGGAACCGGCTATAAGTGCAGTGATACATGTGCCCATACAGTACATAGGGCACGGCTATAAGTGCAGCGATACATGTGCCCATACAGTACATAGGGCCTAGCTATATGTGCAGCGATACATGTGCCCATACAGTACATAGGACCCAGCTATAAGTGCAGCGATACATGTGCCTATACAGTACATAGGGCCCAGCTATAAGTGAAGCGATACATGTGCCCATACAGTACATAGGGCCCAGCTATAAGTGCAGTGATACATGTGCCCATACAGTACATAGGACCCGGCTATAAGTGCAGAGATACATGTGCCCATACAGTACATAGGGCCCAGCTATAAGTGCAGCGATACATGTGGCCATACAGTACATAGGACCGGCTATAAGTGCAGCGATACATGTGCTCATACAGTACATAGGACCCGGCTATAAGTGCAGCGATACATGTGCCCATACAGTACATAGGGCCCGGCTATAAGTGCAGGGATACATGTGCCCATACAGTACATAGGGCCCGGCTATAAGTGCAGTGATACATGTGCCCATACAGTACATAGGGCCCAGCTATAAGTGCAGTGATACATGTGCCCATACAGTACATAGGACCCGGCTATAAGTGCTCATACAGTACATAGGACCCGGCTATAAGTGCAGTGATACATGTGCTCATACAGTACATAGGGCCCAGCTATAAATGCAGTGATACATGTGCCCATACAGTACATAGGAACCGGCTATATGTGCAGTGATACATGTGCCCATACAGTACATAGGAACCGGCTATAAGTGCAGTGATACATGTGCCCATACAGTACATAGGGCACGGCTATAAGTGCAGCGATACATGTGCCCATACAGTACATAGGGCCTAGCTATATGTGCAGCGATACATGTGCCCATACAGTACATAGGACCCAGCTATAAGTGCAGCGATACATGTGCCTATACAGTACATAGGGCCCAGCTATAAGTGCAGCGATACATGTGCCCATACAGTACATAGGGCCCAGCTATAAGTGCAGTGATACATGTGCCCATACAGTACATAGGACCCGGCTATAAGTGCAGAGATACATGTGCCCATACAGTACATAGGGCCCAGCTATAAGTGCAGCGATACATGTGGCCATACAGTACATAGGACCGGCTATAAGTGCAGCGATACATGTGCTCATACAGTACATAGGACCCGGCTATAAGTGCAGCGATACATGTGCCCATACAGTACATAGAGCCCGGCTATAAGTGCAGTGATACATGTGCCCATACAGTACATAGGGCCCAGCTATAAGTACAGATATACATGTGCCCATACAGTACATAGGGCCCAGCTATAAGTGCAGTGATACATGTGTCCATACAGTACATAGGACCCGGCTATAAGTGCAGTGATACATGTTCCCATACAGTACATAGCGACCAGCTATAAGTGCAGTGATACATGTGCCCATACATTACATAGGGCCCGGCTATAAGTGCAGTGATACATGTGCCCATACAGTACATAGGGCCTAGCTATAAGTGCAGCGATACATGTGCCCATACAGTACATAGGGACCAGCTATAAGTGCAGCGATACATGTGCCCATACAGTACATAGGGCCCAGCTGTAAGTGCAGCGATACATGTGCCCATACAGTACATAGGGCCCAGCTATAAGTGCAGCGATACATGTGCTCATACAGTACATAGGGCCCAGCTATAAGTGCAGTGATACATGTGCCCATACAGTACATAGGGCCCAGCTATAAGTACAGTGATACATGTGCCCATACAGTACATAGGGACCGGCTATAAGTGCAGTAATACATGTGCCCATACAGTACATAGGGACCGGCTATAAGTGCAGTAATACATGTGCTCATACAGTACATAGGGACCGGCTATAAGTGCAGTGATACATGTGCCCATACAGTACATAGGGCCCAGCTATAAGTACAGTAATACATGTGCCCATATAGTACATAGGGCCCAGCTATAAGTGCAGAGATACATGTGCCCATACAGTGCATAGGGCCCGGCTATAAGTGCAGCGATACATGTGCTCATACAGTACATAGGGCCTAGCTATAAGTGCAGTGATACATGTGCCCATACAGTACATAGGGCCTAGCTATAAGTGCAGCGATACATGTGTCCATACAGTACATAGGACCCAGCTATAAGTGCAGTGATACATGTGCTCATACAGTACATAGGGCCCAGCTATAAGTGCAGCGATACATGTGCCCATACAGTACATAGGACCCAGCTATAAGTGCAGCGATACATGTGACCATACAGTACATAGGAACCAGCTATAAGTGCAGTGATACATGTGCCCATACAGTACATAGGACCCAGCTATAAGTGCAGCGATACATGTGCCCATACAGTACATTGGACCCAGCTATAAGTAAGTGCAGTGATACATGTGCTCATACAATACATAGGGCCCAGCTGTAAGTGCAGCGATACATGTGCCCATACAGTACATAGGGCCCAGCTCTAAGTGCAGCGATACATGTGCCCATACAGTACATAGGACCCAGCTATAAGTGCAGGGATACATGTGCCCATACAGTACATAGGGCCCGGCTATAAGTGCAGCGATACATGTGCCCATACAGTACATAGGACCCAGCTATAAGTGCAGGGATACATGTGCCCATACAGTACATAGGACCCAGCTATAAGTGCAGGGATACATGTGCCCATACAGTACATAGGGCCCAGCTATAAGTGCAGGGATTCCTGTGCCCATACAGTACATAGGGCCCAGCTATAAGTGCAGGGATACCTGTGCCCATACAGTACATAGGGCCCAGCTATAAGTGCAGTGATACATGTAACCATACAGTACATAGGCCCAGCTATAAGTGCAGTGATACATGTGCCCATACAGTACATAGGGCCCAGCTATAAGTGCAGTGATACATGTGCACATACAGTACATAGGGCCCAGCTATAAGTGCAGCGATACATGTGCCCATACAGTACATAGGGCCCGGCTATAAGTGCAGTGATACATGTGCTCATACAGTACATAGGACCCAGCTATAAGTGCAGCGATACATGTGCCCATACAGTACATAGGGCCCAGCTATAAGTGCAGTGATACATGTGCCCATACAGTACATAGGGCCCAGCTGTAAGTGCAGTGATACATGTAACCATACAGTACATAGGGCCCAGCTATAAGTGCAGTGATACATGTGCCCATACAGTACATAGGGCCCGGCTATAATTGCAGTGATACATGTGCTCATACAGTACATAGGACCCAGCTATAAGTGCAGCGATACATGTGCCCATACACTACATAGGGCCCAGCTATAAGTGCAGTGATACAAGTGCCCATACAGTACATAGGGCCCAGCTGTAAGTGCAGTGATACATGTGCCCATACAGTACATAGGGCCCTGCTATAAGTGCAGTGATACATGTGCCCATACAGTACATAGGACCCGGCTATAAGAGCAGCGATACATGTGCTCATACTGTACATAGGACCCAGCTATAAGTGCAGTGATACTTGTGCCCATACAGTACATAGGGCCCAGCTATAAGTGCAGCGATACATGTGCCCATACAGTACATAGGACCCGGCTATAAGTGCAGGGATACATGTGCCCATACAGTACATAGGGCCCAGCTGTAAGTGTAGGGCCCGGCTATAAGTGCAGCGATACATGTGCCCATACAGTACATAGGGCCCGGCTATAAGTGCAGCGATACATGTGCCCATACAGTACATAGGACCCGGCTATAAGTGCAGCGATACATGTGCCCATACAGTACATAGGGCCCAGCTATAAGTGCAGTGATACATGTACCCATACAGTACAAAGGGTCCAGCTATAAGTGCAGCGATACATGTGCTCCTACAGTACATAGGGCCCAGCTATAAGTGCAGTGATACATGTGCCCATACAGTACATAGGGCCCGGCTATAAGTGCAGTGATACATGTGCCCATACAGTACATAGGGCCCAGCTATAAGTGCAGCGATACATGTGCCCATACAGTACATAGGGCCCCGCTATAAGTGCAGCGATACATGTGCTCATACAGTACATAGGGCCCAGCTATAAGTGCAGCGATACATGTGCCCATACAGTACATAGGGCCCAGCTGTAAGTGCAGTGATACATGTGCCCATACAGTACATAGGGACCAGCTATAAGTGCAGTGATACATGTACCCATACAGTACATAGGACCCGGCTATAAATGCAGCGATATATGTGCCCATACAGTACATAGGGCCGGGCTGTAAGTGCAGGGATACATGTGCCCATACAGTACATAGGGCCCCGCTATAAGTGCAGCGATACATGTAACCATACAGTACATAGGACCCGGCTATAAATTCAGCGATATATGTGCCCATACAGTACATAGGGCCGGGCTGTAAGTGCAGGGATACATGTGCCCATACTGTACATAGGTCCCAGCTGTAAGTGCAGTGATACATGTGCTCATATAATACATAGGGCCCAGCTGTAAGTGCAGTGATACATGTGCTCATATAATACATAGGGCCCAGCTGTAAGTGCAGCGATACATGTGCCCATACAGTACATAGGGCCCAGCTATAAGTGCAGTGATACATGTACTCATACAGTACATAGGGTCCAGCTATAAGTGCAGTGATACATGTGCCCATACAGTACATAGGGCCCAGCTATAAGTGCAGCGATACTTGTGCCCATACAGTACATAGGACCCGGCTATAAGTGCAGGGATACATGTGCCCATACAGTACATAGGGCCCAGCTGTAAGTGTAGGGCCCGGCTATAAGTGCAGCGATACATGTGCCCATACAGTACATAGGGCCCGGCTATAAGTGCAGCGATACATGTGCCCATACAGTACATAGGACACGGCTATAAGTGCAGCGATACATGTGCCCATACAGTACATAGGGCCCAGCTATAAGTGCAGTGATACATGTACTCATACAGTACATAGGGTCCGGCTATAAGTGCAGCGATACATGTGCTCATACAGTACATAGGACCCGGCTATAAGTGCAGCGATACATGTGCCCATACAGTACATAGGGCCCAGCTATAAGTGCAGTGATACATGTGCCCATATAGTACATAGGGCCCCGCTATAAGTGCAGCGATACATGTGCCCATACAGTACATAGGGCCCCGCTATAAGTGCTGCCATACATGTGCCCATACAGTACATAGGGCCCAGCTATAAGTGCAGTGATACATGTGCCCATACAGTACATAGGGCCCCGCTATAAGTGCTGCGATACATGTGCCCATACAGTACATAGGGCCCCGCTATAAGTGCAGCGATACATGTGCCCATACAGTACATAGGGCCCAGCTATAAGTGCAGCGATACATGTTCCCATACAGTACATAGGGCCCAGCTGTAAGTGCAGTGATACATGTGCCCATACAGTACATAGGGACCAGCTATAAGTGCAGTGATACATGTACCCATACAGTACATAGAACCCGGCTATAAATGCAGCGATATATGTGCCCATACAGTACATAGGGCCCGGCTGTAAGTGCAGGGATACATGTGCCCATACAGTACATAGGGCCCCGCTATAAGTGCAGCGATACATGTAACCATACAGTACATAGGGCCCAGCTATAAGTGCAGTGATACATGTGACCATACAGTACATAGGGCCCGGCTATAAGTGCAGGGATACATGTAACCATACATTACATAGGGCCCGGCTAGAAGTGCAGTGATACATGTGGTCATACAGTACATAGGGCCCAGCTATAAGTGCAGTGATACAGGTGCCCATACAGTACATAGGGCCCAGCTATAAGTGCAGTAATACATGTGCCCATACAGTACATAGAGCCCAGCTATAAGTGCAGTGATACATGTGCCCATACAGTACATAGGGCACGGCTATAAGTGCAGTGATACATGTGACCATACAGTACATAGGGCCCGGCTATAAGTGCAGTGATACTTGTGGTTATACACTATATAGGTACCAGCTGTAAGTGCAGCGATACATGTGCCCACACAGTACATAGGGACCGGCTATAAGTGCAGTGATACATGTGCTCATACAGAACATAGGACCCGGCTATAAGTGCGATGATACATGTGGTCATACAGTACATAGGTACCAGCTGTAAGTGCAGCGATACATGTGCCCATACAGTACATAGGGACCGGCTATAAGTGCAGTGATAAATGTGCCCATACAGTACATAGGTACCGGCTATAAGTGCAGCGATACTTGTGCCCATACAGTACATAGGGCCCAGCTTTAAGTGCAGTGATACATGTGCTCATATAGTACATAGGGCCCAGCTATAAGTGCAGTGATACATGTGCCCATACAGTACATAGGGCCCGGCTATAAGTGCAGTGATACATGTGCCCATACAATACATAGGGCCCGGCTATAAGTGCAGTGATACATGTGCCCATACAGTACATAGGGACCAGCTATAAGTGCAGTGATAGATGTACCCATACAGTACATAGGGCCCGGCTATAAATGCAGCGATACATGTGCCCATACAGTTCATAGGGCCCGGCTATAAGTGCAGGGATACATGTGCCGAAACAGTAAATAGGGCCCCGCTATAAGTGCAGTGATACATGTAACCATATAGTACATAGGGCCCAGCTATAAGTGCTGCGATACATGAAACCATACAGTACATAGGTCCCCGCTATAAGTGCAGAGATACATGTGACCATACAGTACATAGGGCCCAGGTATAAGTGCAGTGATACATGTGTCCATACAGTACATAGGGCCCGGCTATAAGTGCAGTGATACATGTGCTCATACAGAACATAGGACCCGGCTATAAGTGCAGTGATACATGAGCTCATTCAGTACATAGGGCCCAGCTATAAGTGCAGTGATACATGTGTCCATACAGTACATAGGTCCCATCTATGAGTGCAGTGATACATGAGCTCATACAGTACATAGGGCCCAGCTATAAGTGCAGTGATACATGTGCCCATACAGTACATAGGGACCAGCTATAAGTGCAGCGATACATGTGCTCATACAGTACATAGGGACCGGCTATAAGTGCAGTGATACATGTGTCCATACAGTACATAGGTCCCAGCTATAAGTGCAGTGATACATGAGCTCATACAGTACATAGGGCCCAGCTATAAGTGCAGTGATACATGTGTCCATACAGTACATAGGTCCCAGCTATAGGTGCAGTGATACATGAGCTCATACAGTACATAGGGCCCAGCTATAAGTGCAGTGATACATGTGCCCATACAGTACATAGGGCCCAGCTATAAGTGCAGTGATACATGTGCTCATACAGTACATAGGGACCGGCTATAAGTGCAGTGATACATGTGCCCATACAGTACATAGGGACCAGCTATAAGTGCAGTGATACATGTGCTCATACAGTACATAGGGACCGGCTATAAGTGCAGTGATACATGTGCTCATACAGTACATAGGGCCCCGCTATAAGTGCAGTGATACATGTGACCATACAGAAGATAGGGCCCAGCTATAAGTGCAGTGATACATGTGCCCATACTGAACATAGGACCCGGCTATAAGTGCAGTGATACATGTGCCCATACAGTACATAGGGCCCAGCTATAAGTGCAGTGATACATGTGCCCATACAGTACATAGGGCCCAGCTATAAGTGCAGCGATACATGTGCTCATACAGTACATAGGGCCCGGCTATAAGTGCAGAGATACATGTGCTCATACAGAACATAGGGCCCAGCTATAAGTGCAGTGATACATGTGCCCATACAGTACATAGGTCCCGGCTATAAGTGCAGCGATACATGTGCCCATACAGTACATAGGGCCCGGCTATAAGTGCAGCGATACATGTGCTCATACAGTACATAGGGCCCGGCTATAAATGCAGAGATATATGTGCTCATACAGAACATAGGGCCCAGCTATAAGTGCAGTGATACATGTGCCCATACAGTACATAGGTCCCGGCTATAAGTGCAGCGATACATGTGCCCATACAGTACATAGGGCCCAGCTATAAGTGCAGCGATACATGTGCTCATACAGTACTTAGGGCCCAGCTATAAGTGCAGTGATACATGTGCTCATACTGAACATAGGATCCGGCTATAAGTGCAGCGATACATGTGCCCATACAGTACATAAGGCCCAGCTATAAGTGCAGTGATACATGTGCCCATACAGTTCATAGGGCCCAGCTATAAGTGCAGCGATAGATGTGGTCATACAGTACATAGGGCACGGCTATAAGTGCAGAGATACATGTGCTCATACAGTACATAGGGCCCGGCTATAAGTGCAGTGATACATGTACCCATACAGTACATAAGAACCGGCTATAAGTGCAGTGATACATGTGCCCATACAGTACATAGGGCCCAGCTATAAGTCAAGTGATACATGTACCCATACAGTACATAGGGCCCGGCTATAAGTGCAGTGATACATGTAACCATACAGTACATAGGGCCCAGCTATAAGTGCAGCGATACATGTGCTCATACAGTACATAGGGCCCGGCTATAAGTGCAGTGATACATGTGCCCATACAGTACATAGGGTCCAGCTATAAGTGCAGCGATACATGTGCCCATACAGTAAATAAGGCCCAGCTATAAGTGCAGCGATACATGTGCCCATACAGTACATAGGGCCCCGCTATAAGTGCAGTGATACATGTGCCCATACAGTACATAGGGCCCCGCTATAAGTGCAGCGATACATGTGCCCATACAGTACATAGGGCCCGGCTATAAGTGCAGTGATACATGTGCCCATACAGTACATAGGGCCCGGCTATTAGTGCAGTGATACATGTGCCCATACAGTACATAGGGCCCGGCTATAAGTGCAGTGATACATGTGCCCATACAGTACATAGGGCCCAGCTATAAGTGCAGTGATATATGTGCCCATACAGTACATAGTGCCCGGCTATAAGTCTAGCGATACATGTGCCCATACAGTACATAGGGCCCAGCTATAAGTGCAGGGATACAGGTGCCCATACAGTACATAGGGATCGGCTATAAATGCAGTGATACATGTGCCCATACAATACATAGGGCCCGGCTATAAGTGCAGTGATACATGTGCCCATACAGTACATAGGACCCAGCTATAAGTGCAGTGATACATGTGCCCATACAGTACATAGGGCCCAGCTATAAGTGCAGTGATCCATGTGCCCATACAGTACATAGGGCCCAGCTATAAGTGCAGCGATACATGTGCCCATACAGTACATAGGGCCCCGCTATAAGTGCAGCAATACATGTGCCCATACAGTACATAGGGCCCCGCTATAAGTGCAGTGATACATGTGCCCATACAGTACATAGGGCCCCGCTATAAGTGCAGCGATACATGTGCCCATACAGTACATAGGGCCCGGCTATAAGTGCAGTGATACATGTGCCCATACAGTACATAGGGCCCGGCTATAAGTGCAGTGATACATGTGCCCATACAGTACATAGGGCCCAGCTATAAGTGCAGTGATAAATGTGCCCATACAGTACATAGTGCCCGGCTATAAGTCTAGCGATACATGTGCCCATACAGGACATAGGGCCCAGCTATAAGTGCAGGGATACATGTGCCCATACAGTACATAGGGCCCGGCTATAAGTGCAGTGATACAGGTGCCCATACAGTACATAGGGATCGGCTATAAGTGCAGTGATACATGTGCCCATACAATACATAGGGCCCGGCTATAAGTGCAGTGATACATGTGCCCATACAGTAAATAGGACCCAGCTATAAGTGCAGTGATACATGTGCCCATACAGTACATAGGGCCCAGCTATAAGTGCAGTGATCCATGTGCCCATACAGTACATAGGGCCCAGATATAAGTGCAGCGATACATGTGCCCATACAGTACATAGGGCCCAGCTATAAGTGCAGCGATACATGTGCCCATACAGTACATAAGGCCCAGCTATAAGTGCAGCGATACATGTGCCATACAGTACATAGGGCCCAGCTATAAGTGCAGCGATACATGTGCCCATACAGTACATAGGACCGGCTATATGTGCAGCGATACATGTGCTCATACAGTACATAGGACCCGGCTATAAGTGCAGTGATACATGTGCCCATACAGTACATAGGACCCGGCTATAAGTGCAGTGATACATGTGCCCACACAGTACATAGGGCCCAGCTATAAGTGCAGTGATACATGTAACCATACAGTACATAGGGCCTGGCTATAAGTGCAGTGATACATGTACCCATACAGTACATAGGGCCCAGCTATAAGTGCAGCGATACATGTGCCCATTCAGTACATAGGGCCCAGCTATAAGTGCAGCGATACATGTGCCCATACAGTACAAAGGGCCCAGCTATAAGTGCAGGGATACATGTGCCCATACAGTACATAGGGCCCAGCTATAAGTCTAGCGATACATGTGCCCATACAGTACATAGGGCCCAGCTATAAGTGCAGGATACATGTGCCCATACAGTACATAGGGCCCAGCTATAAGTGCAGCGATACATGTGCCCATACAGTATATAGGGCCCAGCTAGAAGTGCAGCGATACATGTGCCCATACAGTACATAGGGACCAGCTATAAGTGCAGGGGTACATGTGCCCATACAGTACATAGGGCCCGGCTATAAGTGCAGCGATACATGTGCCCATACAGTACATAGGGCCTGGCTATAAGTGCAGTGATACATGTGCCCATACAGTACATAGGGCCCCGCTATAAGTGCAGGGATACATGTGCCCATACAGTACATAGTGCCCAGCCATAAGTACAGTGATACATGTGCCCTTACAGTACATAGGACCCAGCAATAAGTGCAGCGATACATGTGCCCATACAGTACATAGGGCCCAGCCGTAAGTGCAGCGATAGATGTGCCCATACAGTACATAGGGCCCCACTATAAGTGCAGCGATACATGTGCCCATACAGTACATAGGGCCCAGCTATAAGTGCAGCGATACATGTGCCCATACAATACATAGGGCCCAGCTGTAAGTACAGCGATACAGGTGCCCATACAGTACATAGGGCCCTGCTATAAGTGCAGGAATACATGTGCCTATACAGTACATAGGACCCGGCTATAAGTGCAGTGATACATGTGCCCATACAGTACATAGGACCCGGCTATAAGTGCAGTGATACATGTGCTCATACAGTACATAGGGCCCAGCTATAAGTGCAGTGATACATGTGCTCATACAGTACATAGGGCCCAGCTATAAGTGTAGTGATACATATGCCCATACAGTACATTGGACCGGCTATAAGTGCAGTGATACATGTGCCCATACAGTACATAGGGACCAGCTACAAGTGCAGTGATACATGTGCCCATACAGTACATAGGGACCGGCTATAAGTGCAGTGATACATGTGCCCATACAGTACATAGGGACCAGCTACAAGTGCAGTGATACATGTGCCCATACAGTACATAGGGACCGGCTATAAGTGCAGTGATACATGTGCCCATAGAGTACATAGGACCAAGCTATAAGTGCAGTGATACATGTGCCCATACAGTATCTAGGGCCCGGCTATAAGTGCAGTGATACATGTGCCCTTAGAGTACATAGGACCCAGCTATAAGTGCAGTGATACATGTGCCCATACAGTATATAGGGCCCGGCTATAAGTGCAGTGATACATTTGCCTATAGAGTACATAGGACCCAGCTATAAGTGCAGTGATACATGTGCCCATACAGTATATAGGGCCCAGCTATAAGTGCAGTGATACATGTGCCCATACAGTACATAGGGCCCAGCTATAAGTACAGCGATACATGTGCCCATACAGTACATAGGGCCCGGCTATAAGTGCAGCGATACATGTGCCCATACAGTACATAGGGCCTGGCTATAAGTGCAGTGATACATGTGCCCATACAGTACATAGGGCCCCGCTATAAGTGCAGTGATACATGTGCCCATACAGTACATAGGGCCCAGCCATAAGTACAGTGATACATGTGCCCATACAGTACTTAGGACCCAGCTATAAGTGCAGCGATACATGTGCCCATACAGTACATAGGGCCCGGCTGTAAGTGCAGTAATACATGTGCCCATACAGTACATAGGGCCCAGCTATAAGTGCAGCGATACTTGTGCCCATACAGTACATAGGGCCCCGCTATAAGTGCAGCGATACATGTGCCCATATAGTACATAGGGCCCAGCTATAAGTGCAGCGATACATGTGCCCATACAGTACATAGGGCCCAGCTATATGTACAGCGATACATGTGCCCATACAGTACATAGGGCCCGGCTATAAGTGTAGCGATACTTGTGCCCATACAGTACATAGGGCCTGGCTATAAGTGCAGTGATACATGTGCCCATACAGTACATAGGGCCCCGCTATAAGTGCAGTGATACATGTGCCCATACAGTACATAGGGCCCAGCCATAAGTGCAGTAATACATGTGCCCATACAGTACATAGGGCCCAGCTATAAGAGCAGCGATACATGTGCCCATACATTACATAGGGCCCCGCTATAAGTGCAGCGATACATGTGCCCATACAGTACATAGGGCCCAGCTATAAGTGCAGCGATACATGTGCCAATACAGTACATAGGGCCCAGCCGTAAGTGTAGCGATAGATGTGCCCATACAGTACATAGGGCCCCACTATAAGTGCAGCGATACAGGTGCCCATACAGTACATAGGGCCCCGCTATAAGTGCAGCGATACATGTCCCCATACAGTACATAGGGCCTAGCTATAAGTGCAGCGATACATGTGCCGATACAGTACATAGGGCCCAGCTATAAGTACAGCGATACATGTGCCCGTACAGTACATAGGGCCCCGCTATAAGTGCAGCGATACATGTGCCCATACAGTACATAGGGCCTAGCTATAAGTGCAGCGATACATGTGCCGATACAGTACATAGGGCCCAGCTATAAGTACAGCGATACATGTGCCCGTACAGTACATAGGGCCCGGCTATAAGTGCAGCGATACATGTGCCCATACAGTACATAGGGCCCAGCTATAAGTCTAGCGATACATGTGCCCATACAGTACATAGGGCCCAGCTATAAGTGCAGCGATACATGTGCCCATACAGTACATAGGGACCAGCTATAAGTGCAGGGATACATGTGCCCATACAGTACATAGGGCCCGGCTATAAGTGCAGTGATACATGTGCCCATACAGTACATAGGGCCTGGCTATAAGTGCAGTGATACATGTGCCCATACAGTACATAGGGCCCCGCTATAAGTGCAGGGATACATGTGCCCATACAGTACATAGGGCCCAGCTATAATTACAGTGATACATGTGCCCATACAGTACATAGGTCCCAGCTATAAGTGCAGCGATACATGTGCCCATACAGTACATAGGGCCCGTCTATAAGTGCAGTAATACATGTGCCCATACAGTACATAGGGCCCAGCTATAAGTGCAGTGATACATGTGCCCATACAGTACATAGGGCCCCTCTATAAGTGCAGCGATACATGTGCCCATACAGTACATAGGGCCCAGCTATAAGTGTAGCGATACATGTGCCCATACAGTACATAGGGCCCAGCCGTAAGTGCAGCGATAGATGTGCCCTTACAGTACATATGGCCCCACTATAAGTGCAGCGATACATGTGCCCATACAGTACATAGGGCCCAGCTATAATTGCAGTGATACATGTGCCCTTAAAATACATAGGGCCCAGCTGTAAGTACAGCGATACAGGTGCCCATACAGTACATAGGGCCCTGCTATAAGTGCAGTGATACATGTGCCTATACAGTACATAGGACCCGGCTATAAGTGCAGTGATACATGTACCCATACAGTACATAGGGCCCAGCTATAAGTGTAGCGATACATGTGCCCATACAGTACATAGGGCCCAGCCGTAAGTGCAGCGATAGATGTGCCCTTACAGTACATATGGCCCCACTATAAGTGCAGCGATACATGTGCCCATACAGTACATAGGGCCCAGCTATAAGTGCAGTGATACATGTGCCCTTAAAATACATAGGGCCCAGCTGTAAGTACAGCGATACAGGTGCCCATACAGTACATAGGGCCCTGCTATAAGTGCAGTGATACATGTGCCTATACAGTACATAGGACCCGGCTATAAGTGCAGTGATACATGTACCCATACAGTACATAGGGCCCAGCTATATGTACAGCGATACATGTGCCCATACAGTACATAGGGCCCGGCTATAAGTGCAGTGATACATGTGCCCATACAGTACATAGGGCCCAGCTATAAGTGCAGCGATACATGTGCCCATACAGTACATAGGGCCCCTTTATAAGTGCAGCGATACATGTGCCCATACAGTACATAGGGCCTAGCTATAAGTGCAGCGATACATGTGCCAATACAGTACATAGGGCCCAGCTATAAGTACAGCGATACATGTGCCCGTACAGTACATAGGGCCCGGCTATAAGTGCAGCGATACATGTGCCCATACAGTACATAGGGCCCAGCTATAAGTGCAGGGATACATGTGCCCATACAGTACATAGGGCCCGGCTATAAGTGCAGTGATACAGGTGCCCATACAGTACATAGGGATCGGCTATAAGTGCAGTGATACATGTGCCCATACAATACATAGGGCCCGGCTATAAGTGCAGTGATACATGTGCCCATACAGTACATAGGACCCAGCTATACGTGCAGTGATACATGTGCCCATACAGTACATAGGGCCCAGCTATAAGTGCAGTGATCCATGTGCCCATACAGTACATAGGGCCCAGCTATAAGTGCAGCGATACATGTGCCCATACAGTACATAGGGCCCCGCTATAAGTGCAGCAATACATGTGCCCATACAGTACATAGGGCCCCGCTATAAGTGCAGTGATACATGTGCCCATACAGTACATAGGGCCCCACTATAAGTGCAGCGATACATGTGCCCATACAGTACATAGGGCCCGGCTATAAGTGCAGTGATACATGTGCCCATACAGTACATAGGGCCCAGCTATAAGTGCAGTGATAAATGTGCCCATACAGTACATAGTGCCCGGCTATAAGTCTAGCGATACATGTGCCCATACAGGACAAGGGCCCAGCTATAAGTGCAGGGATACATGTGCCCATACAGTACATAGGGCCCGGCTATAAGTGCAGTGATACAGGTGCCCATACAGTACATAGGGATCGGCTATAAGTGCAGTGATACATGTGCCCATACAATACATAGGGCCCGGCTATAAGTGCAGTGATACATGTGCCCATACAGTACATAGGACCCAGCTATAAGTGCAGTGATACATGTGCCCATACAGTACATAGGGCCCAGCTATAAGTGCAGTGATCCATGTGCCCATACAGTACATAGGGCCCAGCTATAAGTGCAGCGATACATGTGCCCTTACAGTACATAGGGCCCAGCTATAAGTGCAGCGATACATGTGCCCATACAGTACATAAGGCCCAGCTATAAGTGCAGCGATACATGTGCCATACAGTACATAGGGCCCAGCTATAAGTGCAGCGATACATGTGCCCATACAGTACATAGGACCGGCTATATGTGCAGCGATACATGTGCTCATACAGTACATAGGACCCGGCTATAAGTGCAGTGATACATGTGCCCATACAGTACATAGGACCCGGCTATAAGTGCAGTGATACATGTGCCCACACAGTACATAGGGCCCAGCTATAAGTGCAGTGATACATGTAACCATACAGTACATAGGGCCTGGCTATAAGTGCAGTGATACATGTGCCCATACAGTACATAGGGCCCAGCTATAAGTGCAGCGATACATGTGCCCATACAGTACATAGGGCCCAGCTATAAGTGCAGCGATACATGTGCCCATACAGTACATAGGGCCCAGCTATAAGTGCAGGGATACATGTGCCCATACAGTACATAGGGCCCAGCTATAAGTCTAGCGATACATGTGCCCATACAGTACATAGGGCCCAGCTATAAGTGCAGGATACATGTGCCCATACAGTACATAGGGCCCAGCTATAAGTGCAGCGATACATGTGCCCATACAGTATATAGGGCCCAGCTATAAGTGCAGCGATACATGTGCCCATACAGTACATAGGGCCCAGCTATAAGTGCAGGATACATGCGACCATACAGTACATAGGGCCCGGCTATAAGTGCAGTGATACTTGTGGTTATACACTATATAGGTACCAGCTGTAAGTGCAGCGATACATGTGCCCACACAGTACATAGGGACCGGCTATAAGTGCAGTGATACATGTGCTCATACAGAACATAGGACCCGGCTATAAGTGCGATGATACATGTGGTCATACAGTACATAGGTACCAGCTGTAAGTGCAGCGATACATGTGCCCATACAGTACATAGGGACCGGCTATAAGTGCAGTGATAAATGTGCCCATACAGTACATAGGTACCGGCTATAAGTGCAGCGATACTTGTGCCCATACAGTACATAGGGCCCAGCTTTAAGTGCAGTGATACATGTGCTCATATAGTACATAGGGCCCAGCTATAAGTGCAGTGATACATGTGCACATACAGTACATAGGGCCCGGCTATAAGTGCAGTGATACATGTGCCCATACAATACATAGGGCCCGGCTATAAGTGCAGTGATACATGTGCCCATACAGTACATAGGGACCAGCTATAAGTGCAGTGATAGATGTACCCATACAGTACATAGGGCCCGGCTATAAATGCAGCGATACATGTGCCCATACAGTTCATAGGGCCCGGCTATAAGTGCAGGGATACATGTGCCCAAACAGTAAATAGGGCCCCGCTATAAGTGCAGTGATACATGTAACCATATAGTACATAGGGCCCAGCTATAAGTTCTGCGATACATGAAACCATACAGTACATAGGTCCCCGCTATAAGTGCAGAGATACATGTGACCATACAGTACATAGGGCCCAGGTATAAGTGCAGTGATACATGTGTCCATACAGTACATAGGGCCCGGCTATAAGTGCAGTGATACATGTGCTCATACAGAACATAGGACCCGGCTATAAGTGCAGTGATACATGAGCTCATTCAGTACATAGGGCCCAGCTATAAGTGCAGTGATACATGTGTCCATACAGTACATAGGTCCCATCTATGAGTGCAGTGATACATGAGCTCATACAGTACATAGGGCCCAGCTATAAGTGCAGTGATACATGTGCCCATACAGTACATAGGGACCAGCTATAAGTGCAGCGATACATGTGCTCATACAGTACATAGGGACCGGCTATAAGTGCAGTGATACATGTGTCCATACAGTACATAGGTCCCAGCTATAAGTGCAGTGATACATGAGCTCATACAGTACATAGGGCCCAGCTATAAGTGCAGTGATACATGTGTCCATACAGTACATAGGTCCCAGCTATAGGTGCAGTGATACATGAGCTCATACAGTACATAGGGCCCAGCTATAAGTGCAGTGATACATGTGCCCATACAGTACATAGGGCCCAGCTATAAGTGCAGTGATACATGTGCTCATACAGTACATAGGGACCGGCTATAAGTGCAGTGATACATGTGCCCATACAGTACATAGGGACCAGCTATAAGTGCAGTGATACATGTGCTCATACAGTACATAGGGACCGGCTATAAGTGCAGTGATACATGTGCTCATACAGTACATAGGGCCCCGCTATAAGTGCAGTGATACATGTGACCATACAGAAGATAGGGCCCAGCTATAAGTGCAGTGATACATGTGCCCATACTGAACATAGGACGCGGCTATAAGTGCAGTGATACATGTGCCCATACAGTACATAGGGCCCAGCTATAAGTGCAGTGATACATGTGCCCATACAGTACATAGGACCCAGCTATAAGTGCAGCGATACATGTGCTCATACAGTACATAGGGCCCGGCTATAAGTGCAGAGATACATGTGCTCATACAGAACATAGGGCCCAGCTATAAGTGCAGTGATACATGTGCCCATACAGTACATAGGTCCCGGCTATAAGTGCAGCGATACATGTGCCCATACAGTACATAGGGCCCGGCTATAAGTGCAGCGATACATGTGCTCATACAGTACATAGGGCCCGGCTATAAGTGCAGAGATACATGTGCCCATACAGTACATAGGTCCCGGCTATAAGTGCAGCGATACATGTGCCCATACAGTACATAGGGCCCAGCTATAAGTGCAGCGATACATGTGCTCATACAGTACTTAGGGCCCAGCTATAAGTGCAGTGATACATGTGCTCATACTGAACATAGGATCCGGCTATAAGTGCAGCAATACATGTGCCCATACAGTTCATAGGGCCCAGCTATAAGTGCAGCGATAGATGTGGTCATACAGTACATAGGGCACGGCTATAAGTGCAGAGATACATGTGCTCATACAGTACATAGGGCCCGGCTATAAGTGCAGTGATACATGTACCCATACAGTACATAAGAACCGGCTATAAGTGCAGTGATACATGTGCCCATACATTACATAGTGCCCAGCTATATGTGCAGTGATACATGTACCCATACAGTACATAGGGCCCAGCTATAAGTCAAGTGATACATGTACCCATACAGTACATAGGGCCCGGCTATAAGTGCAGTGATACATGTAACCATACAGTACATAGGGCCCAGCTATAAGTGCAGCGATACATGTGCTCATACAGTACATAGGGCCCGGCTATAAGTGCAGTGATACATGTGCCCATACAGTACATAGGGTCCAGCTATAAGTGCAGCGATACATGTGCCCATACAGTAAATAAGGCCCAGCTATAAGTGCAGCGATACATGTGCCCATACAGTACATAAGGCCCAGCTATAAGTGCAGTGATACATGTGCCCATACAGTACATAGGGCCCCGCTATAAGTGCAGCAATACATGTGCCCATACAGTACATAGGGCCCCGCTATAAGTGCAGTGATACATGTGCCCATACAGTACATAGGGCCCCGCTATAAGTGCAGCGATACATGTGCCCATACAGTACATAGGGCCCGGCTATAAGTGCAGTGATACATGTGCCCATACAGTACATAGGGCCCGGCTATTAGTGCAGTGATACATGTGCCCATACAGTACATAGGGCCCGGCTATAAGTGCAGTGATACATGTGCCCATACAGTACATAGGGCCCAGCTATAAGTGCAGTGATAAATGTGCCCATACAGTACATAGTGCCCGGCTATAAGTCTAGCGATACATGTGCCCATACAGTACATAGGGCCCAGCTATAAGTGCAGGGATACATGTGCCCATACAGTACATAGGGCCCGGCTATAAGTGCAGTGATACAGGTGCCCATACAGTACATAGGGATCGGCTATAAGTGCAGTGATACATGTGCCCATACAATACATAGGGCCCGGCTATAAGTGCAGTGATACATGTGCCCATACAGTACATAGGACCCAGATATAAGTGCAGTGATACATGTGCCCATACAGTACATAGGGCCCAGCTATAAGTGCAGTGATCCATGTGCCCATACAGTACATAGGGCCCAGCTATAAGTGCAGCGATACATGTGCCCATACAGTACATAGGGCCCCGCTATAAGTGCAGCAATACATGTGCCCATACAGTACATAGGGCCCCGCTATAAGTGCAGTGATACATGTGCCCATACAGTACATAGGGCCCCGCTATAAGTGCAGCGATACATGTGCCCATACAGTACATAGGGCCCGGCTATAAGTGCAGTGATACATGTGCCCATACAGTACATAGGGCCCAGCTATAAGTGCAGCGATACATGTGCCCATACAGTACATAGGGCCCAGCTATAAGTGCAGCGATACATGTGCCCATACAGTACATAGGGCCCAGCTATAAGTGCAGGGATACATGTGCCCATACAGTACATAGGGCCCAGCTATAAGTCTAGCGATACATGTGCCCATACAGTACATAGGGCCCAGCTATAAGTGCAGGATACATGTGCCCATACAGTACATAGGGCCCAGCTATAAGTGCAGCGATACATGTGCCCATACAGTATATAGGGCCCAGCTATAAGTGCAGCGATACATGTGCCCATACAGTACATAGGGCCCAGCTATAAGTGCAGGATACATGCGACCATACAGTACATAGGGCCCGGCTATAAGTGCAGTGATACTTGTGGTTATACACTATATAGGTACCAGCTGTAAGTGCAGCGATACATGTGCCCACACAGTACATAGGGACCGGCTATAAGTGCAGTGATACATGTGCTCATACAGAACATAGGACCCGGCTATAAGTGCGATGATACATGTGGTCATACAGTACATAGGTACCAGCTGTAAGTGCAGCGATACATGTGCCCATACAGTACATAGGGACCGGCTATAAGTGCAGTGATAAATGTGCCCATACAGTACATAGGTACCGGCTATAAGTGCAGCGATACTTGTGCCCATACAGTACATAGGGCCCAGCTTTAAGTGCAGTGATACATGTGCTCATATAGTACATAGGGCCCAGCTATAAGTGCAGTGATACATGTGCACATACAGTACATAGGGCCCGGCTATAAGTGCAGTGATACATGTGCCCATACAATACATAGGGCCCGGCTATAAGTGCAGTGATACATGTGCCCATACAGTACATAGGGACCAGCTATAAGTGCAGTGATAGATGTACCCATACAGTACATAGGGCCCGGCTATAAATGCAGCGATACATGTGCCCATACAGTTCATAGGGCCCGGCTATAAGTGCAGGGATACATGTGCCCAAACAGTAAATAGGGCCCCGCTATAAGTGCAGTGATACATGTAACCATATAGTACATAGGGCCCAGCTATAAGTGCTGCGATACATGAAACCATACAGTACATAGGTCCCCGCTATAAGTGCAGAGATACATGTGACCATACAGTACATAGGGCCCAGGTATAAGTGCAGTGATACATGTGTCCATACAGTACATAGGGCCCGGCTATAAGTGCAGTGATACATGTGCTCATACAGAACATAGGACCCGGCTATAAGTGCAGTGATACATGAGCTCATTCAGTACATAGGGCCCAGCTATAAGTGCAGTGATACATGTGTCCATACAGTACATAGGTCCCATCTATGAGTGCAGTGATACATGAGCTCATACAGTACATAGGGCCCAGCTATAAGTGCAGTGATACATGTGCCCATACAGTACATAGGGACCAGCTATAAGTGCAGCGATACATGTGCTCATACAGTACATAGGGACCGGCTATAAGTGCAGTGATACATGTGTCCATACAGTACATAGGTCCCAGCTATAAGTGCAGTGATACATGAGCTCATACAGTACATAGGGCCCAGCTATAAGTGCAGTGATACATGTGTCCATACAGTACATAGGTCCCAGCTATAGGTGCAGTGATACATGAGCTCATACAGTACATAGGGCCCAGCTATAAGTGCAGTGATACATGTGCCCATACAGTACATAGGGCCCAGCTATAAGTGCAGTGATACATGTGCTCATACAGTACATAGGGACCGGCTATAAGTGCAGTGATACATGTGCCCATACAGTACATAGGGACCAGCTATAAGTGCAGTGATACATGTGCTCATACAGTACATAGGGACCGGCTATAAGTGCAGTGATACATGTGCTCATACAGTACATAGGGCCCCGCTATAAGTGCAGTGATACATGTGACCATACAGAAGATAGGGCCCAGCTATAAGTGCAGTGATACATGTGCCCATACTGAACATAGGACGCGGCTATAAGTGCAGTGATACATGTGCCCATACAGTACATAGGGCCCAGCTATAAGTGCAGTGATACATGTGCCCATACAGTACATAGGACCCAGCTATAAGTGCAGCGATACATGTGCTCATACAGTACATAGGGCCCGGCTATAAGTGCAGAGATACATGTGCTCATACAGAACATAGGGCCCAGCTATAAGTGTAGGGATACATGTGCCCATACAGTACATAGGTCCCGGCTATAAGTGCAGCGATACATGTGCCCATACAGTACATAGGGCCCGGCTATAAGTGCAGCGATACATGTGCTCATACAGTACATAGGGCCCGGCTATAAGTGCAGAGATACATGTGCTCATACAGAACATAGGGCCCAGCTATAAGTGCAGTGATACATGTGCCCATACAGTACATAGGTCCCGGCTATAAGTGCAGCGATACATGTGCCCATACAGTACATAGGGCCCAGCTATAAGTGCAGCGATACATGTGCTCATACAGTACTTAGGGCCCAGCTATAAGTGCAGTGATACATGTGCTCATACTGAACATAGGATCCGGCTATAAGTGCAGCAATACATGTGCCCATACAGTTCATAGGGCCCAGCTATAAGTGCAGCGATAGATGTGGTCATACAGTACATAGGGCACGGCTATAAGTGCAGAGATACATGTGCTCATACAGTACATAGGGCCCGGCTATAAGTGCAGTGATACATGTACCCATACAGTACATAAGAACCGGCTATAAGTGCAGTGATACATGTGCCCATACATTACATAGTGCCCAGCTATATGTGCAGTGATACATGTACCCATACAGTACATAGGGCCCAGCTATAAGTCAAGTGATACATGTACCCATACAGTACATAGGGCCCGGCTATAAGTGCAGTGATACATGTAACCATACAGTACATAGGGCCCAGCTATAAGTGCAGCGATACATGTGCTCATACAGTACATAGGGCCCGGCTATAAGTGCAGTGATACATGTGCCCATACAGTACATAGGGTCCAGCTATAAGTGCAGCGATACATGTGCCCATACAGTAAATAAGGCCCAGCTATAAGTGCAGCGATACATGTGCCCATACAGTACATAAGGCCCAGCTATAAGTGCAGTGATACATGTGCCCATACAGTACATAGGGCCCCGCTATAAGTGCAGCAATACATGTGCCCATACAGTACATAGGGCCCCGCTATAAGTGCAGTGATACATGTGCCCATACAGTACATAGGGCCCCGCTATAAGTGCAGCGATACATGTGCCCATACAGTACATAGGGCCCGGCTATAAGTGCAGTGATACATGTGCCCATACAGTACATAGGGCCCGGCTATTAGTGCAGTGATACATGTGCCCATACAGTACATAGGGCCCGGCTATAAGTGCAGTGATACATGTGCCCATACAGTACATAGGGCCCAGCTATAAGTGCAGTGATAAATGTGCCCATACAGTACATAGTGCCCGGCTATAAGTCTAGCGATACATGTGCCCATACAGTACATAGGGCCCAGCTATAAGTGCAGGGATACATGTGCCCATACAGTACATAGGGCCCGGCTATAAGTGCAGTGATACAGGTGCCCATACAGTACATAGGGATCGGCTATAAGTGCAGTGATACATGTACCCATACAATACATAGGGCCCGGCTATAAGTGCAGTGATACATGTGCCCATACAGTACATAGGACCCAGCTATAAGTGCAGTGATACATGTGCCCATACAGTACATAGGGCCCAGCTATAAGTGCAGTGATCCATGTGCCCATACAGTACATAGGGCCCAGCTATAAGTGCAGTGATACATGTGCCCATACAGTACATAGGGCCCCGCTATAAGTGCAGTGATACATGTGCCCATACAGTACATAGGGCCCAGCTATAAGTGCAGTGATACATGTGCCCATACAGTACATAGGGCCCAGCTATAAGTGCAGTGATCCATGTGCCCATACAGTACATAGGGCCCAGCTATAAGTGCAGTGATACATGTGCCCATACAGTACATAGGGCCCAGCTATAAGTGCAGTGATCCATGTGCCCATACAGTACATAGGGCCCAGCTATAAGTGCAGTGATCCATGTGCCCATACAGTACATAGGACCTAGCTATAAGTGCAGCGATACATGTGCCCATACAGTACATAGGGCCCCGCTATAAGTGCAGCAATACATGTGCCCATACAGTACATAGGGCCCCGCTATAAGTGCAGTGATACATGTGCCCATACAGTACATAGGGCCCCGCTATAAGTGCAGCGATACATGTGCCCATACAGTACATAGGGCCCGGCTATAAGTGCAGTGATACATGTGCCCATACAGTACATAGGGCCCGGCTATAAGTGCAGTGATACATGTGCCCATACAGTACATAGGGCCCAGCTATAAGTGCAGTGATAAATGTGCCCATACAGTACATAGTGCCCGGCTATAAGTCTAGCGATACATGTGCCCATACAGGACATAGGGCCCAGCTATAAGTGCAGGGATACATGTGCCCATACAGTACATAGGGCCCGGCTATAAGTGCAGTGATACAGGTGCCCATACAGTACATAGGGATCGGCTATAAGTGCAGTGATACATGTGCCCATACAATACATAGGGCCCGGCTATAAGTGCAGTGATACATGTGCCCATACAGTAAATAGGACCCAGCTATAAGTGCAGTGATACATGTGCCCATACAGTACATAGGGCCCAGCTATAAGTGCAGTGATCCATGTGCCCATACAGTACATAGGGCCCAGCTATAAGTGCAGCGATACATGTGCCCATACAGTACATAGGGCCCAGCTATAAGTGCAGCGATACATGTGCCCATACAGTACATAAGGCCCAGCTATAAGTGCAGCGATACATGTGCCATACAGTACATAGGGCCCAGCTATAAGTGCAGCGATACATGTGCCCATACAGTACATAGGACCGGCTATATGTGCAGCGATACATGTGCTCATACAGTACATAGGACCCGGCTATAAGTGCAGTGATACATGTGCCCATACAGTACATAGGACCCGGCTATAAGTGCAGTGATACATGTGCCCACACAGTACATAGGGCCCAGCTATAAGTGCAGTGATACATGTAACCATACAGTACATAGGGCCTGGCTATAAGTGCAGTGATACATGTACCCATACAGTACATAGGGCCCAGCTATAAGTGCAGCGATACATGTGCCCATACAGTACATAGGGCCCAGCTATAAGTGCAGCGATACATGTGCCCATACAGTACATAGGGCCCAGCTATAAGTGCAGGGATACATGTGCCCATACAGTACATAGGGCCCAGCTATAAGTCTAGCGATACATGTGCCCATACAGTACATAGGGCCCAGCTATAAGTGCAGGATACATGTGCCCATACAGTACATAGGGCCCAGCTATAAGTGCAGCGATACATGTGCCCATACAGTATATAGGGCCCAGCTAGAAGTGCAGCGATACATGTGCTCATACAGTACATAGGGCCCAGCTATAAGTGCAGCGATACATGTGCCCATACAGTACATAGGGACCAGCTATAAGTGCAGGGGTACATGTGCCCATACAGTACATAGGGCCCGGCTATAAGTGCAGCGATACATGTGCCCATACAGTACATAGGGCCCGGCTATAAGTGCAGTGATACATGTGCCCATACAGTACATAGGGCCCCGCTATAAGTGCAGGGATACATGTGCCCATACAGTACATAGGGCCCAGCCATAAGTACAGTGATACATGTGCGCTTACAGTACATAGGACCCAGCAATAAGTGCAGCGATACATGTGCCCATACAGTACATAGGGCCCAGCCGTAAGTGCAGCGATAGATGTGCCCATACAGTACATAGGGCCCCACTATAAGTGCAGCGATACATGTGCCCATACAATACATAGGGCCCAGCTGTAAGTACAGCGATACAGGTGCCCATACAGTACATAGGGCCCTGCTATAAGTGCAGGAATACATGTGCCTATACAGTACATAGGACCCGGCTATAAGTGCAGTGATACATGTGCCCATACAGTACATAGGACCCGGCTATAAGTGCAGTGATACATGTGCTCATACAGTACATAGGGCCCAGCTATAAGTGCAGTGATACATGTGCTCATACAGTACATAGGGCCCAGCTATAAGTGTAGTGATACATATGCCCATACAGTACATTGGACCGGCTATAAGTGCAGTGATACATGTGCCCATACAGTACATAGGGACCAGCTACAAGTGCAGTGATACATGTGCCCATACAGTACATAGGGACCGGCTATAAGTGCAGTGATACATGTGCCCATACAGTACATAGGGACCAGCTACAAGTGCAGTGATACATGTGCCCATACAGTACATAGGGACCGGCTATAAGTGCAGTGATACATGTGCCCATAGAGTACATAGGACCAAGCTATAAGTGCAGTGATACATGTGCCCATACAGTATCTAGGGCCCGGCTATAAGTGCAGTGATACATGTGCCCTTAGAGTACATAGGACCCAGCTATAAGTGCAGTGATACATGTGCCCATACAGTATATAGGGCCCGGCTATAAGTGCAGTGATACATGTGCCTATAGAGTACATAGGACCCAGCTATAAGTGCAGTGATACATGTGCCCATACAGTATATAGGGCCCAGCTATAAGTGCAGTGATACATGTGCCCATACAGTACATAGGGCCCAGCTATAAGTACAGCGATACATGTGCCCATACAGTACATAGGGCCCGGCTATAAGTGCAGCGATACATGTGCCCATACAGTACATAGGGCCCGGCTATAAGTGCAGTGATACATGTGCCCATACAGTACATAGGGCCCCGCTATAAGTGCAGTGATACATGTGCCCATACAGTACATAGGGCCCAGCCATAAGTACAGTGATACATGTGCCCATACAGTACTTAGGACCCAGCTATAAGTGCAGCGATACATGTGCCCATACAGTACATAGGGCCCGGCTGTAAGTGCAGTAATACATGTGCCCATACAGTACATAGGCCCCAGCTATAAGTGCAGCGATACTTGTGCCCATACAGTACATAGGGCCCCGCTATAAGTGCAGCGATACATGTGCCCATATAGTACATAGGGCCCAGCTATAAGTGCAGCGATACATGTGCTCATACAGTACATAGGGCCCAGCTATATGTACAGCGATACATGTGCCCATACAGTACATAGGGCCCGGCTATAAGTGTAGCGATACTTGTGCCCATACAGTACATAGGGCCTGGCTATAAGTGCAGTGATACATGTGCCCATACAGTACATAGGGCCCCGCTATAAGTGCAGTGATACATGTGCCCATACAGTACATAGGGCCCAGCCATAAGTGCAGTAATACATGTGCCCATACAGTACATAGGGCCCAGCTATAAGAGCAGCGATACATGTGCCCATACATTACATAGGGCCCCGCTATAAGTGCAGCGATACATGTGCCCATACAGTACATAGGGCCCAGCTATAAGTGCAGCGATACATGTGCCAATACAGTACATAGGGCCCAGCCGTAAGTGCAGCGATAGATGTGCCCATACAGTACATAGGGCCCCACTATAAGTGCAGCGATACATGTGCCCATACAGTACATAGGGCCCCGCTATAAGTGCAGCGATACATGTGCCCATACAGTACATAGGGCCTAGCTATAAGTGCAGCGATACATGTGCCGATACAGTACATAGGGCCCAGCTATAAGTACAGCGATACATGTGCCCGTACAGTACATAGGGCCCGGCTATAAGTGCAGCGATACATGTGCCCATACAGTACATAGGGCCCAGCTATAAGTCTAGCGATACATGTGCCCATACAGTACATAGGGCCCAGCTATAAGTGCAGCGATACATGTGCCCATACAGTACATAGGGACCAGTTATTAGTGCAGGGATACATGTGCCCATACAGTACATAGGGCCCGGCTATAAGTGCAGTGATACATGTGCCCATACAGTACATAGGGCCTGGCTATAAGTGCAGTGATACATGTGCCCATACAGTACATAGGGCCCCGTTATAAGTGCAGGGATACATGTGCCCATACAGTACATAGGGCCCAGCCATAAGTACAGTGATACATGTGCCCATACAGTACATAGGTCCCAGCTATAAGTGCAGCGATACATGTGCCCATACAGTACATAGGGCCCGTCTATAAGTGCAGTAATACATGTGCCCATACAGTACATAGGGCCCAGCTATAAGTGCAGTGATACATGTGCCCGTACAGTACATAGGGCCCCGCTATAAGTGCAGCGATACATGTGACCATACAGTACATAGGGCCCAGCCGTAAGTGCAGCGATAGATGTGCCCTTACAGTACATATGGCCCCACTATAAGTGCAGCGATAGATGTGCCCATACAGTACATATGGCCCCACTATAAGTGCAGTGATACATGTGCCCTTAAAATACATAGGGCCCAGCTGTAAGTACAGCGATACAGGTGCCCATACAGTACATAGGACCCGGCTATAAGTGCAGGGATACATGTGCCCATACAGTACATAGGGCCCAGCTATATGTACAGCGATACATGTGCCCATACAGTACATAGGGCCCAGCTATAAATGCAGCGATACATGTGCCCATACAGTACATAGGGCCCAGCTATATGTACAGCGATACATGTGCCCATACAGTACATAGGGCCCGGCTATAAATGCAGCAATACATGTGCCCATACAGTACATAGGGCCTGGCTATAAGTGCAGTGATACATGTGCCCATACAGTACATAGGGCCCAGCTATAAGTGCAGCGATACATGTGCCCATACAGTACATAGGGCCCAGCCATAAGTGCAGTAATACATTTGCCCATACAGTACATAGGGCCCAGCTATAAGAGCAGCGATACATGTGCCCATACATTACATAGGGCCCCGCTATAAGTGCAGCGATACATGTGCCCATACAGTACATAGGGCCCAGCTATAAGTGCAGCGATACATGTGCCAATACAGTACATAGGGCCCAGCCGTAAGTGCAGCGATAGATGTGCCCATACAGTACATAGGGCCCCACTATAAGTGCAGCGATACATGTGCCCATACAGTACATAGGGCCCCGCTATAAGTGCAGCGATACATGTGCCCATACAGTACATAGGGCCTAGCTATAAGTGCAGCGATACATGTGCCGATACAGTACATAGGGCCCAGCTATAAGTACAGCGATACATGTGCCCGTACAGTACATAGGGCCCGGCTATAAGTGCAGCGATACATGTGCCCATACAGTACATAGGGCCCAGCTATAAGTGCAGGGATACATGTGCCCATACAGTACATAGGGCCCGGCTATAAGTGCAGTGATACATGTGCCCATACAGTACATAGGGCCTGGCTATAAGTGCAGTGATACATGTGCCCATACAGTACATAGGACCCCGCTATAAGTGCAGGGATACATGTGCCCATACAGTACATAGGGCCTGGCTATAAGTGCAGTGATACATGTGCCCATACAGTACATAGGTCCCAGCTATAAGTGCAGCGATACATGTGCCCATACAGTACATAGGGCCCGTCTATAAGTGCAGTAATACATGTGCCCATACAGTACATAGGGCCCAGCTATAAGTGCAGCGATACATGTGCCCATACAGTACATAGGGCCCGTCTATAAGTGCAGTAATACATGTGCCCATACAGTACATAGGGCCCAGCCGTAAGTGCAGCGATAGATGTGCCCGTACAGTACATAGGGCCCCGCTATAAGTGCAGCGATACATGTGACCATACAGTACATAGGGCCCAGCCGTAAGTGCAGCGATAGATGTGCCCTTACAGTACATATGGCCCCACTATAAGTGCAGCGATAGATGTGCCCATACAGTACATATGGCCCCACTATAAGTGCAGTGATACATGTGCCCTTAAAATACATAGGGCCCAGCTGTAAGTACAGCGATACAGGTGCCCATACAGTACATAGGACCCGGCTATAAGTGCAGGGATACATGTGCCCATACAGTACATAGGGCCCAGCTATATGTACAGCGATACATGTGCCCATACAGTACATAGGGCCCAGCTATAAATGCAGCGATACATGTGCCCATACAGTACATAGGGCCCAGCTATATGTACAGCGATACATGTGCCCATACAGTACATAGGGCCCGGCTATAAATGCAGCAATACATGTGCCCATACAGTACATAGGGCCTGGCTATAAGTGCAGTGATACATGTGCCCATACAGTACATAGGGCCCAGCTATAAGTGCAGCGATACATGTGCCCATACAGTACATAGGGCCCCGCTATAAGTGCAGCGATACATGTGCCCATACAGTACATAGGGCCCAGCTATAAGTGCAGCGATACATGTGCCCATACAGTACATAGGGCCCAGCCGTAAGTGCAGCGATAGATGTGCCCATACAGTACATAGGGCCCCACTATAAGTGCAGCGATACATGTGCCCATACAGTACATAGGGCCCCTTTATAAGTGCAGCGATACATGTGCCCATACAGTACATAGGGCCTAGCTATAAGTGCAGCGATACATGTGCCAATACAGTACATAGGGCCCAGCTATAAGTACAGCGATACATGTGCCCGTACAGTACATAGGGCCCGGCTATAAGTGCAGCGATACATGTGCCCATACAGTACATAGGGCCCAGCTATAAGTCTAGCGATACATGTGCCCATACAGTACATAGGGCCCAGCTATAAGTGCAGCGATACAGGTGCCCATACAATACATAGGGACCAGCTATAAGTGCAGGGATACATGTGCCCATACAGTACATAGGGCCCGGCTATAAGTGCAGTGATACATGTGCCCATACAGTACATAGGGCCTGGCTATAAGTGCAGTGATACATGTGCCCATACAGTACATAGGACCCCGCTATAAGTGCAGGGATACATGTGCCCATACAGTACATAGGGCCCAGCCATAAGTACAGTGATACATGTGCCCATACAGTACATAGGTCCCAGCTATAAGTGCAGCGATACATGTGCCCATACAGTACATAGGGCCCGTCTATAAGTGCAGTAATACATGTGCCCATACAGTACATAGGGCCCAGCTATAAGTGCAGCGATACATGTGCCCTTACAGTACATAGGGCCCAGCTATAAGTGCAGCGATACATGTGCCCATACAGTACATAGGGCCCAGCCGTAAGTGCAGCGATAGATGTGCCCATACAGTACATAGGGCCCCACTATAAGTGCAGCGATACATGTGCCCATACAGTACATAGGGCCCAGCTATAAGTGCAGCGATACATGTGCCCATAAAATACATAGGGCCCAGCTGTAAGTACAGCGATACAGGTGCCCATACAGTACATAGGGCCCTGCTATAAGTGCAGTGATACATGTGCCTATACAGTACATAGGACCCGGCTATAAGTGCAGTGATACATGTGCCCATACAGTACATAGGACCCGGCTATAAGTGCAGCGATACATGTGCTCATACAGTACATAGGGCCCAGCTATAAGTGCAGTGATACATGTGCTCATACAGTACATAGGACCCGGCTATAAGTGCAGTGATTCATGTGCTCATACAGTACATAGGGCCCAGCTATAAGTGTAGTGATACATATGCCCATACAGTACATTGGACCGGCTATAAGTGCAGTGATACATGTGCCCATACAGTACATAGGACCGGCTATAAGTGCAGTGATACATGTGCTCATACAGTACATAGGACCCAGCTATAAGTGCAGTGATACATGTGCCCATACAGTACATAGGAACCGGCTATAAGTGCAGTGATACATGTGCTCATACAGTACATAGGGCCCAGCTATAAGTGCAGTGATACATGTGCCCATACAGTACATAGGGCCCAGCTATAAGTGCAGTGATATATGTGCCCATACAGTATATAGGACCCGGCTATAAGTGCAGTGATACATGTGCCCATACAGTACATAGGGACCAGCTACAAGTGCAGTGATACATGTGCCCATACAGTACATAGGGACCGGCTATAAGTGCAGTGATACATGTGCCCATACAGTACATAGGGACCAGCTACAAGTGCAGTGATACATGTGCCCATACAGTACATAGGGACGGCTATAAGTGCAGTGATACATGTGCCCATAGAGTACATAGGACCAAGCTATAAGTGCAGTGATATATGTGCCCATACAGTATATAGGGCCCAGCTAAAAGTGCAGTGATACATGTGCCCATACAGTATATAGGGCCCAGCTATAAGTGCCCATCCAGTATATAGGGCCCGGCTATAAGTGCAGTGTTACATGTGCCCTTAGAGTACATAGGACCCAGCTATAAGTGCAGTGATACATGTGCTCATACAGTATATAGGGCCCGGCTATAAGTGCAGTGATACATGTGCCTATAGAGTACATAGGACCCAGCTATAAGTGCAGTGATACATGTGCCCATACAGTATATAGGGCCCAGCTATAAGTGCAGTGATACATGTGCCCATACAGTACATAGGGCCCAGCTATAAGTACAGCGATACATGTGCCCATACAGTACATAGGGCCTGGCTATAAGTGCAGCGATACATGTGCCCATACAGTACATAGGGCCTGGCTATAAGTGCAGTGATACATGTGCCCATACAGTACATAGGGCCCCGCTATAAGTACAGCGATACATGTGCCCATACAGTACATAGGGCCTGGCTATAAGTGCAGCGATAGATGTGCCCATACAGTACATAGGGCCCCACTATAAGTGCAGCGATACATGTGCCCATACAGTACATAGGGCCCCGCTATAAGTGCAGCGATACATGTGCCCATACAGTACATAGGGCCTAGCTATAAGTGCAGCGATACATGTGCCAATACAGTACATAGGGCCCAGCTATAAGTACAGCGATACATGTGCCCGTACAGTACATAGGGCCCGGCTATAAGTGCAGCGATACATGTACCCATACAGTACATAGGGCCCAGCTATAAGTCTAGCGATACATGTGCCCATACAGTACATAGGGCCCAGCTATAAGTGCAGCGATACATGTGCCCATACAGTACATAGGGACCAGCTATAAGTGCAGGGATACATGTGCCCATACAGTACATAGGGCCCGGCTATAAGTGCAGTGATACATGTGCCCATACAGTACATAGGGCCTGGCTATAAGTGCAGTGATACATGTGCCCATACAGTACATAGGGCCCCGCTATAAGTGCAGGGATACATGTGCCCATACAGTACATAGGGCCCAGCCATAAGTACAGTGATACATGTGCCCATACAGTACATAGGTCCCAGCTATAAGTGCAGCGATACATGTGCCCATACAGTACATAGGGCCCGTCTATAAGTGCAGTAATACATGTGCCCATACAGTACATAGGGCCCAGCTATAAGTGCAGTGATACATGTGCCCATACAGTACATAGGGCCCCGCTATAAGTGCAGCGATACATGTGCCCATACAGTACATAGGGCCCAGCTATAAGTGCAGCGATACATGTGCCCATACAGTACATAGGGCCCAGCCGTAAGTGCAGCGATAGATGTGCCCATACAGTACATATGGCCCCACTATAAGTGCAGCGATACATGTGCCCATACAGTACATAGGGCCCAGCTATAAGTGCAGCGATACATGTGCCCATAAAATACATAGGGCCCAGCTGTAAGTACAGCGATACAGGTGCCCATACAGTACATAGGGCCCTGCTATAAGTGCAGTGATACATGTGCCTATACAGTACATAGGACCCGGCTATAAGTGCAGTGATACATGTACCCATACAGTACATAGGACCCGGCTATAAGTGCAGCGATACATGTGCCCATATAGTACATAGGGCCCAGCTATAAGTGCAGCGATACATGTACCCATACAGTACATAGGGCCCAGCTATATGTACAGCGATACATGTGCCCATACAGTACATAGGGCCCGGCTATAAATGCAGCGATACATGTGCCCATACAGTACATAGGGCCTGGCTATAAGTGCAGTGATACATGTGCCCATACAGTACATAGGGCCCCGCTATAAGTGCAGTGATACATGTGCCCATAGAGTACATAGGGCCCAGCCATAAGTGCAGTAATACATGTGCCCATACAGTACATAGGGCCCAGCTATAAGTGCAGCGATACATGTGCCCATACAGTACATAGGGCCCCGCTATAAGTGCAGCGATACATGTGCCCATACAGTACATAGGGCCCAGCTATAAGTGCAGCGATACATGTGCCCATACAGTACATAGGGCCCAGCCGTAAGTGCAGCGATAGATGTGCCCATACAGTACATAGGGCCCCACTATAAGGGCAGCGATACATGTGCCCATACAGTACATAGGGCCCAGCTATAAGTACAGCGATACATGTGCCCGTACAGTACATAGGGCCCGGCTATAAGTGCAGCGATACATGTGCCCATACAGTACATAGGGCCCAGCTATAAGTCTAGCGATACATGTGCCCATACAGTACATAGGGCCCAGCTATAAGTGCAGCGATACATGTGCCCATACAGTACATAGGGACCAGCTATAAGTGCAGGGATACATGTGCCCATACAGTACATAGGGCCCGGCTATAAGTGCAGTGATACATGTGCCCATACAGTACATAGGGCCTGGCTATAAGTGCAGTGATACATGTGCCCATACAGTACATAGGGCCCCGCTATAAGTGCAGGGATACATGTGCCCATACAGTACATAGGGCCCAGCCATAAGTACAGTGATACATGTGCCCATACAGTACATAGGTCCCAGCTATAAGTGCAGCGATACATGTGCCCATACAGTACATAGGGCCCGTCTATAAGTGCAGTAATACATGTGCCCATACAGTACATAG
Organism: Taudactylus pleione; assembly: GCA_031769625.1. Classification (NCBI taxonomy): domain Eukaryota; kingdom Metazoa; phylum Chordata; class Amphibia; order Anura; family Myobatrachidae; genus Taudactylus; species Taudactylus pleione. Next base: position 3,738,873 of record JAUIMM010000230.1, read on the forward strand.
GGCCCAGCTATAAGTGCAGTGATACATGTGCCCATACAGTACATAGGGCCCCGCTATAAGTGCAGCGATACATGTGCCCATACAGTACATAGGGCCCAGCTATAAGTGCAGCGATACATGTGCCCATACAGTACATAGGGTCCAGCCATAAGTGCAGCGATAGATGTGCCCATACAGTACATAGGGCCCCACTATAAGTGCAGCGATACATGTGCCCATACAGTACATAGGGCCCAGCTATAAGTGCAGCGATACATGTGCCCATAAAATACATAGGGCCCAGCTGTAAGTACAGCGATACAGGTGCCCATACAGTACATAGGGCCCTGCTATAAGTGCAGTGATACATGTGCCTATACAGTACATAGGACCCGGCTATAAGTGCAGTGATACATGTGCCCATACAGTACATAGGGCCCCGCTATAAGTGCAGTGATAGATGTGCCCATACAGTACATAGGGCCCAGCCATAAGTACAGTGATACATGTGCCCATACAGTACATAGGACCCAGCTATAAGTGCAGCGATACATGTGCCCATACAGTACATAGGGCCCGGCTGTAAGTGCAGTAATACATGTGCCCATACAGTACATAGGGCCCAGCTATAAGTGCAGCGATACATGTGCCCATACAGTACATAGGGCCCCGCTATAAGTGCAGCGATACATGTGCCCATACAGTACATAGGGCCCAGCTATAAGTGCAGCGATACATGTGCCCATACAGTACATAGGGCCCAGCTATAAGTACAGCGATACATGTGCCCATACAGTACATAGGGCCCGGCTATAAGTGCAGCGATACATGTGCCCATACAGTACATAGGACCCGGCTATAAGTGCAGCGATACATGTGCTCATACAGTACATAGGGCCCAGCTATAAGTGCAGTGATACATGTGCTCATACAGTACATAGGACCCGGCTATAAGTGCAGTGATTCATGTGCTCATACAGTACATAGGGCCCAGCTATAAGTGTAGTGATACATATGCCCATACAGTACATTGGACCGGCTATAAGTGCAGTGATACATGTGCCCATACAGTACATAGGACCGGCTATAAGTGCAGTGATACATGTGCTCATACAGTACATAGGACCCAGCTATAAGTGCAGTGATACATGTGCCCATACAGTACATAGGAACCGGCTATAAGTGCAGTGATACATGTGCTCATACAGTACATAGGGCCCAGCTATAAGTGCAGTGATACATGTGCCCATACAGTACATAGGGCCCAGCTATAAGTGCAGCGATACATGTGCCCATACAGTACATAGGGCCCAGCTATAAGTGCAGCGATACATGTGCCCATACAGTACATAGGGCCCAGCTATAAGTGCAGCGATACATGTGCCCATACAGTACATAGGGTCCAGCCATAAGTGCAGCGATAGATGTGCCCATACAGTACATAGGGCCCCACTATAAGTGCAGCGATACATGTGCCCATACAGTACATAGGGCCCAGCTATAAGTGCAGCGATACATGTGCCCATAAAATACATAGGGCCCAGCTGTAAGTACAGCGATACAGGTGCCCATACAGTACATAGGGCCCTGCTATAAGTGCAGTGATACATGTGCCTATACAGTACATAGGACCCGGCTATAAGTGCAGTGATACATGTGCCCATACAGTACATAGGGCCCCGCTATAAGTGCAGTGATAGATGTGCCCATACAGTACATAGGGCCCAGCCATAAGTACAGTGATACATGTGCCCATACAGTACATAGGACCCAGCTATAAGTGCAGCGATACATGTGCCCATACAGTACATAGGGCCCGGCTGTAAGTGCAGTAATACATGTGCCCATACAGTACATAGGGCCCAGCTATAAGTGCAGCGATACATGTGCCCATACAGTACATAGGGCCCCGCTATAAGTGCAGCGATACATGTGCCCATACAGTACATAGGGCCCAGCTATAAGTGCAGCGATACATGTGCCCATACAGTACATAGGGCCCAGCTATAAGTACAGCGATACATGTGCCCATACAGTACATAGGGCCCGGCTATAAGTGCAGCGATACATGTGCCCATACAGTACATAGGACCCGGCTATAAGTGCAGCGATACATGTGCTCATACAGTACATAGGGCCCAGCTATAAGTGCAGTGATACATGTGCTCATACAGTACATAGGACCCGGCTATAAGTGCAGTGATTCATGTGCTCATACAGTACATAGGGCCCAGCTATAAGTGTAGTGATACATATGCCCATACAGTACATTGGACCGGCTATAAGTGCAGTGATACATGTGCCCATACAGTACATAGGACCGGCTATAAGTGCAGTGATACATGTGCTCATACAGTACATAGGACCCAGCTATAAGTGCAGTGATACATGTGCCCATACAGTACATAGGAACCGGCTATAAGTGCAGTGATACATGTGCTCATACAGTACATAGGGCCCAGCTATAAGTGCAGTGATACATGTGCCCATACAGTACATAGGGCCCAGCTATAAGTGCAGTGATATATGTGCCCATACAGTATATAGGACCCGGCTATAAGTGCAGTGATACATGTGCCCATACAGTACATAGGGACCAGCTACAAGTGCAGTGATACATGTGCCCATACAGTACATAGGGACTGGCTATAAGTGCAGTGATACATGTGCCCATACAGTACATAGGGACCAGCTACAAGTGCAGTGATACATGTGCCCATACAGTACATAGGGACGGCTATAAGTGCAGTGATACATGTGCCCATAGAGTACATAGGACCAAGCTATAAGTGCAGTGATATATGTGCCCATACAGTATATAGGGCCCAGCTAAAAGTGCAGTGATACATGTGCCCATACAGTATATAGGGCCCAGCTATAAGTGCAGTGATACATGTGCCCATACAGTATATAGGGCCCGGCTATAAGTGCAGTGTTACATGTGCCCTTAGAGTACATAGGACCCAGCTATAAGTGCAGTGATACATGTGCCCATACAGTATATAGGGCCCGGCTATAAGTGCAGTGATACATGTGCCTATAGAGTACATAGGACCCAGCTATAAGTGCAGTGATACATGTGCCCATACAGTATATAGGGCCCAGCTATAAGTGCAGTGATACATATGCCCATACAGTACATAGGGCCCAGCTATAAGTACAGCGATACATGTGCCCATACAGTACATAGGGCCCGGCTATAAGTGCAGCGATACATGTGCCCATACAGTACATAGGGCCTGGCTATAAGTGCAGTGATACATGTGCCCATACAGTACATAGGGCCCCTCTATAAGTGCAGCGATACATGTGCCCATACAGTACATAGGGCCCAGCTATAAGTGCAGCGATACATGTGCCCATACAGTACATAGGGCCCAGCCGTAAGTGCAGCGATAGATGTGCCCATACAGTACATAGGGCCCCACTATAAGTGCAGCGATACATGTGCCCATACAGTACATAGGGCCCCGCTATAAGTGCAGCGATACATGTGCCCATACAGTACATAGGGCCTAGCTATAAGTGCAGCGATACATGTGCCTATACAGTACATAGGGCCCAGCTATAAGTACAGCGATACATGTGCCCGTACAGTACATAGGGCCCGGCTATAAGTGCAGCGATACATGTGCCCATACAGTACATAGGGCCCAGCTATAAGTCTAGCGATACATGTGCCCATACAGTACATAGGGCCCAGCTATAAGTGCAGCGATACATGTGCCCATACAGTACATAGGGACCAGCTATAAGTGCAGGGATACATGTGCCCATACAGTACATAGGGCCCGGCTATAAGTGCAGTAATACATGTGCCCATACAGTACATAGGGCCCGGCTATAAGTGCAGTGATACATGTGCCCATACAGTACATAGGGCCTGGCTATAAGTGCAGTGATACATGTGCCCATACAGTACATAGGGCCCCGCTATAAGTGCAGGGATACATGTGCCCATACAGTACATAGGGCCCAGCCATAAGTACAGTGATACATGTGCCCATACAGTACATAGGTCCCAGCTATAAGTGCAGCGATACATGTGCCCATACAGTACATAGGGCCCGTCTATAAGTGCAGTAATACATGTGCCCATACAGTACATAGGGCCCAGCTATAAGTGCAGTGATACATGTGCCCATACAGTACATAGGGCCCCGCTATAAGTGCAGCGATACATGTGCCCATACAGTACATAGGGCCCAGCTATAAGTGCAGCGATACATGTGCCCATACAGTACATAGGGCCCAGCCGTAAGTGCAGCGATAGATGTGCCCATACAGTACATAGGGCCCCACTATAAGTGCAGCGATACATGTGCCCATACAGTACATAGGGCCCAGCTATAAGTGCAGCGATACATGTGCCCATAAAATACATAGGGCCCAGCTGTAAGTACAGCGATACAGGTGCCCATACAGTACATAGGGCCCTGCTATAAGTGCAGTGATACATGTGCCTATACAGTACATAGGACCCGGCTTTAAGTGCAGTGATACATGTGCCCATACAGTACATAGGACCCGGCTATAAGTGCAGCGATACATGTGCTCATACAGTAAATAGGGCCCAGCTATAAGTGCAGTGATACATGTGCTCATACAGTACATAGGACCCGGCTATAAGTGCAGTGATTCATGTGCTCATACAGTACATAGGGCCCAGCTATAAGTGTAGTGATACATATGCCCATACAGTACATTGGACCGGCTATAAGTGCAGTGATACATGTGCCCATACAGTACATAGGACCGGCTATAAGTGCAGTGATACATGTGCCCATACAGTACATAGGACCCAGCTATAAGTGCAGTGATACATGTGCCCATACAGTACATAGGAACCGGCTATAAGTGCAGTGATACATGTGCTCATACAGTACATAGGGCCCAGCTATAAGTACAGTGATACATGTGCCCATACAGTACATAGGGCCCAGCTATAAGTGCAGTGATATATGTGCCCATACAGTATATAGGACCCGGCTATAAGTGCAGTGATACATGTGCCCATACAGTACATAGGGACCAGCTACAAGTGCAGTGATACATGTGCCCATACAGTACATTGGGACCGGCTATAAGTGCAGTGATACATGTGCCCATACAGTACATAGGGACCAGCTACAAGTGCAGTGATACATGTGCCCATACAATACATAGGGACCGGCTATAAGTGCAGTGATACATGTGCCCATAGAGTACATAGGACCAAGCTATAAGTGCAGTGATATATGTGCCCATACAGTATATAGGGCCCAGCTAAAAGTGCAGTGATACATGTGCCTATACAGTATATAGGGCCCAGCTATAAGTGCAGTGATACATGTGCCCATACAGTATATAGGGCCCGGCTATAAGTACAGCGATATATGTGCCCATACAGTACATAGGGCCCGGCTATAAGTGCAGTGATACATGTGCCCATACAGTACATAGGGCCCCGCTATAAGTGCAGTGATAGATGTGCCCATACAGTACATAGGGCCCAGCCATAAGTACAGTGATACATGTGCCCATACAGTACATAGGACCCAGCTATAAGTGCAGCGATACATGTGCCCATACAGTACATAGGGCCCGGCTGTAAGTGCAGTAATACATGTGCCCATACAGTACATAGGGCCCAGCTATAAGTGCAGCGATACATGTGCCCATACAGTACATAGGGCCCCGCTATAAGTGCAGCGATACATGTGCCCATACAGTACATAGGGCCCAGCTATAAGTGCAGCGATACATGTGCCCATACAGTACATAGGGCCCAGCTATAAGTACAGCGATACATGTGCCCATACAGTACATAGGGCCCGGCTATAAGTGCAGCGATATATGTGCCCATACAGTACATAGGGCCTGGCTATAAGTGCAGTGATACATGTGCCCATACAGTACATAGGGCCCCGCTATAAGAGCTGTGATACATGTGCCCATACAGTACATAGGGCCCCGCTATAAGAGCAGTGATACATGTGCCCATACATTACATAGGGCCCAGCCATAAGTGCAGTACATAGGGCCCAGCTATAAGTGCAGGGATACATGTGCCCTTACAGTACATAGGGCCCCGCTATAAGTGCAGCGATACATGTGCCCATACAGTACATAGGGCCCAGCTATAAGTGCAGCGATACATGTGCCCATACAGTACATAGGGCCCAGCCGTAAGTGCAGCGATAGATGTGCCCATACAGTACATAGGGCCCCACTATAAGTGTAGCGATACATGTGCCCATACAGTACATAGGGCCCAGCTATAAGTGCAGCGATACATGTGCCCATACAGTACATAGGGCACCGCTATAAGTGCAGCGATACATGTGCCCATACAGTACATAGGGCCCAGCTATAAGTGCAGCGATACATGTGCCCATACAGTACATAGGGCCCAGCCGTAAGTGCAGCGATAGATGTGCCCATACAGTACATAGGGCCCCACTATAAGTGCAGCGATACATGTGCCCATACAGTACATAGGGCCCAGCTATAAGTGCAGCGATACATGTGCCCATACAATACATAGGGCCCAGCTGTAAGTACAGCGATACAGGTGCCCATACAGTACGTAGGGCCCTGCTATAAGTGCAGTGATACATGTGCCTATACAGTACATAGGACCCGGCTATAAGTGCAGTGATACATGTGCCCATACAGTACATAGGACCCGGCTATAAGTGCAGTGATACATGTGCTCATACTGTACATAGGACCCGGCTATAAGTGCAGTGATACATGTGCTCATACAGTACATAGGGCCCAGCTATAAGTGTAGTGATACATATGCCCATACAGTACATTGGACCGGCTATAAGTGCAGTGATACATGTGCCCATACAGTACATAGGACCGGCTATAAGTGCAGTGATACATGTGCCCATACAGTACATAGGGACCGGCTATAAGTGCAGTGATACATGTGCCCATACAGTACATAGGGACCAGCTACAAGTGCAGTGATACATGTGCCCATACAGTATATAGGGCCCGGCTATAAGTGCAGTGATACATGTGCCCATAGAGTACATAGGACCAAGCTATAAGTGCAGTGATATATGTGCCCATACAGTATATAGGGCCCAGCTATAAGTGCAGTGATACATGTGCCCATACAGTATATAGGGCCCAGCTATAAGTGCAGTGATACATGTGCCCATACAGTATATAGGGCCCGGCTATAAGTGCAGTGATACATGTGCCCATAGAGTACATAGGACCCAGCTATAAGTGCAGTGATACATGTGCCCATACAGTATATAGGGCCCGGCTATAAGTGCAGTGATACATGTGCCTATAGAGTACATAGGACCCAGCTATAAGTGCAGTGATACATGTGCCCATACAGTATATAGGGCCCAGCTATAAGTGCAGTGATACATGTGCCCATACAGTACATAGGGCCCAGCTATAAGTACAGCGATACATGTACCCATACAGTACATAGGGCCCTGCTATAAGTGCAGCGATACATGTGCCCATACAGTACATAGGGCCTGGCTATAAGTGCAGTGATACATGTGCCCATACAGTACATAGGGCCCCGCTATAAGTGCAGTGATACTTGTGCCCATACAGTACATAGGGCCCAGCCATAAGTACAGTGATACATGTGCTCATACAGTACATAGGGTTGAGCTATAAGTACAGCGATACATGTGCCCATACAGTACATAGGGCCCGGCTATAAGTGCAGCGATACATGTGCCCATACAGTACATAGGGCCTGGCTATAAGTGCAGTGATACATGTGCCCATACAGTACATAGGGCCCCGCTATAAGTGCAGTGATACATGTGCCCATACAGTACATAGGGCCCAGCCGTAAGTGCAGCGATAGATGTGCCCATACAGTACATAGGGCCCCACTATAAGTGCAGCGATACATGTGCCCATACAGTACATAGGGCCCAGCTATAAGTGCAGCGATACATGTGCCCATACAATACATAGGGCCCAGCTGTAAGTACAGCGATACAGGTGCCCATACAGTACATAGGGCCCTGCTATAAGTGCAGTGATACATGTGCCTATACAGTACATAGGACCCGGCTATAAGTGCAGCGATACATGTGCCCATACAGTACATAGGGCCCAGCTATAAGTACAGCGATACATGTGCCCATACAGTACATAGGGCCCAGCTATAAGTGCAGCGATACATGTGCCCATACAGTACATAGGGCCCAGCTATAAGTACAGCGATACATGTGCCCATACAGTACATAGGGCCCGGCTATAAGTGCAGCGATACATGTGCCCATACAGTACATAGGGCCTGGCTATAAGTGCAGTGATACATGTGCCCATACAGTACATAGGGCCCCGCTATAAGTGCAGTGATACATGTGCCCATACAGTACATAGGGCCCAGCCATAAGTGCAGTAATACATGTGCCCATACAGGACATAGGGCCCAGCTATAAGTGCAGCGATACATGTGCCCATACAGTACATAGGACCCCGCTATAAGTGCAGCGATACATGTGCCCATACAGTACATAGGGCCCAGCTATAAGTGCAGCGATACATGTGCCCATACAGTACATAGGGCCCAGCCGTAAGTGCAGCGATAGATGTGCCCATACAGTACATAGGGCCCCACTATAAGTGCAGCGATACATGTGCCCATACAGTACATAGGGCCCAGCTATAAGTGCAGCGATACATGTGCCCATACAATACATAGGGCCCAGCTGTAAGTACAGCGATACAGGTGCCCATACAGTACATAGGGCCCTGCTATAAGTGCAGTGATACATGTGCCTATACAGTACATAGGACCCGGCTATAAGTGCAGTTATACATGTGCCCATACAGTACATAGGTCCCGGCTATAAGTGCAGTGATACATGTGCTCATACAGTACATAGGGCCCAGCTATAAGTGCAGCGATACATGTGCCCATACAGTACATAGGGCCCAGCTATAAGTGCAGCGATACATGTGCCCATACAGTACATAGGGCCCAGCCGTAAGTGCAGCGATAGATGTGCCCATACAGTACATAGGGCCCCACTATAAGTGCAGCGATACATGTGCCCATACAGTACATAGGGCCCAGCTATAAGTGCAGCGATACATGTGCCCATACAATACATAGGGCCCAGCTGTAAGTACAGCGATACAGGTGCCCATACAGTACGTAGGGCCCTGCTATAAGTGCAGTGATACATGTGCCTATACAGTACATAGGACCCGGCTATAAGTGCAGTGATACATGTGCCCATACAGTACATAGGACCCGGCTACTATAAGTGCAGTGATACATGTGCTCATACTGTACATAGGACCCGGCTATAAGTGCAGTGATACATGTGCTCATACAGTACATAGGGCCCAGCTTTAAGTGCAGCGATACATGTGCCCATACAATACATAGGGCCCAGCTGTAAGTACAGCGATACAGGTGCCCATACAGTACATAGGGCCCTGCTATAAGTGCAGTGATACATGTGCCTATACAGTACATAGGACCCGGCTATAAGTGCAGTGATACATATGCCCATACAATACACAGGACCCGGCTATAAGTGCAGTGATACATGTGCCCATACAGTACATAGGGCCCGGCTATAAGTGCAGTGATACATGTGCCCATACAGTACATAGGGCCCGGCTATAAGTGCAGTGATACATGTGCCCATACAGTACATAGGACCGGCTATAAGTGCAGTGATACATGTGCTCATACAGTACATAGGACCCAGCTATAAGTGCTGTGATACATGTGCCCATACAGTACATAGGGCCCGGCTATAAGTGCAGTGATACATGTGCCCATACAGTATATAGGGCCCAGCTATAAGTGCAGTGATACATGTGCCCATACAGTACATAGGGACCGGCTATAAGTGCAGTGATACATGTGCCCATAGAGTACATAGGACCAAGCTATAAGTGCAGTGATATATGTGCCCATACAGTATATAGGGCCCAGCTATAAGTTCAGTGATACATGTGCCCATACAGTACATAGGGACCAGCTATAAGTGCAGTGATACATGTGCCCATACAGTACATAGGGACCAGCTATAAGTGCAGTGATACATGTGCCCATACAGTATATAGGGCCCAGCTATAAGTTCAGTGATACATGTGCCCATACAGTACATAGGGACCAGCCATAAGTGCAGTGATACATGTGCTCATACAGTACATAGGACCCGGCTATAAGTGCAGTGATACATGTGCTCATACAGTACATAGGGCCCAGCTATAAGTGTAGTGATACATATGCCCATAGAGTACAGTGGACCGGCTATAAGTGCAGTAATACATGTGCCCATACAGTACATAGGACCGGCTATAAGTGCAGTGATACATGTGCTCATACAGTACATAGGACCCAGCTATAAGTGCAGTGATACTTGTGCCCATACAGTACATAGGAACCGGCTATAAGTGCAGTGATACATGTGCTCATACAGTACATAGGGCCCAGCTATAAGTGCAGTGATACATTTGCCCATACAGTACATAGGGCCCAGCTATAAGTGCAGTGATATATGTGCCCATACAGTAAATAGGACCCGGCTGTAAGTGCAGTGATACATGTGCCCATACAGTACATAGGGACCAGCTACAAGTGCAGTGATACATGTGCCCATACAGTACATAGGGCCCGGCTATAAGTGCAGTGATACATGTGCCCATACAGTACATAGGGCCCAGCTATAAGTGCAGCGATACATGTGCCCATACAGTACATAGGGCCCAGCTATAAGTGCAGCGATACATGTGCCCATACAGTACATAGGGCCGAGCTATAAGTACAGCGATACATGTGCCCATACAGTACATAGGGCCCGGCTATAAGTGCAGCGATACATGTGCCCATACAGTACATAGGGCCTGGCTATAAGTGCAGTGATACATGTGCCCATACAGTACATAGGGCCCCGCTATAAGTGCAGTGATACATGTGCCCATACAGTACATAGGGCCCAGCCATAAGTGCAGTAATACATGTGCCCATACAGTACATAGGGCCCCGCTATAAGTGCAGCCTTACATGTGCCCATACAGCACATAGGGCCCAGCTATAAGTGTAGCGATACATGTGCCCATACAGTACATAGGGCCCAGCCGTAAGTGCAGCGATAGATGTGCCCATACAGTACATAGGGCCCCACTATAAGTGCAGCGATACATGTGCCCATACAGTACATAGGGCCCAGCTATAAGTGCAGCGATACATGTGCCCATACAATACATAGGGCCCAGCTGTAAGTACAGCGATACAGGTGCCCATTCAGTACATAGGGCCCTGCTATAAGTGCAGTGATACATGTGCCTATACAGTACATAGGACCCGGCTATATGTGCAGCGATACATGTGCCCATACAGTACATAAGGCCCAGCTATAAGTACAGCGATACATGTGCCCATACAGTACATAGGGCCCAGCTATAAGTGCAGCGATACATGTGCCCATACAGTACATAGGGCCCAGCTATAAGTACAGCGATACATGTGCCCATACAGTACATAGGGCCCGGCTATAAGTGCAGCGATACATGTGCCCATACAGTACATAGGGCCTGGCTATAAGTGCAGTGATACATGTGCCCATACAGTACATAGGGCCTGGCTATAAGTGCAGTGATACATGTGCCCATACAGTATATAGGGCCCGGCTATAAGTGCAGTGATACATGTGCCCATAGAGTACATAGGACCCAGCTATAAGTGCAGTGATACATGTGCCCATACAGTATATAGGGCCCGGCTATAAGTGCAGTGATACATGTGCCTATAGAGTACATAGGACCCAGCTATAAGTGCAGTGATACATGTGCCCATACAGTACATAGGGACCAGCTACAAGTGCAGTGATACATGTGCCCATACAGTACATAGGGACCGGCTATAAGTGCAGTGATACATGTGCCCATACAGTACATAGGGACCAGCTACAAGTGCAGTGATACATGTGCCCATACAGTACATAGGGACCGGCTATAAGTGCAGTGATACATGTGCCCATAGAGTACATAGGACCAAGCTATAAGTGCAGTGATATATGTGCCCATACAGTATATAGGGCCCAGCTAAAAGTGCAGTGATACATGTGCCCATACAGTATATAGGGCCCAGCTATAAGTGCAGTGATACATGTGCCCATACAGTATATAGGGCCCGGCTATAAGTGCAGTGATACATGTGCCCTTAGAGTACATAGGACCCAGCTATAAGTGCAGTGATACATGTGCCCATACAGTATATAGGGCCCGGCTATAAGTGCAGTGATACATGTGCCTATAGAGTACATAGGACCCAGCTATAAGTGCAGTGATACATGTGCCCATACAGTATATAGGGCCCAGCTATAAGTGCAGTGATACATGTGCCCATACAGTACATAGGGCCCAGGTATAAGTACAGCGATACATGTGCCCATACAGTACATAGGGCCCGGCTATAAGTGCAGCGATACATGTGCCCATACAGTACATAGGGCCTGGCTATAAGTGCAGTGATACATGTGCCCATACAGTACATAGGGCCCCGCTATAAGTGCAGTGATACATGTGCCCATACAGTACATAGGGCCCAGCCATAAGTACAGTGATACATGTGCCCATACAGTACATAGGACGCAGCTATAAGTGCAGCGATACATGTGCCCATACAGTACATAGGGCCCGGCTGTAAGTGCAGTAATACATGTGCCCATACAGTACATAGGGCCCAGCTATAAGTGCAGCGATACATGTGCCCATACAGTACATAGGGCCCCGCTATAAGTGCAGCGATACATGTGCCCATACAGTACATAGGGCCCAGCTATAAGTGCAGCGATACATGTGCCCATACAGTACATAGGGCCCAGCTATAAGTACAGCGATACATGTGCCCATACAGTACATAGGGCCCGGCTATAAGTGCAGCGATACATGTGCCCATACAGTACATAGGGCCTGGCTATAAGTGCAGTGATACATGTGCCCATACAGTACATAGGGCCCCGCTATAAGAGCTGTGATACATGTGCCCATACAGTACATAGGGCCCCGCTATAAGAGCAGTGATACATGTGCCCATACATTACATAGGGCCCAGCCATAAGTGCAGTACATAGGGCCCAGCTATAAGTGCAGGGATACATGTGCCCTTACAGTACATAGGGCCCCGCTATAAGTGCAGCGATACATGTGCCCATACAGTACATAGGGCCCAGCTATAAGTGCAGCGATACATGTGCCCATACAGTACATAGGGCCCAGCCGTAAGTGCAGCGATAGATGTGCCCATACAGTACATAGGGCCCCACTATAAGTGTAGCGATACATGTGCCCATACAGTACATAGGGCCCAGCTATAAGTGTAGCGATACATGTGCCCATACAGTACATAGGGCACCGCTATAAGTGCAGCGATACATGTGCCCATACAGTACATAGGGCCCAGCTATAAGTGCAGCGATACATGTGCCCATACAGTACATAGGGCCCAGCCGTAAGTGCAGCGATAGATGTGCCCATACAGTACATAGGGCCCTGCTATAAGTGCAGTGATACATGTGCCTATACAGTACATAGGACCCGGCTATAAGTGCAGTGATACATGTGCCCATACAGTACATAGGACCCTGCTATAAGTGCAGTGATACATGTGCTCATACTGTACATAGGACCCGGCTATAAGTGCAGTGATACATGTGCTCATACAGTACATAGGGCCCAGCTATAAGTGTAGTGATACATATGCCCATACAGTACATTGGACCGGCTATAAGTGCAGTGATACATGTGCCCATACAGTACATAGGACCGGCTATAAGTGCAGTGATACATGTGCCCATACAGTACATAGGGACCGGCTATAAGTGCAGTGATACATGTGCCCATACAGTACATAGGGACCAGCTACAAGTGCAGTGATACATGTGCCCATACAGTATATAGGGCCCGGCTATAAGTGCAGTGATACATGTGCCCATAGAGTACATAGGACCAAGCTATAAGTGCAGTGATATATGTGCCCATACAGTATATAGGGCCCAGCTATAAGTGCAGTGATACATGTGCCCATACAGTATATAGGGCCCAGCTATAAGTGCAGTGATACATGTGCCCATACAGTATATAGGGCCCGGCTATAAGTGCAGTGATACATGTGCCCATAGAGTACATAGGACCCAGCTATAAGTGCAGTGATACATGTGCCCATACAGTATATAGGGCCCGGCTATAAGTGCAGTGATACATGTGCCTATAGAGTACATAGGACCCAGCTATAAGTGCAGTGATACATGTGCCCATACAGTATATAGGGCCCAGCTATAAGTGCAGTGATACATGTGCCCATACAGTACATAGGGCCCAGCTATAAGTACAGCGATACATGTGCCCATACAGTACATAGGGCCCTGCTATAAGTGCAGCGATACATGTGCCCATACAGTACATAGGGCCTGGCTATAAGTGCAGTGATACATGTGCCCATACAGTACATAGGGCCCCGCTATAAGTGCAGTGATACTTGTGCCCATACAGTACATAGGGCCCAGCCATAAGTACAGTGATACATGTGCCCATACAGTACATAGGGTTGAGCTATAAGTACAGCGATACATGTGCCCATACAGTACATAGGGCCCGGCTATAAGTGCAGCGATACATGTGCCCATACAGTACATAGGGCCTGGCTATAAGTGCAGTGATACATGTGCCCATACAGTACATAGGGCCCCGCTATAAGTGCAGTGATACATGTGCCCATACAGTACATAGGGCCCAGCCATAAGTGCAGTAATACATGTGCCCATACAGTAGATAGGGTCCCGCTATAAGTGCAGCGATACATGTGCCCATACAGTACATAGGGCCCAGCTATAAGTGCAGCGATACATGTGCCCATACAGTACATAGGTCCCAGCCGTAAGTGCAGCGATAGATGTGCCCATACAGTACATAGGGCCCCACTATAAGTGCAGCGATACATGTGCCCATACAGTACATAGGGCCCAGCTATAAGTGCAGCGATACATGTGCCCATACAATACATAGGGCCCAGCTGTAAGTACAGCGATACAGGTGCCCATACAGTACATAGGGCCCTGCTATAAGTGCAGTGATACATGTGCCTATACAGTACATAGGACCCGGCTATAAGTGCAGCGATACATGTGCCCATACAGTACATAGGGCCCAGCTATAAGTACAGCGATACATGTGCCCATACAGTACATAGGGCCCAGCTATAAGTGCAGCGATACATGTGCCCATACAATACATAGGGCCCAGCTGTAAGTACAGCGATACAGGTGCCCATACAGTACATAGGGCCCTGCTATAAGTGCAGTGATACATGTGCCTATACAGTACATAGGACCCGGCTATAAGTGCAGTGATACATATGCCCATACAATACACAGGACCCGGCTATAAGTGCTGTGATACATGTGCCCATACAGTACATAGGGCCCGGCTATAAGTGCAGTGATACATGTGCCCATACAGTATATAGGGCCCAGCTATAAGTGCAGTGATACATGTGCCCATACAGTACATAGGGACCGGCTATAAGTGCAGTGATACATGTGCCCATAGAGTACATAGGACCAAACTATAAGTGCAGTGATATATGTGCCCATACAGTATATAGGGCCCAGCTATAAGTTCAGTGATACATGTGCCCATACAGTACATAGGGACCAGCTATAAGTGCAGTGATACATGTGCCCATACAGTACATAGGGCCTAGCCATAAGTGCAGTGATACATGTGCTCATACAGTACATAGGACCCGGCTATAAGTGCAGTGATACATGTGCTCATACAGTACATAGGGCCCAGCTATAAGTGTAGTGATACATATGCCCATACAGTACATTGGACCGGCTATAAGTGCAGTGATACATGTGCCCATACAGTACATAGGACCGGCTATAAGTGCAGTGATACATGTGCTCATACAGTACATAGGACCCAGCTATAAGTGCAGTGATACTTGTGCCCATACAGTACATAGGAACCGGCTATAAGTGCAGTGATACATGTGCTCATACAGTACATAGGGCCCAGCTATAAGTGCAGTGATACATTTGCCCATACAGTACATAGGGCCCAGCTATAAGTGCAGTGATATATGTGCCCATACAGTATATAGGACCCGGCTGTAAGTGCAGTGATACATGTGCCCATACAGTACATAGGGACCAGCTACAAGTGCAGTGATACATGTGCCCATACAGTAAATAGGGCCCGGCTATAAGTGCAGTGATACATGTGCCCATACAGTACATAGGGCCCAGCTATAAGTGCAGCGATACATGTGCCCATACAGTACATAGGGCCCCGCTATAAGTGCAGCGATACTTGTGCCCATACAGTACATAGGGCCCAGCTATAAGTGCAGCGATACTTGTGCCCATACAGTACATAGGGCCCAGCTATAAGTGCAGCGATACATGTGCCCATACAGTACATAAGGCCCAGCCGTAAGTGCAGCGATAGATGTGCCCATACAGTACATAGGGCCCCACTATAAGTCCAGCGATACATGTGCCCATACAGTACATAGGGCCCAGCTATAAGTGCAGCGATACATGTGCCCATACAATACATAGGGCCCAGCTGTAAGTACAGCGATACAGTTGCCCATACAGTACATAGGGCCCTGCTATAAGTGCAGTGATACATGTGCCTATACAGTACATAGGACCCGGCTATAAGTGCAGCGATACATGTGCCCATACAGTACATAGGGCCCAGCTATAAGTACAGCGATACATGTGCCCATACAGTACATAGGGCCCAGCTATAAGTGCAGCGATACATGTGCCCATACAGTACATAGGGCCCAGCTATAAGTACAGCGATACATGTGGCCATACAGTACATAGGGCCCGGCTATAAGTGCAGCGATACATGTGCCCATACAGTACATAGGGCCTGGCTATAAGTGCAGTGATACATGTGCCCATACAGTACATAGGGCCCCGCTATAAGTGCAGTGATACATGTGCCCATACAGTACATAGGGCCCAGCCATAAGTGCAGTAATACATGTGCCCATACAGGACATAGGGCCCAGCTATAAGTGCAGCGATACATGTGCCCATACAGTACATAGGACCCCGCTATAAGTGCAGCGATAGATGTGCCCATACAGTACATAGGGCCCCACTATAAGTGCAGCGATACATGTGCCCATACAGTACATAGGGCCCAGCTATAAGTGCAGCGATACATGTGCCCATACAATACATAGGGCCCAGCTGTAAGTACAGCGATACAGGTGCCCATACAGTACATAGGGCCCTGCTATAAGTGCAGTGATACATGTGCCTATACAGTACATAGGACCCGGCTATAAGTGCAGCGATACATGTGCCCATACAGTACATAGGGCCCAGCTATAAGTACAGCGATACATGTGCCCATACAGTACATAGGGCCCAGCTATAAGTGCAGCGATACATGTGCCCATACAATACATAGGGCCCAGCTGTAAGTACAGCGATACAGGTGCCCATACAGTACATAGGGCCCTGCTATAAGTGCAGTGATACATGTGCCTATACAGTACATAGGACCCGGCTATAAGTGCAGTGATACATATGCCCATACAATACACAGGACCCGGCTATAAGTGCTGTGATACATGTGCCCATACAGTACATAGGGCCCGGCTATAAGTGCAGTGATACATGTGCCCATACAGTATATAGGGCCCAGCTATAAGTGCAGTGATACATGTGCCCATACAGTACATAGGGACCGGCTATAAGTGCAGTGATACATGTGCCCATAGAGTACATAGGACCAAACTATAAGTGCAGTGATATATGTGCCCATACAGTATATAGGGCCCAGCTATAAGTTCAGTGATACATGTGCCCATACAGTACATAGGGACCAGCTATAAGTGCAGTGATACATGTGCCCATACAGTACATAGGGCCTAGCCATAAGTGCAGTGATACATGTGCTCATACAGTACATAGGACCCGGCTATAAGTGCAGTGATACATGTGCTCATACAGTACATAGGGCCCAGCTATAAGTGTAGTGATACATATGCCCATACAGTACATTGGACCGGCTATAAGTGCAGTGATACATGTGCCCATACAGTACATAGGACCGGCTATAAGTGCAGTGATACATGTGCCCATACAGTACATAGGGACCAGCTACAAGTGCAGTGATACATGTGCCCATACAGTACATAGGGCCCGGCTATAAGTGCAGTGATACATGTGCCCATACAGTACATAGGGCCCAGCTATAAGTGCAGCGATACATGTGCCCATACAGTACATAGGGCCCCGCTATAAGTGCAGCGATACTTGTGCCCATACAGTACATAGGGCCCAGCTATAAGTGCAGCGATACTTGTGCCCATACAGTACATAGGGCCCAGCTATAAGTGCAGCGATACATGTGCCCATACAGTACATAGGGCCCAGCCGTAAGTGCAGCGATAGATGTGCCCATACAGTACATAGGGCCCCACTATAAGTCCAGCGATACATGTGCCCATACAGTACATAGGGCCCAGCTATAAGTGCAGCGATACATGTGCCCATACAATACATAGGGCCCAGCTGTAAGTACAGCGATACAGTTGCCCATACAGTACATAGGGCCCTGCTATAAGTGCAGTGATACATGTGCCTATACAGTACATAGGACCCGGCTATAAGTGCAGCGATACATGTGCCCATACAGTACATAGGGCCCAGCTATAAGTACAGCGATACATGTGCCCATACAGTACATAGGGCCCAGCTATAAGTGCAGCGATACATGTGCCCATACAGTACATAGGGCCCAGCTATAAGTACAGCGATACATGTGGCCATACAGTACATAGGGCCCGGCTATAAGTGCAGCGATACATGTGCCCATACAGTACAGTAAATAGGCCTGGCTATAAGTGCAGTGATACATGTGCCCATACAGTACATAGGGCCCCGCTATAAGTGCAGTGATACATGTGCCCATACAGTACATAGGGCCCAGCCATAAGTGCAGTAATACATGTGCCCATACAGGACATAGGGCCCAGCTATAAGTGCAGCGATACATGTGCCCATACAGTACATAGGACCCCGCTATAAGTGCAGCGATACATGTGCCCATACAGTACATAGGGCCCAGCTATAAGTGCAGCGATACATGTGCCCATACAGTACATAGGGCCCAGCCGTAAGTGCAGCGATAGATGTGCCCATACAGTACATAGGGCCCCACTATAAGTGCAGCGATACATGTGCCCATACAGTACATAGGGCCCAGCTATAAGTGCAGCGATACATGTGCCCATACAATACATAGGGCCCAGCTGTAAGTACAGCGATACAGGTGCCCATACAGTACATAGGGCCCTGCTATAAGTGCAGTGATACATGTGCCTATACAGTACATAGGACCCGGTTATAAGTGCAGTTATACATGTGCCCATACAGTACATAGGTCCCGGCTATAAGTGCAGTGATACATGTGCTCATACAGTACATAGGGCCCAGCTATAAGTGCAGCGATACATGTGCCCATACAGTACATAGGGCCCAGCTATAAGTGCAGCGATACATGTGCCCATACAGTACATAGGGCCCAGCCGTAAGTGCAGCGATAGATGTGCCCATACAGTACATAGGGCCCCACTATAAGTGCAGCGATACATGTGCCCATACAGTACATAGGGCCCAGCTATAAGTGCAGCGATACATGTGCCCATACAATACATAGGGCCCAGCTGTAAGTACAGCGATACAGGTGCCCATACAGTACGTAGGGCCCTGCTATAAGTGCAGTGATACATGTGCCTATACAGTACATAGGACCCGGCTATAAGTGCAGTGATACATGTGCCCATACAGTACATAGGACCCGGCTATAAGTGCAGTGATACATGTGCTCATACTGTACATAGGACCCGGCTATAAGTGCAGTGATACATGTGCTCATACAGTACATAGGGCCCAGCTTTAAGTGCAGCGATACATGTGCCCATACAATACATAGGGCCCAGCTGTAAGTACAGCGATACAGGTGCCCATACAGTACATAGGGCCCAGCTATAAGTGCAGTGATACATGTGCCTATACAGTACATAGGACCCGGCTATAAGTGCAGTGATACATATGCCCATACAATACACAGGACCCGGCTATAAGTGCAGTGATACATGTGCCCATACAGTACATAGGGCCCGGCTATAAGTGCAGTGATACATGTGCCCATACAGTTCATAGGGCCCGGCTATAAGTGCAGTGATACATGTGCCCATACAGTACATAGGACCGGCTATAAGTGCAGTGATACATGTGCTCATACAGTACATAGGACCCAGCTATAAGTGCTATGATACATGTGCCCATACAGTACATAGGGCCCGGCTATAAGTGCAGTGATACATGTGCCCATACAGTATATAGGGCCCAGCTATAAGTGCAGTGATACATGTGCCCATACAGTACATAGGGACCGGCAATAAGTGCAGTGATACATGTGCCCATAGAGTACATAGGACCAAGCTATAAGTGCAGTGATATATGTGCCCATACAGTATATAGGGCCCAGCTATAAGTTCAGTGATACATGTGCCCATACAGTACATAGGGACCAGCTATAAGTGCAGTGATACATGTGCCCATACAGTACATAGGGCCTAGCCATATGTGCAGTGATACATGTGCTCATACAGTACATAGGACCCGGCTATAAGTGCAGTGATACATGTGCTCATACAGTACATAGGGCCCAGCTATAAGTGTAGTGATACATATGCCCATACAGTACATTGGACCGGCTATAAGTGCAGTGATACATGTGCCCATACAGTACATAGGACCGGCTATAAGTGCAGTGATACATGTGCTCATACAGTACATAGGACCCAGCTATAAGTGCAGTGATACTTGTGCCCATACAGTACATAGGAACCGGGTATAAGTGCAGTGATACATGTGCTCATACAGTACATAGGGCCCAGCTATAAGTGCAGTGATACATTTGCCCATACAGTACATAGGGCCCAGCTATAAGTGCAGTGATATATGTGCCCATACAGTATATAGGACCCGGCTGTAAGTGCAGTGATACATGTGCCCATACAGTACATAGGGACCAGCTACAAGTGCAGCGATACATGTGCCCATACAGTACATAGGGCCCCGCTATAAGTGCAGCGATACTTGTGCCCATACAGTACATTGGGCCCAGCTATAAGTGCAGCGATACTTGTGCCCATACAGTACATAGGGCCCAGCTATAAGTGCAGCGATACATGTGCCCATACAGTACATAGGGCCCAGCCATAAGTGCAGCGATAGATGTGCCCATACAGTACATAGGGCCCCACTATAAGTCCAGCGATACATGTGCCCATACAGTACATAGGGCCCAGCTATAAGTGCAGCGATACATGTGCCCATACAATACATAGGGCCCAGCTGTAAGTACAGCGATACAGTTGCCCATACAGTACATAGGGCCCTGCTATAAGTGCAGTGATACATGTGCCTATACAGTACATAGGACCCGGCTATAAGTGCAGCGATACATGTGCCCATACAGTACATAGGGCCCAGCTATAAGTACAGCGATACATGTGCCCATACAGTACATAGGGCCCAGCTATAAGTGCAGCGATACATGTGCCCATACAGTACATAGGGCCCAGCTATAAGTACAGCGATACATGTGGCCATACAGTACATAGGGCCCGGCTATAAGTGCAGCGATACATGTGCCCATACAGTACATAGGGC
Source organism: Taudactylus pleione (assembly GCA_031769625.1). NCBI lineage: Eukaryota > Metazoa > Chordata > Amphibia > Anura > Myobatrachidae > Taudactylus > Taudactylus pleione. Next base: position 3,760,580 of record JAUIMM010000230.1, read on the forward strand.
CTGGCTATAAGTGCAGTGATACATGTGCCCATACAGTACATAGGGCCCCGCTATAAGTGCAGTGATACATGTGCCCATACAGTACATAGGGCCCAGCCATAAGTGCAGTAATACATGTGCCCATACAGGACATAGGGCCCAGCTATAAGTGCAGCGATACATGTGCCCATACAGTACATAGGACCCCGCTATAAGTGCAGCGATACATGTGCCCATACAGTACATAGGGCCCCAGCTATAAGTGCAGCGATACATGTGCCCATACAGTACATAGGGCCCAGCCGTAAGTGCAGCGATAGATGTGCCCATACAGTACATAGGGCCCCACTATAAGTGCAGCGATACATGTGCCCATACAGTACATAGGGCCCAGCTATAAGTGCAGCGATACATGTGCCCATACAATACATAGGGCCCAGCTGTAAGTACAGCGATACAGGTGCCCATACAGTACATAGGGCCCTGCTATAAGTGCAGTGATACATGTGCCTATACAGTACATAGGACCCGGTTATAAGTGCAGTTATACATGTGCCCATACAGTACATAGGTCCCGGCTATAAGTGCAGTGATACATGTGCTCATACAGTACATAGGGCCCAGCTATGAGTGCAGCGATACATGTGCCCATACAGTACATAGGGCCCAGCTATAAGTGCAGCGATACATGTGCCCATACAGTACATAGGGCCCAGCCGTAAGTGCAGCGATAGATGTGCCCATACAGTACATAGGGCCCCACTGTAAGTGCAGCGATACATGTGCCCATACAGTACATAGGGCCCAGCTATAAGTGCAGCGATACATGTGCCCATACAATACATAGGGCCCAGCTGTAAGTACAGCGATACAGGTGCCCATACAGTACGTAGGGCCCTGCTATAAGTGCAGTGATACATGTGCCTATACAGTACATAGGACCCGGCTATAAGTGCAGTGATACATGTGCCCATACAGTACATAGGACCCGGCTATAAGTGCAGTGATACATGTGCTCATACTGTACATAGGACCCGGCTATAAGTGCAGTGATACATGTGCTCATACAGTACATAGGGCCCAGCTTTAAGTGCAGCGATACATGTGCCCATACAATACATAGGGCCCAGCTGTAAGTACAGCGATACAGGTGCCCATACAGTACATAGGGCCCAGCTATAAGTGCAGTGATACATGTGCCTATACAGTACATAGTACCCGGCTATAAGTGCAGTGATACATATGCCCATACAATACACAGGACCCGGCTATAAGTGCAGTGATACATGTGCCCATACAGTACATAGGGCCCGGCTATAAGTGCAGTGATACATGTGCCCATACAGTTCATAGGGCCCGGCTATAAGTGCAGTGATACATGTGCCCATACAGTACATAGGACCGGCTATAAGTGCAGTGATACATGTGCTCATACAGTACATAGGACCCAGCTATAAGTGCTATGATACATGTGCCCATACAGTACATAGGGCCCGGCTATAAGTGCAGTGATACATGTGCCCATACAGTATATAGGGCCCAGCTATAAGTGCAGTGATACATGTGCCCATACAGTACATAGGGACCGGCAATAAGTGCAGTGATACATGTGCCCATAGAGTACATAGGACCAAGCTATAAGTGCAGTGATATATGTGCCCATACAGTATATAGGGCCCAGCTATAAGTTCAGTGATACATGTGCCCATACAGTACATAGGGACCAGCTATAAGTGCAGTGATACATGTGCCCATACAGTACATAGGGCCTAGCCATATGTGCAGTGATACATGTGCTCATACAGTACATAGGACCCGGCTATAAGTGCAGTGATACATGTGCTCATACAGTACATAGGGCCCAGCTATAAGTGTAGTGATACATATGCCCATACAGTACATTGGACCGGCTATAAGTGCAGTGATACATGTGCCCATACAGTACATAGGACCGGCTATAAGTGCAGTGATACATGTGCTCATACAGTAAATAGGACCCAGCTATAAGTGCAGTGATACTTGTGCCCATACAGTACATAGGAACCGGGTATAAGTGCAGTGATACATGTGCTCATACAGTACATAGGGCCCAGCTATAAGTGCAGTGATACATGTGCCCATACAGTACATAGGGACCAGCTACAAGTGCAGTGATACATGTGCCCATACAGTACATAGGGACCGGCTATAAGTGCAGTGATACATGTGCCCATACAGTACATAGGGACCAGCTACAAGTGCAGTGATACATGTGCCCATACAGTACATAGGGACCGGCTATAAGTGCAGTGATACATGTGCCCATAGAGTACATAGGACCAAGCTATAAGTGCAGTGATATATGTGCCCATACAGTATATAGGGCCCAGCTATAAGTGCAGTGATACATGTGCCCATACAGTATATAGGGCCCAGCTATAAGTGCAGTGATACATGTGCCCATACAGTATATAGGGCCCGGCTATAAGTGCAGTGATACATGTGCCCATAGAGTACATAGGACCCAGCTATAAGTGCAGTGATACATGTGCCCATACAGTATATAGGGCCCGGCTATAAGTGCAGTGATACATGTGCCTATAGAGTACATAGGACCCAGCTATAAGTGCAGTGATACATGTGCCCATACAGTATATAGGGCCCAGCTGTAAGTGCAGTGATACATGTGCCCATACAGTACATAGGGCCCAGCTATAAGTACCGCGATACATGTGCCCATACAGTACATAGGGCCCGGCTATAAGTACAGTGAAACATGTGCCCATACAGTACATAGGGACCAGCTATAAGAGCAGTGATACATGTGCTCATACAGTACATAGGGACCAGCTATAAGTGCAGTGATACATGTGCCCATACAGTACATAGGAACCGGATATAAGTGCAGTGATACATGTGCTCATACAGTACATAGGGCCCAGCTATAAGTGCAGTGATACATGTGCCCATACAGTACATAGGGCCCAGCCGTAAGTGCAGCGATAGATGTGCCCATACAGTACATAGGGCCCCACTATAAGAGTAGCGATACATGTGCCCATACAGTACATAGGGCCCAGCTATAAGTGCAGCGATACATGTGCCCATACAGTACATAGGGCACCGCTATAAGTGCAGCGATACATGTGCCCATACAGTACATAGGGCCCAGCTATAAGTGCAGCAATACATGTGCCCATACAGTACATAGGGCCCAGCTATAAGTGCAGCGATACATGTGCCCATACAGTACATAGGGCCCAGCCGTAAGTGCAGCGATAGATGTGCCCATACAGTACATAGGGCCCCACTATAAGTGCAGCGATACATGTGCCCATACAGTACATAGGGCCCAGCTATAAGTGGAGTGATACATGTGCCCATACAGTACATAGGGACCAGCTATAAGTGCAGCGATACATGTGCCCATACAGTACATAGGGCCCAGCTATAAGTGCAGCGATACATGTGCCCATACAGTACATAGGGCCCAGCTATAAGTGGAGTGATACATGTGCCCATACAGTACATAGGGCCCAGCTATAAGTGCAGCGATACATGTGCCCATACAGTACATAGGGCCCAGCTATAAGTGCAGCGATACATGTGCCCATACAGTACATAGGGCCCAGCCGTAAGTGCAGCGATAGATGTGCCCATACAGTACATAGGGCCCCACTATAAGTGCAGCGATACATGTGCCCACACAGTACATAGGGCCCAGCTATAAGTGCAGTGATACATGTGCCCATACAGTACATAGGGACCAGCTATAAGTGCAGTGATACATGTGCCCATACAGTACATAGGGCACCGCTATAAGTGCAGCGATACATGTGCCCATACAGTACATAGGGCCCAGCTATAAGTGCAGCGATACATGTGCCCATACAGTACATAGGGCCCAGCCATAAGTGCAGCGATAGATGTGCCCATACAGTACATAGGGCCCCTCTATAAGTGCAGCGATACATGTGCCCATACAGTACATAGGGCCCAGCTATAAGTGCAGTGATACATGTGCCCACACAGTACATAGGGCCCAGCTATAAGTGCAGTGATACATGTGCCCATACAGTACATAGGGACCAGCTATAAGTGCAGTGATACATGTGCCCATACAGTACATAGGGCCCAGCTATAAGTGCAGTGATACATGTAACCATACAGTACATAGGGCCTGGCTATAAGTGCAGTGATACATGTGCCCATACCGTACATAGGGCCCAGCTATAAGTGCAGCGATACATGTGTCCATACAGTACATAGGGCCCAGCTATAAGTGCAGCGATACATGTGCCCATACAGTACATAGGGCCCAGATATAAGTGCAGTGATACATGTGCCCATACAGTACATAGGTCCCAGCTATAAGTCTAGCGATACATGTGCCCATACAGTACATAGGGCCCTGCTATATGTGCAGGGATACATGTGCCCATACAGTACATAGGGCCCAGCTATAAGTGCAGCGATACATGTGCCCATACAGTATATAGGGCCCAGCTATAAGTGCAGCGATACATGTGCTCATACAGTACATAGGGCCCAGCTATAAGTTTAGCGATACATGTGCCCATACAGTACATAGGGCCCAGCTATAAGTGCAGCGATACATGTGCCCATACAGTACATAGGGACCAGCTATAAGTGCAGGGATACATGTGCCCATACAGTACATAGGGCCCGGCTATAAGTGCAGCGATACATGTGCCCATACAGTACATAGGGCCTGGCTACATGTGCAGTGATACATGTGCCCATACAGTACATAGGGCCCCGCTATAAGTGCAGTGATACATGTGCCCATACAGTACATAGGGCCCAGCCATAAGTACAGTGATACATGTGCCCATACAGTACATAGGACCCAGCTATAAGTGCAGCGATACATGTGCCCATACAGTACATAGGGAACAGCTATAAGTGCAGGGATACATGTGCCCATACAGTACATAGGGCCCGGCTATAAGTGCAGCGATACATGTGCCCATACAGTACATAGGGCCTGGCTATATGTGCAGTGATACATGTGCCCATACAGTACATAGGGCCCGGCTGTAAGTGCAGTAATACATGTGCCCATACAGTACATAGGGCCCCGCTATAAGTGCAGCGATACATGTGCCCATACAGTACATAGGGCCCCGCTATAAGTGCAGCGATACATGTGCCCATACAGTACATAGGGCCCAGCTATAAGTGCAGCGATACGTGTGCCCATACAGTACATAGGGCCCAGCCGTAAGTGCAGCGATAGATGTGCCCATACAGTACATAGGGCCCCACTATAAGTGCAGCGATACATGTGCCCATACAGTACATAGGGCTCAGCTATAAGTGCAGCGATACATGTGCCCATACAATACATAGGGCCCAGCTGTAAGTACAGCGATACAGGTGCCCATACAGTACATAGGGCCCTGCTATAAGTGCAGTGATACATGTGCCCATACAGTACATAGGACCCGGCTATAAGTGCAGTGATACATGTGCCCATACAGTATATAGGACCCGGCTATAAGTGCAGTGATACATGTGCTCATACAGTACATAGGGCCCAGCTATAAGTGCAGTGATACATGTGCTCATACAGTACATAGGACCCGGCTATAAGTGCAGTGATACATGTGCTCATACAGTACATAGGGCCCAGCTATAAGTGCAGTGATACATGTGCCCATACAGTACATAGGGCCCAGCTATAAGTGCAGTGATATATGTGCCCATACAGTATATAGGACCCAGCTATAAGTGCAGTGATACATGTGTCCATACAGTACATAGGGACCAGCTACAAGTGCAGTGATACATGTGCCCATACAGTACAAAGCGACCGGCTATAAGTGCAGTGATACATGTGCCCATACAGTACATAGGGACCAGCTACAAGTGCAGTGATACATGTGCCCATACAGTACATAGGGACCGGCTATAAGTGCAGTGATACATGTGCCCATAGAGTACATAGGACCAAGCTATAAGTGCAGTGATATATGTGCCCATACAGTATATAGGGCCCAGCTATAAGTTCAGTGATACATGTGCCCATACAGTATATAGGGCCCAGCTTAAAGTGCAGTGATACATGTGCCCATACAGTATATAGGGCCCGGCTATAAGTGCAGTGATACATGTGCCCATAGAGTACATAGACCCACCTATAAGTGCAGTGATACATGTGCCCATACAGTATATAGGGCCCGGCTATAAGTGCAGTGATACATGTACCTATAGAGTACATAGGACCCAGCTATAAGTGCAGTGATACATGTGCCCATACAGTATATAGGGCCCAGCTATAAGTGCAGTGATACATGTGCCCATACAGTACATAGGGCCCAGCTATAAGTACAGTGATACATGTGCCCATACAGTACATAGGGCCCAGCTATAAGTACAGTGATACATGTGCCCATACAGTACATAGGGACCAGCTATAAGAGCAGTGATACATGTGCTCATACAGTACATAGGGACCAGCTATAAGTGCAGTGATACATGTGCTCATACAGTACATAGGGACCAGCTATAAGTGCAGCGATACATGTTCCCATACAGTACATAGGGCCCGGCTATAAGTGCAGTGATACATGTGCTCATACAGTACATAGGGACCAGCTATAAGTGCAGTGATACATGTGCCCATACAGTACATAGGGCCCGGCTATAAGTGCAGTGATACATGTGCCCATACAGTACATAGGGCCCGGCTATATGTGCAGTCATACATGTGCTCATACAGTACATAGGGACCGGCTATAACTGCAGTGATACATGTGCTCATACAGTACATAGGGCCCGGCTATAAGTGCAGTGATACATGTGCCTATCCAGTACATAGGGCCCAGCTATAAGTGCAGTGATACATGTGCCTATAGAGTACATAGGACCCAGCTATAAGTGCAGTGATACATGTGCCCATACAGTACATAGGGCCCAGCCATAAGTGCAGTGATACATGTGCCCATACAGTACATAGGGCTCAGCCATAAGTACAGTGATACATGTGCCCATACAATACATAGGGCCCAGACATAAGTACAGTGATACATGTGCCCATACAGTACATAGGGCCCAGCCATAAGTACAGTGATACATGTGCCAATACAGTACATAGGGACCTGCTATAAGTGCAGTGATACATGTGCCTATCCAGTACATAGGGCCCGGCTATAAGTGCAGTGATACATGTGCCCATACAGTTCATAGGGACCGGCTATAAGTGCAGTGCTACATGTGCCCATACAGTACATAGGGACCGGCTATAAGTGCAGTGATACATGTGCCCATACAGTACATTGGGCCCAGCCATAAGTGCAGTGATACATGTGCCCATACTGTACATAGGGCCTAGCTATAAGTGCAGTAATACATGTGCCCATACAGTACATAGGGCCCAGCTATAATTGCAGCGATACATGTGCCCATACAGTACATAGGGCCCCACTATAAGTGCAGCGATACATGTGCCCATACAGTACATAGGGCCCCGCTATAAGTGCAGCGATACGTGTGCCCATACAGTACATAGGGCCCAGCCGTAAGTGCAGCGATAGATGTGCCCATACAGTACATAGGGCCCCACTATAAGTGCAGCGATACATGTGCCCATACAGTACATAGGGCCCAGCTATAAGTGCAGCGATACATGTGCCCATACAATACATAGGGCCCAGCTGTAAGTACAGCGATGCAGGTGCCCATACAGTACATAGGACCCGGCTATAAGTGCAGTGATACATGTGCCCATACAGTATATAGGACCCGGCTATAAGTGCAGTGATACATGTGCTCATACAGTACATAGGGCCCAGCTATAAGTGCAGTGATACATGTGCTCATACAGTACATAGGACCCGGCTATAAGTGCAGTGATACATGTGCTCATACAGTACATAGGGCCCAGCTATAAGTGCAGTGATACATGTGCCCATACAATACATAGGGCCCAGCTATAAGTGCAGTGATATATGTGCCCATACAGTATATAGGACCCAGCTATAAGTGCAGTGATACATGTGTCCATACAGTACATAGGGACCAGCTACAAGTGCAGTGATACATGTGCCCATACAGTACATAGCGACCGGCTATAAGTGCAGTGATACATGTGCCCATACAGTACATAGGGACCAGCTACAAGTGCAGTGATACATGTGCCCATACAGTACATAGGGACCGGCTATAAGTGCAGTGATACATGTGCCCATAGAGTACATAGGACCAAGCTATAAGTGCAGTGATATATGTGCCCATACAGTATATAGGGCCCAGCTTAAAGTGCAGTGATACATGTGCCCATACAGTATATAGGGCCCGGCTATAAGTGCAGTGATACATGTGCCCATAGAGTACATAGGACCCACCTATAAGTGCAGTGATACATGTGCCCATACAGTATATAGGGCCCGGCTATAAGTGCAGTGATACATGTACCTATAGAGTACATAGGACCCAGCTATAAGTGCAGTGATACATGTGCCCATACAGTATATAGGGCCCAGCTATAAGTGCAGTGATACATGTGCCCATACAGTACATAGGGCCCAGCTATAAGTACAGTGATACATGTGCCCATACAGTACATAGGGCCCAGCTATAAGTACAGTGATACATGTGCCCATACAGTACATAGGGACCAGCTATAAGAGCAGTGATACATGTGCTCATACAGTACATAGGGACCAGCTATAAGTGCAGTGATACATGTGCTCATACAGTACATAGGGACCAGCTATAAGTGCAGCGATACATGTGCCCATACAGTACATAGGGCCCAGCTATAAGTGCAGGGATACATGTTCCCATACAGTACATAGGGCCCGGCTATAATTGCAGTGATACATGTGCTCATACAGTACATAGGGACCAGCTATAAGTGCAGTGATACATGTGCCCATACAGTACATAGGGCCCGGCTATAAGTGCAGTGATACATGTGCCCATACAGTACATAGGGCCCGGCTATAAGTGCAGTGATACATGTGCTCATACAGTACATAGGGACCGGCTATAACTGCAGTGATACATGTGCTCATACAGTACATTGGGCCCGGCTATAAGTGCAGTGATACATGTGCCTATCCAGTACATAGGGCCCGGCTATAAGTGCAGTGATACATGTGCCTATAGAGTACATAGGACCCAGCTATAAGTGCAGTGATACATGTGCCCATACAGTATATAGAGCCCAGCTATAAGTGCAGTGATACATGTGCCCATACAGTACATAGGGCCCAGCCATAAGTGCAGTGATACATGTGCCCATACAGTACATAGGGCTCAGCCATAAGTACAGTGATACATGTGCCCATACAATACATAGGGCCCAGCCATAAGTACAGTGATACATGTGCCCATACAGTACATAGGGCCCAGCCATAAGTACAGTGATACATGTGCCCATACAGTACATAGGGACCTGCTATAAGTGCAGTGATACATGTGCCTATCCAGTACATAGGGCCCGGCTATAAGTGCAGTGATACATGTGCCCATACAGTTCATAGGGACCGGCTATAAGTGCAGTGCTACATGTGCCCATACAGTACATAGGGACCGGCTATAAGTGCAGTGATACATGTGCCCATACAGTACATTGGGCCCAGCCATAAGTGCAGTGATACATGTGCCCATACTGTACATAGGGCCTAGCTATAAGTGCAGTAATACATGTGCCCATACAGTACATAGGGCCCAGCTATAATTGCAGTGATACATGTGCCCATACAGTACATAGGGCCCCACTATAAGTGCAGCGATACATGTGCCCATACAGTACATAGGACCCCGCTATAAGTGCAGCGATACATGTGCCCATACAGTACATAGGGCCCAGCTATAAGTGCAGCGATACATGTGCCCATACAGTACATAGGGCCCAGCTGTAAGTGCAGCGATACATGTGCCCATACAGTACATAGGGCCCAGCTATAAGTGCAGTGATACATGTGCCCATACAGTACATAGGACCCCACTATAAGTGCAGCGATACATGTGCCCATACAGTACATAGGGCCCAGCTATAAGTGCAGCGATACATGTGCCCATACAGTACATAGGGCCCAGCTGTAAGTACAGCGATACATGTGCCCATACAGTACATAGGGCCCGGCTATAAGTGCAGCGATACATGTGCCCATACAGTACATAGGGCCCAGCTATAAGTGCAGTGATTCATGTGCTCATACAGTACATAGGACCCAGCTTTAAGTGCAGTGATACATGTGCTCATACAGTACATAGGGCCTAGCTATAAGTGCAGTGGTACATGTGCCCATGCAGTACATAGGGACTGGCTATAAGTGCAGTGATACATGTGCCCATACAATACATAGGGCCCGGCTATAAGTGCAGTGATACATGTGCCCATACAGTACATAGGGCCCAGCTATAAGTGCAGTGATACATGTGCCCATACAGTACATAGGACCCAGCTATAAGTGCAGTGATATATGTGCCAATACAGTATATAGGACCCGGCTATAAGTGCGTGATACATGTGCCCATACAGTACATAGGAACCGGCTATAAGTGCAGTGATACATGTGCCTATCCAATACATAGGGCCCGGCTATAAGTGCAGGGATACATGTGCCCATACAGTACATAGGGCCCGGCTATATGTGCAGGGATACATGTGCCCATACAGTACATAGGGCCCAGCTATAAGTGCAGTGATACATGTGCCCATACAGTACATAGGGCCCGGCTATAAGTGCAGTGATACATGTGCCCATGCAGTACATAGGGCCCAGCTATAAGTGCAGTGATACATGTGCCCATACAGTACATAGGACCCGGCTATAAGTGCTCATACAGTACATAGGACCCGGCTATAAGTGCAGTGATACATGTGCTCATACAGTACATAGGAACCGGCTATAAGTGCAGTGATACATGTGCCCATACAGTACATAGGACCCAGCTATAAGTGCAGCGATACATGTGCCTATACAGTACATAGGGCCCAGTTATAAGTGCAGCGATACATGTGCCCATACAGTACATAGGGCCCAGCTATAAGTGCAGTGATACATGTGCCCATACAGTACATAGGACCCGGCTATAAGTGCAGAGATACATGTGCCCATACAGTACATAGGGCCCAGATATAAGTGCAGCGATACATGTGGCCATACAGTTCATAGGACCGGCTATAAGTGCAGCGATACATGTGCTCATACAGTACATAGGACCCGGCTATAAGTGCAGCGATACATGTGCCCATACAGTACATAGGGCCGAGCTATAAGTGCAGTGATGCATGTGTCCATACAGTACATAGGGCCCAGCTATAAGTGCAGTGATACATGTGCCCATACAGTACATAGGGCCCAGCTATAAGTGTAGTGATACATGTGCCCATACAGTACATAGGGCCCAGCTATAAGTGCAGTTATACATGTGCCCATACAGTACATAGAGCCCGGCTATAAATGCAGTGATACATGTGCCATACAGTACATAGGGACCAGCTATAAGTCCAGTGATACATGTGCCCATACAGTACATAGGGCCCAGCTATAAGTGCAGTGATACATGTAACCATACAGTACATAGGGCCTGGCTATAAGTGCAGTGATACATGTGCCCATACAGTAAATAGGGCCCAGCTATAAGTGCAGCGATACATGTGCCCATACAGTACATAGGGCCCAGCTATAAGTCTAGCGATACATGTGCCCATACAGTACATAGGGCCCAGCTATAAGTGCAGGGATACATGTGCCCATACAGTACATAGGGCCCAGCTATATAAGTGCAGTGATACATGTGCCCATACAGTACATAGGGCCCAGCTATGAGTGCAGTGATACATGTGCCCATACAGTACATAGGACCCAGCTATAAGTGCAGTGATACATGTGACCATACAGTACATAGGGCCCAGCTATAAGTGTAGTGATACATGTGCCCATACAGTACATAGGGCCCAGCTATAAGTGCAGTGATACATGTGCCCATACAGTACATAGGGCCTGGCTATAAGTGCAGTGATACATGTGCCCATACAGTACATAGGGCCCAGCTATAAGTGCAGCGATACATGTGCCCATATAGTACATAGGGCCCAGCTATAAGTGCAGCGATACATGTGCCCATACAGTACATAGGGCCCAGCTATAAGTGCAGTGATACATGTGCCCATACAGTACATAGGGCCCAGCTATAAGTCTAGCGATACATGTGCCCATACAGTACATAGGGCTCAGCTATATGTGCAGGGATACATGTGCCCATACAGTACATAGGGCCCAGCTATAAGTGCAGCGATACATGTGCCCATACAGTATATAGGGCCCAGCTATAAGTGCAGCAATACATGTGCTCATACAGTACATAGGGCCCAGCTATAAGTCTAGCGATACATGTGCCCATACAGTACATAGGGCCCAGCTATAAGTGCAGCGATACATGTGCCCATACAGTACATAGGGACCAGCTATAATTGCAGGGATACATGTGCCCATACAGTACATAGGGCCCGGCTATAAGTGCAGCGATACATGTGCCCATACAGTACATAGGGCCTGGCTATATGTGCAGTGATACATGTGCCCATACAGTACATAGGGCCCCGCTATAAGTGCAGTGATACATGTGCCCATACAGTACATAGGGCCCAGCCATAAGTACAGTGATACATGTGCCCATACAGTACATAGGACCCAGCTATAAGTGCAGCGATACATGTGCCCATACAGTACATAGGGAACAGCTATAAGTGCAGGGATACATGTGCCCATACAGTACATAGGGCCCGGCTATAAGTGCAGCGATACATGTGCCCATACAGTACATAGGGCCTGGCTATATGTGCAGTGATACATGTGCCCATACAGTACATAGCGCCCGGCTGTAAGTGCAGTAATACATGTGCCCATACAGTACATAGGGCCCAGCTATAAGTGCAGCGATACATGTGCCCATACAGTACATAGGGCCCCGCTATAAGTGCAGCGATACATGTGCCCATACAGTACATAGGGCCCAGATATAAGTGCAGCGATACGTGTGCCCATACAGTACATAGGGCCCAGCCGTAAGTGCAGCGATAGATGTGCCCATACAGTACATAGGGCCCCACTATAAGTGCAGCGATACATGTGCCCATACAGTACATAGGGCCCAGCTATAAGTGCAGCGATACATGTGCCCATACAATACATTCGGCCCAGCTGTAAGTACAGCAATACAGGTGCCCATACAGTACATAGGGCCCTGCTATAAGTGCAGTGATACATGTGCCCATACAGTACATAGGACCCGGCTATAAGTGCAGTGATACATGTGCCCATACAGTATATAGGACCCGGCTATAAGTGCAGTGATGCATGTGCTCATACAGTACATAGGGCCCGGCTATAAGTGCAGTGATACATGTGCCCATACAGTACATAGGACCCGGCTATAAGTGCAGTGATACATGTGCTCATACTGTACATAGGACCCGGCTATAAGTGCAGTGATACATGTGCTCATACAATACATAGGGCCCAGCTATAAGTGTAGTGATAGATATGCCCATACAGTACATTGGACCGGCTATAAGTGCAGTGATACATGTGCCCATACAGTACATAGGACCGGCTATAAGTGCAGTGATACATGTGCCCATACAGTACATAGGGACCGGCTATAAGTGCAGTGATACATGTGCCCATACAGTACATAGGGACCAGCTACAAGTGCAGTGATACATGTGCCCATACAGTATATAGGGCCCGGCTATAAGTGCAGTGATACATGTGCCCATAGAGTACATAGGACCAAGCTATAAGTGCAGTGATATATGTGCCCATACAGTATATAGGGCCCAGCTATAAGTGCAGTGATACATGTGCCCATACAGTATATAGGGCCCGGCTATAAGTGCAGTGATACATGTGCCCATAGAGTACATAGGACCCAGCTATAAGTGCAGTGATACATGTGCCCATACAGAATATAGGGCCCGGCTATAAGTGCAGTGATACATGTGCCTATAGAGTACATAGGACCCAGCTATAAGTGCAGTGATACATGTGCCCATACAGTATATAGGCCCAGCTATAAGTGCAGTGATACATGTGCCCATACAGTACATAGGGCCCAGCTATAAGTACAGCGATACATGTGCCCATACAGTACATAGGGCCCGGCTATAAGTGCAGCGATACATGTGCCCATACAGTACATAGGGCCCCGCTATAAGTGCAGTGATACTTGTGCCCATACAGTACATAGGGCCCAGCCATAAGTACAGTGATACATGTGCCCATACATTACATAGGACCCAGCTATAAGTGCAGCGATACATGTGCCCATACAGTACATAGGGCCCGGCTGTAAGTGCAGTAATACATGTGCCCATACAGTACATAGGGCCCAGCTATAAGTGCAGCGATACATGTGCCCATACAGTACATAGGGCCCCGCTATAAGTGCAGCGATACATGTGCCCATACAGTACATAGGGCCCAGCTATAAGTGCAGCGATACATGTGCCCATACAGTACATAGGGCCGAGCTATAAGTACAGTGATACATGTGCCCATACAGTACATAGGGCCCGGCTATAAGTGCAGCGATACATGTGCCCATACAGTACATAGGGCCTGGCTATAAGTGCAGTGATACATGTGCCCATACAGTACATAGGGCCCCGCTATAAGTGCAGTGATACATGTGCCCATACAGTACATAGGGCCCAGCCATAAGTGCAGTAATACATGTGCCCATACAGTACATAGGGCCCCGCTATAAGTGCAGCGATACATGTGCCCATACAGTACATAGGGCCCAGCTATAAGTGCAGCGATACATGTGCCCATACAGTACATAGGGCCCAGCCGTAAGTGCAGCGATAGATGTGCCCATACAGTACATAGGGCCCCACTATAAGTGCAGCGATACATGTGCCCATACAGTACATAGGGCCCAGCTATAAGTGCAGCGATACATGTGCCCATACAATACATAGGGCCCAGCTGTAAGTACAGCGATACATGTGCCCATTCAGTACATAGGGCCCTGCTATAAGTGCAGTGATACATGTGCCTATACAGTACATAGGACCCGGCTATAAGTGCAGCGATACATGTGCCCATACAGTACATAGGGCCCAGCTATAAGTACAGCGATACATGTGCCCATACAGTACATAGGGCCCAGCTATAAGTGCAGCGATACATGTGCCCATACAGTACATAGGGCCCAGCTATAAGTACAGCGATACATGTGCCCATACAGTACATAGGGCCCGGCTATAAGTGCAGCGATACATGTGCCCATACAGTACATAGGGCCCAGCTATAAGTGCAGTGATACATGTGCCCATACAGTACATAGGGCCTGGCTATAAGTGCAGTGATACATGTGCCCATACAGTATATAGGGCCCGGCTATAAGTGCAGTGATACATGTGCCCATAGAGTACATAGGACCCAGCTATAAGTGCAGTGATACATGTGCCCATACAGTATATAGGGCCCGGCTATAAGTGCAGTGATACATGTGCCTTTAGAGTACATAGGACCCAGCTATAAGTGCAGTGATACATGTGCCCATACAGTATATAGGGCCCAGCTATAAGTGCAGTGATACATGTGCCCATACAGTACATAGGGCCCAGCTATAAGTACAGCGATACATGTGCCCATACAGTACATAGGGCCCGGCTATAAGTGCAGCGATACATGTGCCCATACAGTACATAGGGCCTGGCTATAAGTGCAGTGATACATGTGCCCATACAGTACATAGGGCCCCGCTATAAGTGCAGTGATACATGTGCCCATACAGTACATAGGGCCTAGCCATAAGTACAGTGATACATGTGCCCATACAGTACATAGGACCCAGCTATAAGTGCAGCGATACATGTGTCCATACAGTACATAGGGCCCGGCTGTAAGTGCAGTAATACATGTGCCCATACAGTACAAAGGGCCCAGCTATAAGTGCAGCGATACATGTGCCCATACAGTACATAGGGCCCCGCTATAAGTGCAGCGATACATGTGCCCATACAGTACATAGGGCCCAGCTATAAGTGCAGCGATACATGTGCCCATACAGTACATAGGGTTGAGCTATAAGTACAGCGATACATGTGCCCATACAGTACATAGGGCCCGGCTATAAGTGCAGCGATACATGTGCCCATACAGTACATAGGGCCTGGCTATAAGTGCAGTGATACATGTGCCCATACAGTACATAGGGCCCCGATATAAGTGCAGTGATACATGTGCCCATACAGTACATAGGGCCCAGCCATAAGTGCAGTAATACATGTGCCCATACAGTACATAGGGTCCCGCTATAAGTGCAGCGATACATTTGCCCATACAGTACATAGGGCCCAGCTATAAGTGCAGCGATACATGTGCCCATACAATACATAGGGCCCAGCTGTAAGTACAGCGATACAGGTGCCCATACAGTACATAGGGCCCTGCTATAAGTGCAGTGATACATGTGCCTATACAGTACATAGGACCCGGCTATAAGTGCAGCGATACATGTGCCCATACAGTACATAGGGCCCAGCTATAAGTACAGCGATACATGTGCCCATACAGTACATAGGGCCCAGCTATAAGTGCAGCGATACATGTGCCCATACAGTACATAGGGCCCAGCTATAAGTACAGCGATACATGTGCCCATACAGTACATAGGGCCCGGCTATAAGTGCAGCGATACATGTGCCCATACAGTACATAGGGCCTGGCTATAAGTGCAGTGATACATGTGCCCATACAGTACATAGGACCCGGCTATAAGTGCAGTTATACATGTGCCCATACAGTACATAGGTCCCGGCTATAAGTGCAGTGATACATGTGCTCATACAGTACATAGGGCCCAGCTATAAGTGCAGTGATACATGTGCTCATACAGTACATAGGACCCGGCTATAAGTGCAGTGATACATGTGCTCATACAGTACATAGGGCCCAGCTATAAGTGTAGTGATACATATGCCCATACAGTACATTGGACCGGCTATAAGTGCAGTGATACATGTGCCCATACAGTACATAGGACCGGCTATAAGTGCAGTGATACATGTGCTCATACAGTACATAGGACCCAGCTATAAGTGCAGTGATACTTGTGCCCATACAGTACATAGGAACCGGCTATAAGTGCAGTGATACATGTGCTCATACAGTACATAGGGCCCAGCTATAAGTGCAGTGATACATGTGCCCATACAGTACATAGGGCCCAGCTATAAGTGCAGTGATATATGTGCCCATACAGTATATAGGACCCGGCTGTAAGTGCAGTGATACATGTGCCCATACAGTACATAGGGACCAGCTACAAGTGCAGTGATACATGTGCCCATACAGTACATAGGGACTGGCTATAAGTGCAGTGATACATGTGCCCATACAGTACATAGGGACCAGCTACAAGTGCAGTGATACATGTGCCCATACAGTACATAGGGACCGGCTATAAGTGCAGTGATACATGTGCCCATAGAGTACATAGGACCAAGCTATAAGTGCAGTGATATATGTGCCCATACAGTATATAGGGCCCAGCTATAAGTGCAGTGATACATGTGCCCATACAGTATATAGGGCCCAGCTATAAGTGCAGTGATATATGTGCCCATACAGTATATAGGGCCCGGCTATAAGTGCAGTGATACATGTGCCCATAGAGTACATAGGACCCAGCTATAAGTGCAGTGATACATGTGCCCATACAGTATATAGGGCCCGGCTATAAGTGCAGTGATACATGTGCCTATAGAGTACATAGGACCCAGCTATAAGTGCAGTGATACATGTGCCCATACAGTATATAGGGCCCAGCTATAAGTGCAGTGATACATGTGCCCATACAGTACATAGGGCCCAGCTATAAGTACCGCGATACATGTGCCCATACAGTACATAGGGCCCGGCTATAAGTACAGTGATACATGTGCCCATACAGTACATAGGGACCAGCTATAAGAGCAGTGATACATGTGCTCATACAGTACATAGGGACCAGCTATAAGTGCAGTGATACATGTGCTCATACAGTACATAGGGACCAGCTATAAGTGCAGCGATACATGTGCCCATACAGTACATAGGGCCCAGCTATAAGTGCAGGGATACATGTGCCCATACAGTACATAGGGCCCGGCTATAAGTGCAGTGATACATGTGCTCATACAGTACATAGGGACCAGCTATAAGTGCAGTGATACATGTGCCCATACAGTACAGAGGGCCCGGCTATAAGTGCAGTGATACATGTGCCCATACAGTACATAGGGCCCGACTATAAGTGCAGTGATACATGTGCTCATACAGTACATAGGGACCGGCTATAACTGCAGTGATACATGTGCTCATACAGTACATAGGGCCCGGCTATAAGTGCAGTGATACATGTGCCTATCCAGTACATAGGGCCCAGCTATAAGTGCAGTGATACATGTGCCTATAGAGTACATAGGACCCAGCTATAAGTGCAGTGATACATGTGCCCATACAGTATATAGGGCCCAGCTATAAGTGCAGTGATACATGTGCCCATACAGTACATAGGGCCCAGCCATAAGTGCAGTGATACATGTGCCCATACAGTACATAGGGCCCAGCCATAAGTACAGTGATACATGTGCCCATACAATACATAGGGCCCAGCCATAAGTACAGTGATACATGTGCCCATACAGTACATAGGGCCCAGCCATAAGTACAGTGATACATGTGCCCATACAGTACATAGGGACCTGCTATATGTGCAGTGATACATGTGCCTATCCTGTACATAGGGTCCGGCTATAAGTGCAGTGATACATGTGCCCATACAGTACATAGGGACCGGCTATAAGTGCAGTGATACATGTGCCCATACAGTACATAGTGCCCGGCTATAAGTCTAGCGATACATGTGCCCATACAGTACATAGGGCCCAGCTATAAGTGCAGGGATACATGTGCCCATACAGTACATAGGGCCCAGCTATAAGTGCAGTGATACATGTGCCCATACAATACATAGGGATCGGCTATAAGTGTAGTGATACATGTGCCCATACAGTACATAGGGCCCGGCTATAAGTGCAGTGATACATGTGCCCTTACAGTACATAGGTCCCAGCTATAAGTGCAGTGATACATGTGCCCATACAGTACATAGGTCCCAGCTATAAGTGCAGTGATACATGTGCCCATACAATACATAGGGCCCGGCTATAAGTGCAGTGATACATGTGCCCATACAGTACATAGGACCCAGCTATAAGTGCAGTGATACATGTGCCCATACAGTACATAGGGCCCGGCTATAAGTGCAGTGATACATATGCCCATACAATACATAGGGCCCGGCTATAAGTGCAGTGATACATGTGCCCATACAGTACATAGGACCCGGCTATAAGTGCAGTGATACATGTGCCCATACAGTACATAGGGCCCAGCTATAAGTGCAGTGATACATGTGCCCATACAGTACATAGGGCCCAGCTATAAGTGCAGTCATACATGTGCCCATACAGTACATAGGGCCCAGCTATAAGTGCAGTGATACATGTGCCCATACAGTACATAGGGCCCAGCTATAAGTGCAGTGATACATGTGCCCATACAGTACATAAGGCCCAGCTATAAGTGCAGCGATACATCTGCCCATACAGTACATAGGGCCCCGCTATAAGTGCAGCGATACATGTGCCCATCCAGTACATAGGGCCCGGCTATAAGTGCAGGGATACATGTGCCCATACAGTACATAGGGCCCGGCTATAAGTGCAGGGATACATGTGCCCATACAGTACATAGGGCCCGGCTATAAGTGCAGTGATACATGTGCCCATACAGTACATAGGGCCCGGCTATAATTGCAGTGATACATGTGCCCATGCAGTACATAGGGCCCAGCTATAAGTGCAGTGATACATGTGCCCATACAGTACATAGGAACCGGCTATAAGTGCAGTGATACTTGTGCTCATACAGTACATAGGGCCCAGCTATAAGTGCAGTGATACATGTGCCCATACAGTACATAGGAACCGGCTATAAGTGCAGTGATACATGTGCCCATACAGTACATAGGGCCCGGCTATAAGTGCAGTGATACATGTGCCCATACAGTACATAGGGCCCAGCTATAAGTGCAGTGATACATGTGCCCATACAGTACATAGGACCCGGCTATAAGTGCTCATACAGTACATAGGACCCGGTTATAAGTGCAGTGATACATGTGCTCATACAGTACATAGGGCCCAGCTATAAGTGCAGTGATACATGTGCCCATACAGTACATAGGAACCGGCTATAAGTGCAGTGATACATGTGCCCATACAGAACATAGGACCCAGCTATAAGTGCAGCGATACATGTGCCTATACAGTACATAGGGCCCAGCTATAAGTGCAGCGATACATGTGCCCATACAGTACATAGGGCCCAGCTATAAGTGCAGTGATACATGTGCCCATACAGTACATAGGACCCGGCTATAAGTGCAGAGATACATGTGCCCATACAGTACATAGGGCCCAGCTATAAGTGCAGCGATACATGTGCCCATACAGTACATAGGGCCCAGCTATAAGTGCAGTGATTCATGTGCCAATACAGTACATAGGACCCGGCTATAAGTGCAGAGATACATGTGCCCATACAGTACATAGGGCCCAGCTATAAGTGCAGGGATACATGTGCCCATACAGTACATAGGGCCCGGCTATAAGTGCAGTGATACATGTGCTCATACAGTACATAGGGACCAGCTATAAGTGCAGTGATACATGTGCCCATACAGTACAGAGGGCCCGGCTATAAGTGCAGTGATACATGTGCCCATACAGTACATAGGGCCCGACTATAAGTGCAGTGATACATGTGCTCATACAGTACATAGGGACCGGCTATAACTGCAGTGATACATGTGCTCATACAGTACATAGGGCCCGGCTATAAGTGCAGTGATACATGTGCCTATCCAGTACATAGGGCCCAGCTATAAGTGCAGTGATACATGTGCCTATAGAGTACATAGGACCCAGCTATAAGTGCAGTGATACATGTGCCCATACAGTATATAGGGCCCAGCTATAAGTGCAGTGATACATGTGCCCATACAGTACATAGGGCCCAGCCATAAGTGCAGTGATACATGTGCCCATACAGTACATAGGGCCCAGCCATAAGTACAGTGATACATGTGCCCATACAATACATAGGGCCCAGCCATAAGTACAGTGATACATGTGCCCATACAGTACATAGGGCCCAGCCATAAGTACAGTGATACATGTGCCCATACAGTACATAGGGACCTGCTATATGTGCAGTGATACATGTGCCTATCCTGTACATAGGGTCCGGCTATAAGTGCAGTGATACATGTGCCCATACAGTACATAGGGACCGGCTATAAGTGCAGTGATACATGTGCCCATACAGTACATAGTGCCCGGCTATAAGTCTAGCGATACATGTGCCCATACAGTACATAGGGCCCAGCTATAAGTGCAGGGATACATGTGCCCATACAGTACATAGGGCCCAGCTATAAGTGCAGTGATACATGTGCCCATACAATACATAGGGATCGGCTATAAGTGTAGTGATACATGTGCCCATACAGTACATAGGGCCCGGCTATCAGTGCAGTGATACATGTGCCCTTACAGTACATAGGTCCCAGCTATAAGTGCAGTGATACATGTGCCCATACAGTACATAGGTCCCAGCTATAAGTGCAGTGATACATGTGCCCATACAATACATAGGGCCCGGCTATAAGTGCAGTGATACATGTGCCCATACAGTACATAGGACCCAGCTATAAGTGCAGTGATACATGTGCCCATACAGTACATAGGGCCCGGCTATAAGTGCAGTGATACATATGCCCATACAATACATAGGGCCCGGCTATAAGTGCAGTGATACATGTGCCCATACAGTACATAGGACCCGGCTATAAGTGCAGTGATACATGTGCCCATACAGTACATAGGGCCCAGCTATAAGTGCAGTGATACATGTGCCCATACAGTACATAGGGCCCAGCTATAAGTGCAGTCATACATGTGCCCATACAGTACATAGGGCCCAGCTATAAGTGCAGTGATACATGTGCCCATACAGTACATAGGGCCCAGCTATAAGTGCAGTGATACATGTGCCCATACAGTACATAAGGCCCAGCTATAAGTGCAGCGATACATCTGCCCATACAGTACATAGGGCCCCGCTATAAGTGCAGCGATACATGTGCCCATCCAGTACATAGGGCCCGGCTATAAGTGCAGGGATACATGTGCCCATACAGTACATAGGGCCCGGCTATAAGTGCAGGGATACATGTGCCCATACAGTACATAGGGCCCGGCTATAAGTGCAGTGATACATGTGCCCATACAGTACATAGGGCACGGCTATAATTGCAGTGATACATGTGCCCATGCAGTACATAGGGCCCAGCTATAAGTGCAGTGATACATGTGCCCATACAGTACATAGGAACCGGCTATAAGTGCAGTGATACTTGTGCTCATACAGTACATAGGGCCCAGCTATAAGTGCAGTGATACATGTGCCCATACAGTACATAGGAACCGGCTATAAGTGCAGTGATACATGTGCCCATACAGTACATAGGGCCCGGCTATAAGTGCAGTGATACATGTGCCCATACAGTACATAGGGCCCAGCTATAAGTGCAGTGATACATGTGCCCATACAGTACATAGGACACGGCTATAAGTGCTCATACAGTACATAGGACCCGGTTATAAGTGCAGTGATACATGTGCTCATACAGTACATAGGGCCCAGCTATAAGTGCAGTGATACATGTGCCCATACAGTACATAGGAACCGGCTATAAGTGCAGTGATACATGTGCCCATACAGTACATAGGACCCAGCTATAAGTGCAGCGATACATGTGCCTATACAGTACATAGGGCCCAGCTATAAGTGCAGCGATACATGTGCCCATAAAGTACATAGGGCCCAGCTATAAGTGCAGTGATACATGTGCCCATACAGTACATAGGACCCGGATATAAGTGCAGAGATACATGTGCCCATACAGTACATAGGGCCCAGCTATAAGTGCAGCGATACATGTGGCCATACAGTATATAGGACCGGCTATAAGTGCAGCGATACATGTGCTCATACAGTACATAGGACCCGGCTATAAGTGCAGCGATACATGTGCCCATACAGTACATAGGGCCGAGCTATAAGTGCAGTGATGCATGTGTCTATACAGTACATAGGGCCCAGCTTTAAGTGCAGTGATACATGTGCCCATACAGTACATAGGGCCCAGCTATAAGTGTAGTGATACATGTGCCCATACAGTACATAGGGCCCAGCTATAAGTGCAGGGATACATGTGCCCATACAGTACATAGAGCCCGGCTATAAATGCAGTGATACATGTGCCCATACAGTACATAGGGACCAGCTATAAGTCCAGTGATACATGTGCCCATACAGTACATAGGGCCCAGCTATAAGTGCAGTGATACATGTAACCATACAGTACATAGGGCCTGGCTATAAGTGCAGTGATACATGTGCCCATACAGTAAATAGGGCCCAGCTATAAGTGCAGCGATACATGTGCCCATACAGTACATAGGGCCCAGCTATAAGTCTAGCGATACATGTGCCCATACAGTACATAGGGCCCAGCTATAAGTGCAGGGATACATGTGCCCATACAGTACATAGGGCCCAGCTATATAAGTGCAGTGATACATGTGCCCATACAGTACATAGGGCCCAGCTATGAGTGCAGTGATACATGTGCCCATACAGTACATAGGACCCAGCTATAAGTGCAGTGATACATGTGACCATACAGTACATAGGGCCCAGCTATAAGTGTAGTGATACATGTGCGCATACAGTACATAGGGCCCAGCTATAAGTGCAGTGATACATGTGCCCATACAGTACATAGAGCCCGGCTATAAGTGCAGTGATACATGTGCCCATACAGTACATAGGGCCCAGCTATAAGTACAGATATACATGTGCCCATACAGTACATAGGGCCCAGCTATAAGTGCAGTGATACATGTGACCATACAGTACATAGGGCCCAGCTATAAGTGTAGTGATACATGTGCCCATACAGTACATAGGACCCGGCTATAAGTGCAGTGATACATGTGCCCACACAGTACATAGGGCCCAGCTATAAGTGCAGTGATACATGTGCCCATACAGTACATAGGGACCAGCTATAAGTGCAGTGATACATGTGCCCATACAGTACATAGGGCCCAGCTATAAGTGCAGTGATACATGTAACCATACAGTACATAGGGCCTGGCTATAAGTGCAGTGATACATGTGCCCATACAGTACATAGGGCCCAGCTATAAGTGCAGCGATACATGTGCCCATACAGTACATAGGGCCCAGCTATAAGTGCAGCGATACATGTGCCCATACAGTACATAGGGCCCAGCTATAAGTCTAACGATACATGTGCCCATACAGTACATAGGGCCCTGCTATATGTGCAGGGATACATGTGCCCATACAGTACATAGGGCCCAGCTATAAGTGCAGCGATACATGTGCCCATACAGTATATAGGGCCCAGCTATAAGTGCAGCGATACATGTGCTCATACAGTACATAGGGCCCAGCTATAAGTGCAGTGATACATGTGCCCATACAGTACATAGGGACCAGCTATAAGTGCAGTGATACATGTGCCCATACAGTACATAGGGCCCAGCTATAAGTGCAGTGATACATGTAACCATACAGTACATAGGGCCTGGCTATAAGTGCAGTGATACATGTGCCCATACAGTACATAGGGCCCAGCTATAAGTGCAGCGATACATGTGCCCATACAGTACATAGGGCCCAGCTATAAGTGCAGCGATACATGTGCCCATACAGTACATAGGGCCCAGCTATAAGTCTAACGATACATGTGCCCATACAGTACATAGGGCCCTGCTATATGTGCAGGGATACATGTGCCCATACAGTACATAGGGCCCAGCTATAAGTGCAGCGATACATGTGCCCATACAGTATATAGGGCCCAGCTATAAGTGCAGCGATACATGTGCCCATACAGTACATAGGGCCCAGCTATAAGTGCAGCGATAATTGTGCCCATACAGTACATAGGGACCAGCTATAAGTGCAGGGATACATGTGCCCATACAGTACATAGGGCCCGGCTATAAGTGCAGCGATACATGTGCCCATACAGTACAAAGGGCCTGGCTATATGTTCAGTGATACATGTGCCCATACAGTACATAGGGCCCCGCTATAAGTGCAGTGATACATGTGCCCATACAGTACATAGGACCCAGCTATAAGTGCAGCGATACATGTGCCCATACAGTACATAGGGCCCAGCTATAAGTGCAGCGATACATGTGCCCATACAGTACATAGGGCCCGGCTATAAGTGCAGCGATACATGTGCCCATACAGTACATAGGGCCTGGCTATATGTGCAGTGATACATGTGCCCATACAGTACATAGGGCCCGGCTGTAAGTGCAGTAATACATGTGCCCATACAGTACATAGGGCCCAGCTATAAGTGCAGCGATACATGTGCCCATACAGTACATAGGGCCCCGCTATAAGTGCAGCGATACATGTGCCCATACAGTACATAGGGCCCAGCTATAAGTGCAGCGATACGTGTGCCCATACAGTACATAGGGCCCAGCCGTAAGTGCAGCGATAGATGTGCCCATACAGTACATAGGGCCCCACTATAAGTGCAGCGATACATGTGCCCATACAGTACATAGGGCCCAGCTATAAGTGCAGCGATACATGTGCCCATACAATACATAGGGCCCAGCTGTAAGTACAGCGATACAGGTGCCCATACAGTACATAGGGCCCTGCTATAAGTGCAGTGATACATGTGCCCATACAGTACATAGGACCCGGCTATAAGTGCAGTGATACATGTGCCCATACAGTATATAGGACCCGGCTATAAGTGCAGTGATACATGTGCTCATACAGTACATAGGGCCCAGCTATAAGTGCAGTGATACATGTGCTCATACAGTACATAGGACCCGGCTATAAGTGCAGTGATACATGTGCTCATACAGTACATAGGGCCCAGCTATAAGTGCAGTGATACATGTGCCCATACAGTACATAGGGCCCAGCTATAAGTGCAGTGATATATGTGCCCATACAGTATATAGGACCCAGCTATAAGTGCAGTGATACATGTGTCCATACAGTACATAGGGACCAGCTACAAGTGCAGTGATACATGTGCCCATACAGTACATAGCGACCGGCTATAAGTGCAGTGATACATGTGCCCATACAGTACATAGGGCCCGGCTATAAGTGCAGTGATACATGTGCCCATAGAGTACATAGGACCCACCTATAAGTGCAGTGATACATGTGCCCATAGAGTACATAGGACCCACCTATAAGTGCAGTGATACATGTGCCCATACAGTATATAGGGCCCGGCTATAAGTGCAGTGATACATGTACCTATAGAGTACATAGGACCCAGCTATAAGTGCAGTGATACATGTGCCCATACAGTATATAGGGCCCAGCTATAAGTGCAGTGATACATGTGCCCATACAGTACATAGGGCCCAGCTATAAGTACAGTGATACATGTGCCCATACAGTACATAGGGCCCAGCTATAAGTACAGTGATACATGTGCCCATACAGTACATAGGGACCAGCTATAAGAGCAGTGATACATGTGCTCATACAGTACATAGGGACCAGCTATAAGTGCAGTGATACATGTGCCTATCCAGTACATAGGGCCCAGCTACAAGTGCAGTGATACATGTGCCCATACAGTACATAGGGACCGGCTATAAGTGCAGTGCTACATGTGCCCATACAGTACATAGGGACCGGCTATAAGTGCAGTGATACATGTGCCCATACAGTACATAGGGCCCAGCCATAAGTGCAGTGATACATGTGCCCATACAGTACATAGGGCCCAGCCATAAGTGCAGTGATACATGTGCCCATACAGTACATAGGGCCCAGCTATAAGTGCAGTGATACATGTGCCCATACAGTACATAGGGCCCAGCCATAAGTGCAGTGATACATGTGCCCATACAGTACATAGGGCTCAGCTATAAGTGCAGTGATACATGTGCCCATACAATACATAGGGCCCAGCCATAAGTACAGTGCTACATGTGCCCATACAGTACTTAGGGCCCAGCCATAAGTACAGTGATACATGTGCCTATACAGTACATAGGACCAGCTATAAGTGCAGTGATACATGTGCCCATACAGTACATAGGGACCGGCTATAAGTGCAGTGCTACATGTGCCCATACAGTACATAGGGACCGGCTATAAGTGCAGTGATACATGTGCCCATACAGTACATTGGGCCCAGCCATAAGTGCAGTGATACATGTGCCCATACTGTACATAGGGCCTAGCTATAAGTGCAGTAATACATGTGCCCATACAGTACATAGGGCCCAGCTATAAGTGTAGTGATACATGTGCCCATACAGTACATTGGGCCCAGCCATAAGTGCAGTGATACATGTGCCCATACTGTACATAGGGCCTAGCTATAAGTGCAGTGATACATGTGCCCATACAGTACATAGGGCCCACCTATAAGTGCAGTGATACATGTGCCCATACAGTACATAGAGCCCGGCTATAAATGCAGTGATACATGTGCCCATACAGTACATAGGGACCAGCTATAAGTCCAGTGATACATGTGCCCATACAGTACATAGGGCCCAGCTATAAGTGCAGTGATACATGTAACCATACAGTACATAGGGCCTGGCTATAAGTGCAGTGATACATGTGCCCATACAGTAAATAGGGCCCAGCTATAAGTGCAGCGATACATGTGCCCATACAGTACATAGGGCCCAGCTATAAGTCTAGCGATACATGTGCCCATACAGTACATAGGGCCCAGCTATAAGTGCAGGGATACATGTGCCCATACAGTACATAGGGCCCAGCTATATAAGTGCAGTGATACATGTGCCCATACAGTACATAGGGCCCAGCTATGAGTGCAGTGATACATGTGCCCATACAGTACATAGGACCCAGCTATAAGTGCAGTGATACATGTGACCATACAGTACATAGGGCCCAGCTATAAGTGTAGTGATACATGTGCGCATACAGTACATAGGGCCCAGCTATAAGTGCAGTGATACATGTGCCCATACAGTACTTAGAGCCCGGCTATAAGTGCAGTGATACATGTGCCCATACAGTACATAGGGCCCAGCTATAAGTACAGATATACATGTGCCCATACAGTACATAGGGACCAGCTATAAGTGCAGTGATACATGTGACCATACAGTACATAGGGCCCAGCTATAAGTGTAGTGATACATGTGCCCATACAGTACATAGGACCCGGCTATAAGTGCAGTGATACATGTGCCCACACAGTACATAGGGCCCAGCTATAAGTGCAGTGATACATGTGCCCATACAGTACATAGGGACCAGCTATAAGTGCAGTGATACATGTGCCCATACAGTACATAGGGCCCAGCTATAAGTGCAGTGATACATGTAACCATACAGTACATAGGGCCTGGCTATAAGTGCAGTGATACATGTGTGCATACAGTACATAGGGCCCAGCTATAAGTGCAGCGATACATGTGCCCATACAGTACATAGGGCCCAGCTATAAGTGCAGCGATACATGTGCCCATACAGTACATAGGGCCCAGCTATAAGTGCAGTGATACATGTGCCCATACAGTACATAGGGCCCAGCTATAAGTCTAACGATACATGTGCCCATACAGTACATAGGGCCCTGCTATATGTGCAGGGATACATGTGCCCATACAGTACATAGGGCCCAGCTATAAGTGCAGCGATACATGTGCCCATACAGTATATAGGGCCCAGCTATAAGTGCAGCGATACATGTGCTCATACAGTACATAGGGCCCAGCTATAAGTTTAGCGATACATGTGCCCATACAGTACATAGGGCCCAGCTATAAGTGCAGCGATAATTGTGCCCATACAGTACATAGGGACCAGCTATAAGTGCAGGGATACATGTGCCCATACAGTACATAGGGCCTGGCTATATGTTCAGTGATACATGTGCCCATACAGTACATAGGGCCACGCTATAAGTGCAGTGATACATGTGCCCATACAGTACATAGGGCCCAGCCATAAGTACAGTGATACATGTGCCCATACAGTACATAGGACCCAGCTATAAGTGCAGCGATACATGTGCCCATACAGTACATAGGGAACAGCTATAAGTGCAGGGATACATGTGCCCATACAGTACATAGGGCCCGGCTATAAGTGCAGCGATACATGTGCCCATACAGTACATAGGGCCTGGCTATATGTGCAGTGATACATGTGCCCATACAGTACATAGGGCCCGGCTGTAAGTGCAGTAATACATGTGCCCATACAGTACATAGGGCCCAGCTATAAGTGCAGCGATACATGTGCCCATACAGTACATAGGGCCCCGCTATAAGTGCAGCGATACATGTGCCCATACAGTACATAGGGCCCAGCTATAAGTGCAGCGATACGTGTGCCCATACAGTACATAGGGCCCAGCCGTAAGTGCAGCGATAGATGTGCCCATACAGTACATAGGGCCCCACTATAAGTGCAGCGATACATGTGCCCATACAGTACATAGGGCCCAGCTATAAGTGCAGCGATACATGTGCCCATACAATACATAGGGCCCAGCTGTAAGTACAGCGATACAGGTGCCCATACAGTACATAGGGCCCTGCTATAAGTGCAGTGATACATGTGCCCATACAGTACATAGGACCCGGCTATAAGTGCAGTGATACATGTGCCCATACAGTATATAGGACCCGGCTATAAGTGCAGTGATACATGTGCTCATACAGTACATAGGGCCCAGCTATAAGTGCAGTGATACATGTACTCATACAGTACATAGGACCCGGCTATAAGTGCAGTGATACATGTGCTCATACAGTACATAGGGCCCAGCTATAAGTGCAGTGATACATGTGCCCATACAGTACATAGGGCCCAGCTATAAGTGCAGTGATATATGTGCCCATACAGTACATAGGACCCGGCTATAAGTGCAGTGATACATGTGCCCATACAGTATATAGGACCCAGCTATAAGTGCAGTGATACATGTGTCCATACAGTACATAGCGACCAGCTACAAGTGCAGTGATACATGTGCCCATACAGTACATAGCGACCGGCTATAAGTGCAGTGATACATGTGCCCATACAGTACATAGGGCCCGGCTATAAGTGCAGTGATACATGTGCCCATAGAGTACATAGGACCCACCTATAAGTGCAGTGATACATGTGCCCATAGAGTACATAGGACCCACCTATAAGTGCAGTGATACATGTGCCCATACAGTATATAGGGCCCGGCTATAAGTGCAGTGATACATGTACCTATAGAGTACATAGGACCCAGCTATAAGTGCAGTGATACATGTGCCCATACAGTATATAGGGCCCAGCTATAAGTGCAGTGATACATGTGCCCATACAGTACATAGGGCCCAGCTATAAGTACAGTGATACATGTGCCCATACAGTACATAGGGCCCAGCTATAAGTACAGTGATACATGTGCCCATACAGTACATAGGGACCAGCTATAAGAGCAGTGATACATGTGCTCATACAGTACATAGGGACCAGCTATAAGTGCAGTGATACATGTAACCATACAGTACATAGGGCCCAGCTATAAGTGCAGGGATACATGTTCCCATACAGTACATAGGGCCCGGCTATAAGTGCAGTGATACATGTGCCCATACAGTACATAGGGCCCGGCTATAAGTGCAGTGATACATGTGCCCATACAGTACATAGGGCCCGGCTATAAGTGCAGTGATACATGTGCTCATACAGTACATAGGGACCGGCTATAACTGCAGTGATACATGTGCCTATCCAGTACATAGGGCTCAGCTATAAGTGCAGTGATACATGTGCCTATCCAGTACATAGGGCCCGGCTATAAGTGCAGTGATACATGTGCCCATACAGTTCATAGGGACCGGCTATAAGTGCAGTGCTACATGTGCCCATACAGTACATAGGGCCCAGCTATAAGTGCAGTGATACATGTGCCCATACAGTACATAGGGCCCAGCTATAAGTGCAGTGATACATGTGCCCATACAGTTCATAGGGACCGGCTATAAGTGCAGTGCTACATGTGCCCATACAGTACATAGGGCCCAGCCATAAGTGCAGTGATACATGTGCCCATACTGTACATAGGGCCTAGCTATAAGTGCAGTAATACATGTGCCCATACAGTACATAGGGCCCAGCTATAATTGCAGCGATACATGTGCCCATACAGTACATAGGGCCCCACTATAAGTGCAGCGATACATATGCCCATACAGTACATAGGGCCCCGCTATAAGTGCAGCGATACATGTGCCCATACAGTACATAGGGCCCAGCTATAAGTGCAGCGATACATGTGCCCATACAGTACATAGGGCCCAGCTGTAAGTGCAGCGATACATGTGCCCATACAGTACATAGGGCCCAGCTATAAGTGCAGTGATACATGTGCCCATACAGTACATAGGGCCCCACTATAAGTGCAGCGATACATGTGCCCATACAGTACATAGGGCCCAGCTATAAGTGCAGCGATACATGTGCCCATACAGTACATAGGGCCCAGCTGTAAGTACAGCGATACATGTGCCCATACAGTACATAGGGCCCGGCTTTAAGTGCAGCGATACATGTGCCCATACAGTACATAGGGCCCAGCTATAAGTGCAGTGATACATGTGCTCATACAGTACATAGGTCCCAGCTTTAAGTGCAGTGATACATGTGCCCATACAGTACATAGGGCCCAGCTATAAGTGCAGCGATACATGTGCCCATACAGTACATAGGGCCCAGCTGTAAGTACAGCGATACATGTGCCCATACAGTACATAGGGCCCGGCTTTAAGTGCAGCGATACATGTGCCCATACAGTACATAGGGCCCAGCTATAAGTGCAGTGATACATGTGCTCATACAGTACATAGGTCCCAGCTTTAAGTGCAGTGATACATGTGCTCATACAGTACATAGGGCCTAGCTATAAGTGCAGTGGTACATGTGCCCATACAGTACATAGGGCCCGGCTATAAGTGCAGTGATACATGTGCCCATACAGTACATAGGGCCCAGCTATAAGTGCAGTGATACATGTGCCCATACAGTACATAGGACCCAGCTATAAGTGCAGTGATATATGTGCCAATACAGTATATAGGACCCGGCTATAAGTGCGTGATACATGTGCCCATACAGTACATAGGGACCAGCTATAAGTGCAGTGATACATGTGCCCATACAGTACATAGGGACCAGCTGTAAGTGCAGCGATACATGTGCCCATACAATACATAGGGCCCGGCTATAAGTGCAGTGATACATGTGCCCATACAGTATATAGGGCCCAGCTATAAGTGCAGTGATACATGTGCCCATACAGTACATAGGGCCCAGCTATAAGTACAGTGATACATGTGCCCATACAGTACATAGGGACCAGCTATAAGTGCAGTGATACATGTGCCCATACACTACATAGGGCTTAGCCATAAGTACAGTGATACATGTGACCATACAGTACATAGGGCCCGGCTATAAGTGCAGTGATACATGTGCCCATACAGTACATAGGGACCAGCTATAAGTGCAGCGATACATGTGCTCATACAGTACATAGGGACCAGCTATAAGTGCAGTGATACGTGTGCCCATACAGTACATAGGGACCAGCTATAAGTGCAGTGATACATGTGCCCATACAGTACATAGGGCCCAGCTATAGGTGCAGTGATACATGTGCCCATACAGTACATAGGGACCGGCTATAAGTGCAGTGATACATGTGCCCATACAGTACATAGGGCCCAGCTATAAGTGCAGCGATACATGTGCTCATACAGTACATAGGGACCAGCTATAAGTGCAGCGATACAGGTGCCCATACAGTACATAGGGCCCGGCTATAAGTGCAGCGATACATGTGCTCATACAGTACATAGGGACCAGCTATAAGTGCAGCGATACATGTGCCCATACAGTACATAGGGCCCGGCTATAAGTGCAGCGATACATGTGCTCATACAGTACATAGGGACCAGCTATAAGTGCAGCGATACATGTGCCCATACAGTACATAGGGCCCAGCTATAAGTGCAGCGATACATGTGCTCATACAGTACATAGGGA
Organism: Taudactylus pleione; assembly: GCA_031769625.1. NCBI lineage: Eukaryota > Metazoa > Chordata > Amphibia > Anura > Myobatrachidae > Taudactylus > Taudactylus pleione. The sequence goes on from JAUIMM010000230.1 coordinate 3,793,834, forward strand.
CCGGCTATAAGTGCTGCTATTTTCAGGGTTAGTTGGTTTGGTAAAAGAATTTCAAGTATTTGCAAAGTTTACAAAATCGGTAAATCGGTGACGCTCCTTTCTCTGTGTGTGTTATTGGGGGAGAGAAATGTGACTGTCTCAGTTGTGTTTTGCTTTTCTTGCAGTCTCTTCCCGTCTCATTGTGACCTCACACTGTCGGTTCTCTTTGCCCATAAAAGGAACAAAACTAAATAGCAGGAAATAAGGAGTAGGCATGCCAGGAGGGACCCCCCCTCCGCTCTCTCCGCATACAAGTCATACAGCTATATGACAGCCTCCTGTAGCTGCATAGTGTATCCCCTGCCTATCCCCTCCTGAGTGCACATTCCCCAGGCACACAACCCCCTCCCCCTGATCACAGGCTGCACGTCACCTATATATTCGGCAGATGTACACAGCCATTATCTCACACACCTCCCTCGCCCATTGCTGTGCAGCTACTTGGTGTAGTAAAGACACCTGAGCCTGAATCTGCGTCGCACTCAGGTCCGAAATGCTGCCTTGCGTTGCTGATTTTAGCCACCTGCGTGGGTGCCCTAACGATTACACGCATCTTATTGTATTCCCGGGTGACTGACTCGGATGGATCTTAGATGATTCTCTCAGTCCTAAATTGGGAGTTTCTGGGTGTCAACTAGGGAAGAGAACCGTCTCGCGGGCGTGAAGCCACAGTTACGCCATATTCTAAGTAGCGATGAGTGGTTCGGTTCTACTCGGTTCTTTTCACCAAATTAGCGCAAGTTCAGATTTATGGTACTGCCTATCTCAAACATGTGAGAGCCCATAAGATTCGGTTTTTATATACGAACTTAACCGAGCCATAACCGGAGCGCTCGTCCCTCATTCTGAGTGGTGTGTATGCTGTGGTGGCAGACGGTGTCGTGCACCCACTGTGCGGTAGGATTAAGTGGTGATACTAACAATGACAGCTGCGCTGTGCTAGTATTATGAATGCGGCCGCATTCGGGCTTGCGTGCGACACAGAATCGTGGCCTATATGCGGAAGTTAAGTGGACCATTCACTAGCACACAATGGCAACCACTGCGTTGTGACCTCACAGAGGCACGAGGTGGGCAGGATGTGCTGTGATGATGTGAAGTGCGCCAAGAAGCCCCATCCACCTCAGTGCCCCCCCTGAGTGGGCAGGAGAGTGATGATGTAATTAGTATTATCGTATACTTTGTCCCACCCACTTAGTAACATGGATGACATCACACCCAGCAGTATAGAAAGTGGTCATGCATGATGAATGTATTTAGGAATATATAAATACTGGCCGTTTGGACCTGTTGTAGTCTGGGTCCGACCCACCCTACTATACTTACTGCAGGGTTCCCCTTACTGATCTGTTCCTTCTCTGTCACTTAAGCATAATGGGGGGGGTGGCTGGGTAGCGTGGCATTACGGAGATAGGACAGGTCATAGCGCTTTATTAGATAGATATTATTCTGATGAGACTTTACCTAGTGTCTATGATGGTGTTTGCATGTCGGCCTGCAGAGCTCACCATTCACTATACAGCCATGTCTGTCTGCTCCCAGACCTCTCCAATAAACCAGTCACCAAACAGAAAGCTGGGGGCAGTGGCCTGATACCAAGGGGACATGTGTGACATCATGGGGGCTGGTAATGACATCATTAGAGGCGTGTTCACTTCCAGAGGGCAGAAAACAAGGCAGGGAGCAAACAGGTGCAGACACAACCTCCAAAGTTTGCTCATGACAGACAAAAAAAAAAAATATATATATATTTTTTTTTTTTTAAGTATGTCCATATAACACTTGGGCACTCACACAATGACAAAAGCCAATTCATACATAGTAAATGACAAACAGACCTGGTACTTTTCCAGAAATGGAATTTCCCATGCAGAAAGATCAGCACAGGAGCCTGTAAGCAGCTGGGGAGCAAATTTATTTTTATTTATTTATTTATTTATTAACAGTTTCCTATATAGCGCAGCATATTCCGTTGCGCTTTACAATTGGAAACATTGATAGAACAAAACAGGGTAATAACAGACAGACATAGAGGTAAGAGGGCCCTGCTCGGAAGCTTACAATCTATAGGGAAATAGGCATTGATACACAAGGAGAGGTGCTATATATATTGCAATTTGGTCCGGCCAGAATGCAGAGTTCCTTGGTTGGCTGCATGATCCAGTCACACAGGAATGTCGGCAAAATGTCAGGAGTATGTGAAAGAAAGACAATATGTTAGGTAATGTGTGGACTGTGAGAGGGGATGTGATAAGACATGGAAGCTATGAAGGTTATGTGGTCAGTTCTGGAATCTGATAAGCTTGTCTGAAGAGGTGAGTTTTCAGGGAACGCTTGAAGGATTGAAGAGTAGAGGTAAGTCTTATTGTGTGTGGTAAGGCATTCCATAGAGTGGGTGCAGCCCGAAGAAAGTCCTGTAACCGTAAATGGGAGCAAGTAATGCGCGGGGATGAGAGACGCAGATCTTGTGCTGAGCGCAGAGGGCGGGTTGGGAGATATTTTGAGATGAGTGAAGAGATGTATGTTGGTGTAATTCGGTTAATGGCCTTATGTGTAAGTAACAGTATTTTGTATTGAATACGGTAGAAAACTGGCAACCAATGGAGGGACTGACAGAGCGGGGCAGCAGACGATGAACGTTTGGCAAGGAAGATAAGCCTCGCAGCTGCATTCATAATGGATTGTAATGGCGATAGCCTGTTTTTGGGAAGACCAGTAAGGAGACTATTGCAATAGTCAATGCGGGAAATAATGAGTGCATGGATTAGAGTTTTTGCAGTGTCTTGTGTGAGATATGGTCGAATTTTGTATATGTTTTTTAGATGTATGTAACATGATTTTGAGACAGATTGAATGTGGGGAACAAAGGACAGTTCCGAATCAAGGATGACACCAAGGCAGCGAGCTTGTGGGGCGGGGTGGATTGTTGAGTTATTAACAGTGATAAAGAGATCAGATTGGTAACTGTTATTGGCTGGTGGAAATATAATTAATTCTGTTTTAGAAATATTAAGTTTCAGGTAGCGAGATGACATCCAAGATGAAATGGCAGAAATACATTCAGTGACACGGACCAATACAGATGGTGATAAATCTGGAGAGGATAGGTACATTTGAGTATCATCCGCATACAGATGGTACTGAAATCCAAAAGAGCGGATTAGTTTGCCAAGAGAGGTGGTATAGATTGAGAATAGCAAAGGACCTAAGACAGAGCCTTGCGGTACTCCAACTGATAGAGGCAACGAAGAGGAGGCAGAATCAGAAAAACGAACAGAAAAAGAGCGATCAGATAGGTAGGAAGAGAACCAAGAAAGGGCTGTGTCCTTAAGACCTAGGGATTGTAATGTTTGTACGAGAAAGAGAGTGGTCAACAGTGTCAAAAGCAGCAGAGAGATCCACGTTCCTCCCCACGCATTACACATATATAGTGTGAATAAACCTGGAAACTCTGATGGATTCTTATGTGTCCTACATCTGTCCTCAATACGCCAGGTATATTGCGCCATATTGGCGAGTGAGTGAGCCACAAGGTCCAAAGCAGCCCTGCTGCTCCAGTACTGCTCGACCATCAGCATTTACTTCACCTTGAAGTGTAGCTCATATGTACTGTGCTTTGATACAAATGTTGCTATAGCTATCAGTCTGTGGTCCGTTTGTTACACAGTGTCATAATCACTGGGAACATTGGGCCTGATTCTGAGCCGCTCGTTAACAGCAGTACCCTCGTTGCGTTCCGATGTTGAGAAAGCGCGCATGCGTCGGTGTAACACTGCGCATGTGCGTACGGCATATTGCGAGCTTTTTTTGTCTCGTTCGTCAAATAGCGTACAGGAAGTGACATGTCAAATGTGATTGACAGAACAGGGCGTTTTTGGGCGTTGACGGGGGTGGAGATGGAAAAACGCAGGCGTGGCGAGGCATTTTTGGGGCGTACATACATTATCAGATGCGAACGTCAAATGTGTTCGTACCAACTCATACGTCACTGGATGATCCTCTTTCCGTTCAAAATGCTCGCACAGCTTAGGGTCTGGATTACTCGACCACATTGGCGATGGCCTTCTCCTCCGTCCCGGCCCTCCACGATGTTGCATCGATTAATCACGGCTTGTCAGAAAAACAATTAGTGTTGTATTGAAAACCGGCTTGTAATGTGTTTTGAAATCAGTTTTTTGGGTTAGCACAAAACTGTACGCAGGTGGAAATCATAGCTGCTAATGTCAGGATTACACAATCAATTAGCGTACATTTGTTGGTGGTTTTTTTTAGGTTGATATTTGGTTTTTGGGCTATTGTAACAATAATGTCATCATGTTTGTGTGTATTTTTCCATTTTGCTTTTGTCTGGAGAATTTGCATCCTTATGTAAATTTTAAAGTGTTCCTTAAAGGGCCCTTTTGTTTTTTATTTCATTTAAATTTTTGGGGAGCTCGTTTTTGCCTGGTGGGCCAGGATTAAATGTAAACTATTTCTACAATAATGTCAGAATACAATGTCGAATATTTGTTAAAAATTTATTGGAAACTAAAAACATTTTCATGCACATTTTTGGCCCAAACATTTTTGGCAGTGTTATTCCCAAAAAATTTTTTATTTGTGCAAACATAAAAGGTATGGAAACTTAAAGCTAAAAATTAAAAACAATTCACAAGAAAGGAGAGGGAAGTTTTGGCCAGAAAGGAATATGGGGCAAGCACAGAAGGAGTGTGGGAAAAGTAGCCAGTGCTGTCACCGTTTTTTCCCCCGTTTGGCTGGGGGAGGGAGGGCGCCAGACCGGGTCCGGGATGTCATCGGGCTGGCCCGTCCAGAGGCAGATGTTGTTACCTCTGGACTAGGCACAGGGCTAGGCACATTTGGAGGATTGGCTGATGTTGTGCCAGAGGTGGAGGATCCTGATGTTCCGGCAGGAAGGGAGGTCGGCTCCACCATGTGCTGGCGAACGAGCTGCTCCAGGGCATTGGCGATGCGGATGTTGGCCCTGGTATTTTCCGCCAGGGCCTGACCAATGGTCACGTTGGCCGCAGCATTTTGCTCCAGGGCCTCAGCCACCCGTACCAGACTGGCGTCCATTCTCTGCAGAGTCTCCGTATGGAAATCCGATTTAAAATTGAGTTCTGTGAGGAGGGACACTGCCTGCGTGGGGGATTGCCCTGGACTGGCTTCTGCAGGGTCCTCAGCCGGATGTACTAGTTCCTCCCCTGCAGAGCCAGCAGAAATTCTGCGGCCAAGGCTCCCCTCTGGAGCAGACTCATCCGCCTGTGTCTCTGTTGGCAGAATGATAAAAGAGTCACATTAGAATCTACATATTGGCACAATAACATTTCTGAGTTGGTGACATCACAATATTTACCTTGGACAACATGAGGAGCCGCAAAGTCTGGCATGTCCGTATCCATGTTGGACACGCCAAACACCTCCACAGCCTGCACACACCCCTGTGCCAGCTCTTCTAAATCATTCAACTCCAATGACACAGGGGTGTGGTCCCCCACCTGTACCCCTTGCATGCCTAGCCCTGTCCGCCAGTTTTTGCTTCAGGCGATATTTGAAGTCGGCCCATCTGTGGGTGAAAATGGAACCATTATACTTTTTTTTATGGGTTTTGGTTTTAGGGGGGTCAAGTTTTTACTTACCGCCGTTTGACATCCCGGGCTAGACGGACATAATCACCCACCCTATTGACAGCACTGGCTACCTCCTCCCACATTCTCCACTTCTGGCTTAGACTCATATTCCTGTCTGCCTGTGGCAGGATGTCCACACACTTCTGTATCAAAACCTCCATCTCCTTTCTTGTGAATTGTGGCTGCCTTTTCATTTTGCCAGCTTTGGCCGGAATACTGGGCCCAGCAGCCTCTTCCATGTCATCCTCCTCACCTATTTGTTTAAATGTTGAGAAATTTAAGCTTCACAACTTGCACTATATTATGTTTCAAATTAATCATTGTTTGGAAATGCCTGAAAGACTTACCGCCAGACTGTTGGCCATTGTTTCCCTGGTCTGTAGCCATTTCTTATCTCCAAACAAGAAATACACCAGAACGTTTTTTTTGGCTCGTGACGTATTTATACATGCGTCCTTATTTTTCGGCCGCATCATTGATTGTGCGTTCCTATGATCCCTCCTTAATTTGTGCGGGAAACGAAACAATATTTATGGCTTGGGGCGTCTCGAGTCGAGGTGGCGGTTGTTGGTTGTTGGAGGTTACGTTGGTCGGAGTGGATTGTTGGCGGGATTTGGATTTGGCGTTGTTGGGAGTTGTTTTTGGTTTGTCTTTTTGTGTAATTTTTTTCCGTTCGCTTTTTTTCTTGTTTTTTTTTTTGTTGTGTATTTTTTTGGTAAGTTTTTGGCCATCTAACTTTTGTTCAATTTGTGTCTCCTTCTTTTTGTGAATTTTGGCTCGTTAATTTTTTAAAATTTCTCCTTTGTTAGGTTTCTTTTGGCTCTGCCCCAACGACCTTTTGATCCGGAGACTTATATATTCTCTATTGGTAAGTTTATTTTTTCACTTGTTTATTAAATGTTCATGTTTTTTTTAACGCAACTTTGTTTGACCTTACACTTTTAACCTTTGGTTTTGTGAGTCCGAAATCTATGAAATAATTCGTGTTTTTATATCTGCGTATTTTTGGACTTGTATTTGCGAAGTAATTAGCGCATTTTTATCTGTTTCTCTTGTGACTTGTATTTGCGAACTAATTAGCGCATTTTTATCTGTTTCTCTTGTGACTTGTATTTGCGAACTAATTAGCGCATTTTTATCTGTTTCTCTTGTGACTTGTATTTGCGAACTAATTAGCGCATTTTTATCTGTTTCTATTGTGACTTGTATTTGCGAACTAATTAGCACATTTTTATCTGTTTCTCTTGTGACTTGTATTTGCGAACTAATTAGCGCATTTTTATCTGTTTCTATTGTGACTTGTATTTGCGAACTAATTAGCACATTTTTATCTGTTTCTATTGTGACTTGTATTTGCGAAATAATTAGCGCATTTTTAAATGCTTATTTCGACCCGTGAAATTGGTTGTGTTTTCCCTTTAGCATTTGTTTAATACATTTGGGCCCAAATTGAGGTAGTCTGCGCACTGTCGTTTTGCTCTTTGCCCAAATGTGTGTTTCTCCTCTTTTATGTTTTGTCTTGCACCCAATTTAGATTCCTAAATGCCCACCCTAAATTGTTGCATTGTTTATTTGTGATTATTTATAGGTTTGGGCAATCATGACAATACCCCGGCATGTAAGCATCATTGGATTGTATCATCAAGCTAAGTAAAATTTCAAATATTTTTTGGGAAAAAAGCCTTACATTCAAATCTTGCCATTTCAGGTTGATCTTGGTCGGATTGTTCTGGCCATGCTCCCGGAAGCCGACCAACCTCAATCTCGTCCCAGGCGTAGGCATCGTAGGCGTGCAAGGCCCCAGATATATCGAACACGTGTCACCCTTTTTGGAATGCCCGATGATGAGGTGTTAAGACGCTACCGTCTTCCGCCCAAAATCATCATAGACACTCTCTCATTAATAGAGAGTGATCTTGAGCGGCAAATTGACAGTCCAACAGCAATACCACCACTTACGCAATTTATGGCGGTGTTACATTTCTGTGCCTCAGGATCGTTTCAAACAACGGTGGGAATAGTGGCGGGAATCTCACAATCCTCCTTTTCCCGGATCCTGAGGGCAGTGATGGAGGCCCTTTTCAAGCACCTCCATCATTTTATTAAAATGCCTTTGGATATGGGTGCCCTTAGTGTGGCCAAGGCCAATTTTACCAAATAGCTGGCTTCCCACACATCATAGGGGTTGTGGATGGTACTCACATACCACTTCAGCCTCCAGCACGGCTGGAGGCCATATTTTGCAACCGGAAACACTATCACTCCCTGAATGTAATGGTGGTATGTGATGCCTCCCTGCAGATCCTGTCCCTGAATGCAAAATTACCCGGAAGTGCACATGACTCATTCGTCATCTGGCAATCAGGGATATGGCACAAATTAAACAACCTACAAGCTGGTGATGCGTGGCTTCTGGGAAAGTGGAGACCTTTAGTACATAACAATGTTAAGCTTGATACACAGTGATCCTGATGTTGTCACTTCTTTTTCACAGGAGACAGTGGCTACCCTTGCACTCACTGGCTGCTCACTCCTTATTTGGCTCCCACACCAGGGCCACAAAGTAATTTTAATTCCGCACTTACAGCCACCAGGCAAGTGGTGGAGCGCTGTATCGGCCTTTTAAAAGGCCGATTCAGATGCCTCCACCGCTCTGGTGGCGAGCTCATGTATTTGCCGGATATGGTTTTGAAAATTGTGGTCCTGTGTGGGATATTTCACAACATCGCCATAAGGAGTGGTGTCCCAATGCAGCCAGAGGATGCCTTACCTGAGGATGGCCCCCCCGAGGTTGGTCGGAGGTCAGTATGTGGTGGGGCCATACGCGATGATGTGGTGGCCAGATATTTTAGGTAATTATTTGCAACACAAAAGTGTTTAGACACAATGTGGTAAGGATTTTTGGAGAACATCTAATTAATTGGTTTTTTTTTTCCCATCTTCTGTTTGATTTCATAATCTTTGGGCCTCAAACGATGACTACTTCCTGCTACCCTAAAAAATCCTTCATGGGGACACATTGAATATATATTCGGGAACCCATATTGCAACGCCACATTTGTGGAATCATGTTGGCATGCTCCTTCGTCAACCAGTTCTTGATTTTTCATTTCTTTTTTCATATGGTGTTTTATGGGTTGTATTTTTGTTAATCACTGTGTGTATTGTTTGTGAGTGAACACTTTGTTATTTTAGTTATGTTGTGAATAAATGTTTTGAGAGTGTAATTTCGGTCATTTTATTGCCCATTACAAGCAAGTGTAACCAGGTTCACCCACGTTAAAATTTAATAAGGGGTAATCCTGTAATGACGCAAGTTGAGCTAAATTTAAAGATGTTTTCTGGGTCAAAACCAACACCAAAAGGAATCCTGTACAATCAGTTGGCTTTGTAACTCGGCCTAAGCAGGTTGCCCCCCAAATTGGAACCTGTAAAATGTAGTAATATATAAATTGTCAAACACAAAAAAAGGCCAATCAGATTGTTACTGTTAGGTGTTTCTTGTGCCTGTTTTCCTACAAAATACAACACACAATCTTAGTGACAATAATTGCAAATACTTGCTGGAAGAGTCTACTTATGTCAGTGTAAACAATCTCAGATTTGGAGACAAGGAATGAGACAGAACGTTAAGATTAAAATTTTATTGTAGACAACTATTTTTTAAGAAAAAAAAAAATTTAGGGACGCAGGATGACAGACATATGGTCAAGGACCACCAGCAGCCCGATGACGTAGCCCCGTATCCTTTCTACGCATCCGGCTAAGTCCGCCAAACGCCTCTGTTCCTCTGTGGGTTAGAAAAGTGTGGGGCTTAATACATAAATAATGAAACCACATTAAAAAACAAGCCAAACAAAGCTAACCAAAAATTACAATATTGTGACCAAAAGCAGATTTACCCCAAAAAAACCAAGGCCCAAAAAATGGACACCCCAAAAATTGCTAGAAAAAACATCAGATTCTGACAGGTGTGATATGTGTATGGGGAAATCAGCAGTAAAAGGTAAAGACAAACAGAAATCTACACCAAATTCTCACAAACCCCCCAAAAAAAGGCACAGACACAGGATTACATACAAACAGTTTTTTCTAAAAACTAAAAAAAACAAAAAACATACCGTTCAAAATAACGCCCGGTACAGAAGCCACTCCCTCGTCCTCCTCGGAGGTGCAAACATTCCCCAACGAGGTTGGAAGGGTGATTTGGGATTCAGGGGAGGGGGTAGTTACGAGAGGGGTGGTTGGAGGAGAGGGGGAATTGGGATGGAGGGGAAGGAGCCCCGAAACATCTTCAACAGGGTCTGTGCAGGCTGGGGAGGAGGAGGAAATAAGGGAATTTTGGGGTGTGGATGTTTGGCTTGGGGTTGGGGAGAGGGGCCGAGAGCGCCGTCTTTGACGGCAATGACGCCGTAGTCTTTGCTCTGCCCCTAAAAGATGGGAAACAAATTGTGGTTATTTTCAACCCAGACCTAGTTAGACACTAATTTTTGACAACACAAATATGTAAACATGGCCATGCAGATATGAATACAAAGAATAAAGAGGGCATACATGAAAACATGGCCATGCACATATGAGTACAAAGAATAAAGAGGACATACATGAAAACATGGCCATGCACATATGAGTACAAAGATAAACATGAAAACCACAGTCCAAAAAATGTACTTTCCGCGATCTGCATGCGAAAGCATGCCGGCAAGCGGGGCGTCCGCCGTTGCAGGTCGGACCACCTGCGCTCCAGCTGGCCGATCTGGTGGCGTGAGCCGAAGGAACGCAGGCGGCCACGTACCTCCGCATATGCGGAACGCTTTTCCCTATTGGTGATGGGGGGAGGCTGGCTGGTGATCCGCCTGTCCATGACCTCGATTAACGCCATCAGCTCGCGCCTGGTGAATGCCGAGGCTCTCATGATGGCAATGGTGTATTTTCTAAAAATCATTTTTAATAAAGACCCGAAAATAAATTTGATTTGCTAATGTATTTGGGGAATTAACAGGACCAATTCTATTGGTTAGTGTATGAGTCATGTGTTCGACAGGGCCCCAAATCTACTGAGAGTTATGATAGGCTTGATGCAGTGACATGCGTAAGCAAATGAACCCAGGAAAATATGCGTGGTTAAAAACAAATAAAACAAATGTTTAATTGGCTCAAACATGTATTTTGACAAATAAAAGCGAATGTTTAAGCCGTACGTATTCTGCGGGGAAACACAAACACGGACAAGATTAAAGTTTATTGCATTGTCCAAAAAAAAAAAAGAGCAATTAAGTTAATTGATATATTGATTGGCATGATACGATTGAGGGAGGTAGGCAGAATAAAGGAGCAGTTAATCGGAATCTGACAGTCCTACTTCCGGTTTGTACTTGTGCGTGCGTTCCCTTCAAGCCACATTGGGGATATACGCTCGCTATTTGGCACGCTCGTTAGTTAGAGGAGGGGTCGGTAGAGTTTGGGGAGGATGTTTAGATGCGTTCGAAATTACGAGCGAGTGTTTGAATTAACATATGTCTGTACGTACGCCGAACGTACGAAAGGCCACTTGCGTCCGGGTCTGAATGAGGGCCATTATCTCTATTATTGGATGCGGAGTCACTACTGTGCACAGTTTTTATTATTCGATCTGGAAAGGGACTTTGGCAGGGGATTGGAGATCATTATCCACCGGCTGCTATATTTATATTTATATTTATATGTACTATTGTAATTTTGTATAATATATGTTTTTTTAGGATTGCTTTTCTTTAGAAACCCTATTTAGAGATTATTCACATATCATATGTGCATACCAATAAATGTTATTTTAAATAATATTTTATATTTATGATTTTTTATACTCAATATTTTTCCTATCTGCTGTGATTTATTAGCGCCGTCTATCTACTATTTGTGTTTTGGTGTAGATTGTTGGGGGTGTGGCAGACCCCTGATAGGTGCGCTGCTTTTTTTGACTAGCAGATATAGCACACAGTGCACCCACACTAGCGCCTTAGCTATTTTATTAGCTGCTAGCATTGGGTGTCTTTTTCTGCCAAAAATGCATCTAAGCTGTAATACGATGCGACTAGGATGCACCAGGAGTCTGCGCTGAGTAATGTGATATGTGACACCTGTATATCTGTGTGCTCCTGAGTCTGTATATGGGAGACAGCGCTGAGTAATGTGATAGGTGACACCTGTATATCTGTGTGCTCCTGAGTCTGTATATAGGGAGACTGTGCAGAGTAATGTGATATGTGACACCTGTATATCTGTGTGCTCCTGAGTCTGTATATAGGGAGACTGTGCAGAGTAATGTGATATGTGACACCTGTATATCTGTGTGCTCCTGAGTCTGTATATAGGGAGACTGTGCAGAGTAATGTGATATGTGACACCTGTATATCTGTGTGCTCCTAAGTCTGTATATGGAGACTGTGCTGAGTAATGTGATATGTGACACCTGTATATCTGTGTGCTCCTGAGTCTGTATATGGAGACTGCGCTGAGTAATGTGATAGGTGACACCTGTATATCTGTGTGCTCCTGAGTCTGTATATAGGAGACTGCGCTGAGTAATGTGATATGTGACACCTGTATATCTGTGTGCTCCTGAGTCTGTATATAGGAGACTGCGCTGAGTAATGTGATAGGTGACACCTGTATATCTGTGTGCTCCTGAGTCTGTATATAGGAGACTGCGTTGAGTAGTGTGATATGTGACACCTGTATATCTGTGTGCTCCTGAGTCTGTATATGGGAGACTGCGCTGAGTAATATGATATGTGACACCTGTATATCTGTGTGCTCCTGAGTCTGTATATGGGAGACTGCGCTGAGTAATGTGATATGTGACACCTGTATATCTGTGTGCTCCTGAGTCTGTATATGGGAGACTGCGCTGAGTAATGTGATATGTGACACCTGTATATCTGTGTGCTCCTGAGTCTGTATATGGGAGACTGCGCTGAGTAATGTGATATGTGACACCTGTATATCTGTGTGCTCCTGAGTCTGTATATGGGAGACTGCGCTGAGTAATGTGATATGTGACACCTGTATATCTGTGTGCTCCTGAGTCTGTATATGGAAGACTGCGCTGAGTAATGTGATATGTGACACCTGTATATCTGTGTGCTCCTGAGTCTGTATATGGGAGACTGCGCTGTGTAATGTGATATGTGACACCTGTATATCTGTGTGCTCCTGAGTCTGTATATAGGAGACTGCGCTGAGTAATGTGATATGTGACACCTGTATATCTGTGTGCTCCTGAGTCTGTATATGGGAGACTGCGCTGAGTAATGTGATATGTGACACCTGTATATCTGTGTGCTCCTGAGTCTGTATATGGGAGACTGCGCTGAGTAATGTGATATGTGACACCTGTATATCTGTGTGCTCCTGAGTCTGTATATAGGAGACTGCGCTGAGTAATGTGATAGGTGACACCCATTATATCTGTGTGCACCTGAGGCTGTATATGGGAGACAGAGCTGAGTAATGTGATAGGTGACACCCATTATATCTGTGTGCACCTGAGGCTGTATATGGGAGACTACGCTGAGTAATGTGATAGGTGACACCTGTATATCTGTGTGCTCCTGAGCCTGTATATGGGAGACTGTGCTGGGTAATGTGATATGTGACACCTGTATATCTGTGTGCTCCTGAGTCTGTATATGGAGACTGCGCTGAGTAATGTGATATGTGACACCTGTATATCTGTGTGCTCCTGAGTCTGTATATAGGAGTCTGCGCTGAGTAATGTGATATGTGACACCTGTATATCTGTGTGCTCCTGAGTCTGTATATGGGAGACTGCGCTGAGTAATGTGATATGTGACACCTGTATATCTGTGTGCTCCTGAGTCTGTATATAGGAGACTGCGCTGAGTAATGTGATATGTGACACCTGTATATCTGTGTGCTTCTGAGTCTGTATATGGGAGTCTGCGCTGAGTAATGTGATATGTGACACCTGTATATCTGTGTGCTCCTGAGTCTGTATATGGAGACTGCGCTGAGTAATGTGATATGTGACACCTGTATATCTGTGTGCTCCTGAGTCTGTATATAGGAGACTGCGCTGAGTAATGTGATATGTGACACCTGTATATCTGTGTGCTCCTGAGTCTGTATATGGGAGACTGCGCTGAGTAATGTGATATGTGACACCTGTATATCTGTGTGCTCCTGAGTCTGTATATGGGAGACTGCGCTGAGTAATGTGATATGTGACACCTGTATATCTGTGTGCTCCTGAGTCTGTATATGGGTGACTGCGCTGAGTAATGTGATATGTGACACCTGTATATCTGTGTGCTCCTGAGTCTGTATATAGGATACTGCGCTGAGTAATGTGATATGTGACATCCATTATATCTGTGTGCACCTGAGGCTGTATATGGGAGACACAGCTGAGTAATGTGATATGTGACACCCATTATATCTGTGTGCACCTGAGGCTGTATATGGGAGACTGCGCTGAGTAATGTGATAGGTGACACCTGTATATCTGTGTGCTCCTGAGTCTGTATATGGGAGACTGCGCTGAGTAATGTGATATGTGACTCCTGTATATCTGTGTGCTCCTGAGTCTGTATATAGGAGACTGCGCTGAGTAATGTGATATGTGACACCTGTAAATCTGTGTGCACCTGAGTCTGTATAAGGAGACTGCGCTGAGTAATGTGATATGTAACACCTGTATATCTCTGTGCTCCTGAGTCTGTATATGGGAGACTGTGCTGAGTAATGTGATATGTGACACCTGTATATCTGTGTGCTCCTGAGTCTGTATATAGGAGACTGCGCTGAGTAATGTGATATGTGACACCCATTATATCTGTGTGCACCTGAGGCTGTATATGGGAGACAGAGCTGAGTAATGTGATATGTGACACCCATTATATCTGTGTGCACCTGAGGCTGTATATGGGAGACTGCGCTGAGTAATGTGATATGTCTCTGTGTGCTCCTGAGTCTGTATATGGGAGACTGCGCTGAGTAATGTGATATGTGACACCTGTATATCTGTGTGCTCCTGAGTCTGTATATAGGAGACTGCGCTAAGTAATGTGATATGTGACACCTGTATATCTGTGTGCTCCTGAGTCTGTATATGGGAGACTGCGCTGAGTAATGTGATATGTGACACCTGTATATCTGTGTGCTCCTGAGTCTGTATATAGGAGACTGCGCTGAGTAATGTGATATGTGACACCTGTATATCTGTGTGCTCCTGAGTCTGTATATAGGAGACTGCGCTGAGTAATGTGACATGTGACACCTGTATATCTGTGTGCTCCTGATTCTGTATATGGGAGACTGCGCTGAGTAATGTGATATGTGACACCTGTATATCTGTGTGCTCCTGTGTCTGTATATAGGAGACTGCGCTGTGTAATGTGATATGTGACACCTGTATATCTGTGTGCTCCTGAGTCTGTATATGGGAGACTGCGCTGAGTAATGTGATATGTGACACCTGTATATCTGTGTGCTCCTGAGTCTGTATATAGGAGACTGCGCTGAGTAATGTGATATGTGACACCTGTATATCTGTGTGCTCCTGAGTCTGTATATAGGAGACTGCGCTGAGTAATGTGACATGTGACACCTGTATATCTGTGTGCTCCTGATTCTGTATATGGGAGACTGCGCTGAGTAATGTGATATGTGACACCTGTATATCTGTGTGCTCCTGTGTCTGTATATAGGAGACTGCGCTGTGTAATGTGATATGTGACACCTGTATATCTGTGTGCTCCTGAGTCTGTATATAGGAGACTGCGCTGAGTAATGTGATAGGTGACACCTGTATATCTGTGTGCTCCTGAGTCTGTATAAAGGAGACTGCGTTGAGTAGTGTGATATGTGACACCTGTATATCTGTGTGCTCCTGAGTCTGTATATGGAGACTGTGCTGAGTAATGTGATATGTGACACCTGTATATCTGTGTGCTCCTGAGTCTGTATATGAGAGACTGCGCTGTGTAATGTGATATGTGACACCTGTATATCTATGTGCTCCTGAGTCTGTATATGAGAGACTGCGCTGTGTAATGTGATATGTGACACCTGTATATCTGTGTGCTCCTGAGTCTGTATATGGGAGACTGCGCTGAGTAATGTGATATGTGACACCTGTATATCTGTGTGCTCCTGAGTCTGTATATGAGAGACTGCGCTGAGTAATGTGATATGTGACACCTGTATATCTGTGTGCTCCTGAGTCTGTATATGGGAGACTGCGCTGAGTAATGTGATATGTGACACCTGTATATCTGTGTGCTCCTGAGTCTGTATATGGGAGACTGCGCTGAGTAATGTGATATGTGACACCTGTATATCTGTGTGCTCCTGAGTCTGTATATGGGAGACTGCGCTGAGTAATGTGATATATGACACCTGTATATCTGTGTGCTCCTAAGTCTGTATATGGAGACTGCGCTGAGTAATGTGATATGTGACACCTGTATATCTGTGTGCTCCTGAGTCTGTATATGGAGACTGCGCTGAGTAATGTGATAGGTGACACCTGTATATCTGTGTGCTCCTGAGTCTGTATATAGGAGACTGCGCTGAGTAATGTGATAGGTGACACCTGTATATCTGTGTGCTCCTGAGTCTGTATATAGGAGACTGCGCTGAGTAATGTGATAGGTGACACCTGTATATCTGTGTGCTCCTGAGTGTGTATATGGGAGACTGCGCTGAGTAATGTGATATGTGACACCTGTATATCTGTGTGCTCCTGAGTGTGTATATGGGAGACTGCGCTGAGTAATGTGATATGTGACACCTGTATATCTGTGTGCTCCTGAGTCTGTATATAGGAGACTGCGCTGAGTAATGTGATATGTGACAGCTGTATATCTGTGTGCTCCTGAGTCTGTATATAGGAGACTGCGCTGAGTAATGTGATATGTGACACCTGTATATCTGTGTGCTCCTGAGTCTGTATATAGGAGACTGCGCTGAGTAGTGTGATATGTGACACCTGTATATCTGTGTGCTCCTGAGTCTGTATATGGAGACTGCGCTGAGTAATGTGATATGTGACACCTGTATATCTGTGTGCTCCTGAGTCTGTATATGAGAGACTGCGCTGTGTAATGTGATATGTGACACCTGTATATCTATGTGCTCCTGAGTCTGTATATGAGAGACTGCGCTGTGTAATGTGATATGTGACACCTGTATATCTGTGTGCTCCTGAGTCTGTATATGGGAGACTGCGCTGAGTAATGTGATATGTGACACCTGTATATCTGTGTGCTCCTGAGTCTGTATATGAGAGACTGCGCTGAGTAATGTGATATGTGACACCTATATATCTGTGTGCTCCTGAGTCTGTATATGGGAGACTGCGCTGAGTAATGTGATATGTGACACCTGTATATCTGTGTGCTCCTGAGTCTGTATATGGGAGACTGCGCTGAGTAATATGATATGTGACACCTGTATATCTGTGTGCTCCTGAGTCTGTATATGGGAGACTGCGCTGAGTAATGTGATATGTGACACCTGTATATCTGTGTGCTCCTGAGTCTGTATATGGGAAACTGCGCTGAGTAATGTGATATGTGACACCTGTATATCTGTGTGCTCCTGAGTCTGTATATGGGAGACTGCGCTGAGTAATGTGATATGTGACACCTGTATATCTGTGTGCTCCTGAGTCTGTATATGGGAGACTGCGCTGAGTAATGTGATATGTGACACCTGTATATCTGTGTGCTCCTGAGTCTGTATATGGAAGACTGCGCTGAGTAATGTGATATGTGACACCTGTATATCTGTGTGCTCCTGAGTCTGTATATGGGAGACTGCGCTGTGTAATGTGATATGTGACACCTGTATATCTGTGTGCTCCTGAGTCTGTATATAGGAGACTGCGCTGAGTAATGTGATATGTGACACCTGTATATCTGTGTGCTCCTGAGTCTGTATATGGGAGACTGCGCTGAGTAATGTGATATGTGACACCTGTATATCTGTGTGCTCCTGAGTCTGTATATGGGAGACTGCGCTGAGTAATGTGATATGTGACACCTGTATATCTGTGTGCTCCTGAGTCTGTATATAGGAGACTGCGCTGAGTAATGTGATAGGTGACACCCATTATATCTGTGTGCACCTGAGGCTGTATATGGGAGACAGAGCTGAGTAATGTGATAGGTGACACCCATTATATCTGTGTGCACCTGAGGCTGTATATGGGAGACTACGCTGAGTAATGTGATAGGTGACACCTGTATATCTGTGTGCTCCTGAGCCTGTATATGGGAGACTGTGCTGGGTAATGTGATATGTGACACCTGTATATCTGTGTGCTCCTGAGTCTGTATATGGAAACTGCGCTGAGTAATGTGATATGTGACACCTGTATATCTGTGTGCTCCTGAGTCTGTATATAGGAGTCTGCGCTGAGTAATGTGATATGTGACACCTGTATATCTGTGTGCTCCTGAGTCTGTATATGGGAGACTGCGCTGAGTAATGTGATATGTGACACCTGTATATCTGTGTGCTCCTGAGTCTGTATATAGGAGACTGCGCTGAGTAATGTGATATGTGACACCTGTATATCTGTGTGCTTCTGAGTCTGTATATGGGAGTCTGCGCTGAGTAATGTGATATGTGACACCTGTATATCTGTGTGCTCCTGAGTCTGTATATGGGAGACTGCGCTGAGTAATGTGATATGTGACACCTGTATATCTGTGTGCTCCTGAGTCTGTATATGGGAGACTGCGCTGAGTAATGTGATATGTGACACCTGTATATCTGTGTGCTCCTGAGTCTGTATATGGGAGACTGCGCTGAGTAATGTGATATGTGACACCTGTATATCTGTGTGCTCCTGAGTCTGTATATGGGTGACTGCGCTGAGTAATGTGATATGTGACACCTGTATATCTGTGTGCTCCTGAGTCTGTATATAGGATACTGCGCTGAGTAATGTGATATGTGACATCCATTATATCTGTGTGCACCTGAGGCTGTATATGGGAGACACAGCTGAGTAATGTGATATGTGACACCCATTATATCTGTGTGCACCTGAGGCTGTATATGGGAGACTGCGCTGAGTAATGTGATAGGTGACACCTGTATATCTGTGTGCTCCTGAGTCTGTATATGGGAGACTGCGCTGAGTAATGTGATATGTGACTCCTGTATATCTGTGTGCTCCTGAGTCTGTATATAGGAGACTGCGCTGAGTAATGTGATATGTGACACCTGTAAATCTGTGTGCACCTGAGTCTGTATAAGAAGACTGCGCTGAGTAATGTGATATGTAACACCTGTATATCTCTGTGCTCCTGAGTCTGTATATGGGAGACTGTGCTGAGTAATGTGATATGTGACACCTGTATATCTGTGTGCTCCTGAGTCTGTATATAGGAGACTGCGCTGAGTAATGTGATATGTGACACCCATTATATCTGTGTGCACCTGAGGCTGTATATGGGAGACAGAGCTGAGTAATGTGATATGTGACACCCATTATATCTGTGTGCACCTGAGGCTGTATATGGGAGACTGCGCTGAGTAATGTGATATGTCTCTGTGTGCTCCTGAGTCTGTATATGGGAGACTGCGCTGAGTAATGTGATATGTGACACCTGTATATCTGTGTGCTCCTGAGTCTGTATATAGGAGACTGCGCTAAGTAATGTGATATGTGACACCTGTATATCTGTGTGCTCCTGAGTCTGTATATGGGAGACTGCGCTGAGTAATGTGATATGTGACACCTGTATATCTGTGTGCTCCTGAGTCTGTATATAGGAGACTGCGCTGAGTAATGTGATATGTGACACCTGTATATCTGTGTGCTCCTGAGTCTGTATATAGGAGACTGCGCTGAGTAATGTGACATGTGACACCTGTATATCTGTGTGCTCCTGATTCTGTATATGGGAGACTGCGCTGAGTAATGTGATATGTGACACCTGTATATCTGTGTGCTCCTGTGTCTGTATATAGGAGACTGCGCTGTGTAATGTGATATGTGACACCTGTATATCTGTGTGCTCCTGAGTCTGTATATGGGAGACTGCGCTGAGTAATGTGATATGTGACACCTGTATATCTGTGTGCTCCTGAGTCTGTATATAGGAGACTGCGCTGAGTAATGTGATATGTGACACCTGTATATCTGTGTGCTCCTGAGTCTGTATATAGGAGACTGCGCTGAGTAATGTGACATGTGACACCTGTATATCTGTGTGCTCCTGATTCTGTATATGGGAGACTGCGCTGAGTAATGTGATATGTGACACCTGTATATCTGTGTGCTCCTGTGTCTGTATATAGGAGACTGCGCTGTGTAATGTGATATGTGACACCTGTATATCTGTGTGCTCCTGAGTCTGTATATGGGAGACTGCGCTGTGTAATGTGATATGTGACACCTGTATATCTGTGTGCTCCTTAGTCTGTATATAAGAGACTGCGCTGTGTAATGTGATATGTGACACCTGTATATCTGTGTGCTCCTGAGTCTGTATATAGGAGACTGCGCTGAGTAATGTGATATGTGACACCTGTATATCTGTGTGCTCCTGAGTCTGTATATGGGAGACTGCGCTGAGTAATGTGATATGTGACACCTGTATATCTGTGTGCTCCTGAGTCTGTATATAGGAGACTGCGCTGAGTAATGTGATAGGTGACACCCATTATATCTGTGTGCACCTGAGGCTGTATATGGGAGACAGAGCTGAGTAATGTGATAGGTGACACCCATTATATCGGTGTGCACCTGAGGCTGTATATGGGAGACTACGCTGAGTAATGTGATAGGTGACACCTGTATATCTGTGTGCTCCTGAGCCTGTATATGGGAGACTGTGCTGGGTAATGTGATATGTGACACCTGTATATCTGTGTGCTCCTGAGTCTGTATATGGAGACTGCGCTGAGTAATGTGATATGTGACACCTGTATATCTGTGTGCTCCTGAGTCTGTATATAGGAGTCTGCGCTGAGTAATGTGATATGTGACACCTGTATATCTGTGTGCTCCTGAGTCTGTATATGGGAGACTGCGCTGAGTAATGTGATATGTGACACCTGTATATCTGTGTGCTCCTGAGTCTGTATATAGGAGACTGCGCTGAGTAATGTGATATGTGACACCCATTATATCTGTGTGCACCTGAGGCTGTATATGGGAGACAGAGCTGAGTAATGTGATATGTGACACCCATTATATCTGTGTGCACCTGAGGCTGTATATGGGAGACTGCGCTGAGTAATGTGATATGTCTCTGTGTGCTCCTGAGTCTGTATATGGGAGACTGCGCTGAGTAATGTGATATGTGACACCTGTATATCTGTGTGCTCCTGAGTCTGTATATAGGAGACTGCGCTGAGTAATGTGATATGTGACACCTGTATATCTGTGTGCTCCTGAGTCTGTATATGGGAGACTGCGCTGAGTAATGTGATATTTGACACCTGTATATCTGTGTGCTCATGAGTCTGTATATAGGAGACTGCGCTGAGTAATGTGATATGTGACACCTGTATATCTGTGTGCTCCTGAGTCTGTATATAGGAGACTGCGCTGAGTAATGTGATATGTGACACCTGTATATCTGTGTGCTCCTGAGTCTGTATATGGGAGACTGCGCTGAGTAATGTGATATGTGACACCTGTATATCTGTGTGCTCCTGAGTCTGTATATGGAAGACTGCGCTGAGTAATGTGATATGTGACACCTGTATATCTGTGTGCTCCTGAGTCTGTATATGGGAGACTGCGCTGTGTAATGTGATATGTGACACCTGTATATCTGTGTGCTCCTGAGTCTGTATATAGGAGACTGCGCTGAGTAATGTGATATGTGACACCTGTATATCTGTGTGCTCCTGAGTCTGTATATAGGAGACTGCGCTGAGTAATGTGATATGTGACACCTGTATATCTGTGTGCTCCTGAGTCTGTATATAGCAGACTGCGCTGAGTAATGTGATAGGTGACACCCATTATATCTGTGTGCACCTGAGGCTGTATATGGGAGACAGAGCTGAGTAATGTGACAGGTGACACCCATTATATCTGTGTGCACGTGAGGCTGTATATGGGAGACTACGCTGAGTAATGTGATAGGTGACACCTGTATATCTGTGTGCTCCTGAGCCTGTATATGGGAGACTGTGCTGGGTAATGTGATATGTGACACCTGTATATCTGTGTGCTCCTGAGTCTGTATATGGAGACTGCGCTGAGTAATGTGATATGTGACACCTGTATATCTGTGTGCTCCTGAGTCTGTATATAGGAGTCTGCGCTGAGTAATGTGATATGTGACACCTGTATATCTGTGTGCTCCTGTGTCTGTATATGGGAGACTGCGCTGAGTAATGTGATATGTGACACCTGTATATCTGTGTGCTCCTGAGTCTGTATATAGGAGACTGCGCTGAGTAATGTGATATGTGACACCTGTATATCTGTGTGCTTCTGAGTCTGTATATGGGAGTCTGCGCTGAGTAATGTGATATGTGACACCTGTATATCTGTGTGCTCCTGAGTCTGTATATGGGAGACTGCGCTGAGTAATGTGATATGTGACACCTGTATATCTGTGTGCTCCTGAGTCTGTATATGGGAGACTGCGCTGAGTAATGTGATATGTGACACCTGTATATCTGTGTGCTCCTGAGTCTGTATATGGGAGACTGCGCTGAGTAATGTGATATGTGACACCTGTATATCTGTGTGCTCCTGAGTCTGTATATGGGTGACTGCGCTGAGTAATGTGATATGTGACACCTGTATATCTGTGTGCTCCTGAGTCTGTATATAGGAGACTGCGCTGAGTAATGTGATATGTGACATCCATTATATCTGTGTGCACCTGAGGCTGTATATGGGAGACACAGCTGAGTAATGTGATATGTGACACCCATTATATCTGTGTGCACCTGAGGCTGTATATGGGAGACTGCGCTGAGTAATGTGATAGGTGACACCTGTATATCTGTGTGCTCCTGAGTCTGTATATGGGAGACTGCGCTGTGTAATGTGATATGTGACACCTGTATATCTGTGTGCTCCTGATTCTGTATATAGGAGACTGCGCTGAGTAATGTGATATGTGACACCTGTAAATCTGTGTGCACCTGAGTCTGTATAAGGAGACTGCGCTGAGTAATGTGATATGTAACACCTGTATATCTGTGTGCTCCTGAGTCTGTATATGGGAGACTGTGCTGAGTAATGTGATATGTGACACCTGTATATCTGTGTGCTCCTGAGTCTGTATATAGGAGACTGCGCTGAGTAATGTGATATGTGACACCCATTATATCTGTGCGCACCTGAGGCTGTATATGGGAGACAGAGCTGAGTAATGTGATATGTGACACCCATTATATCTGTGTGCACCTGAGGCTGTATATGGGAGACTGCGCTGAGTAATGTGATATGTCTCTGTGTGCTCCTGAGTCTGTATATGGGAGACTGCGCTGAGTAATGTGATATGTGACACCTGTATATCTGTGTGCTTCTGAGTCTGTATATGGGAGTCTGCGCTGAGTAATGTGATATGTGACACCTGTATATCTGTGTGCTCCTGAGTCTGTATATGGGAGACTGCGCTGAGTAATGTGATATGTGACACCTGTATATCTGTGTGCTCCTGAGTCTGTATATGGGAGACTGCGCTGAGTAATGTGATATGTGACACCTGTATATCTGTGTGCTCCTGAGTCTGTATATGGGAGACTGCGCTGAGTAATGTGATATGTGACACCTGTATATCTGTGTGCTCCTGAGTCTGTATATGGGTGACTGCGCTGAGTAATGTGATATGTGACACCTGTATATCTGTGTGCTCCTGAGTCTGTATATAGGATACTGCGCTGAGTAATGTGATATGTGACATCCATTATATCTGTGTGCACCTGAGGCTGTATATGGGAGACACAGCTGAGTAATGTGATATGTGACACCCATTATATCTGTGTGCACCTGAGGCTGTATATGGGAGACTGCGCTGAGTAATGTGATAGGTGACACCTGTATATCTGTGTGCTCCTGAGTCTGTATATAGGAGACTGCGCTGAGTAATGTGACATGTGACACCTGTATATCTGTGTGCTCCTGATTCTGTATATGGGAGACTGCGCTGAGTAATGTGATATGTGACACCTGTATATCTGTGTGCTCCTGTGTCTGTATATAGGAGACTGCGCTGTGTAATGTGATATGTGACACCTGTATATCTGTGTGCTCCTGAGTCTGTATATGGGAGACTGCGCTGAGTAATGTGATATGTGACACCTGTATATCTGTGTGCTCCTGAGTCTGTATATAGGAGACTGCGCTGAGTAATGTGATATGTGACACCTGTATATCTGTGTGCTCCTGAGTCTGTATATAGGATACTGCGCTGAGTAATGTGATATGTGACATCCATTATATCTGTGTGCACCTGAGGCTGTATATGGGAGACACAGCTGAGTAATGTGATATGTGACACCCATTATATCTGTGTGCACCTGAGGCTGTATATGGGAGACTGCGCTGAGTAATGTGATAGGTGACACCTGTATATCTGTGTGCTCCTGAGTCTGTATATGGGAGACTGCGCTGAGTAATGTGATATGTGACTCCTGTATATCTGTGTGCTCCTGAGTCTGTATATAGGAGACTGCGCTGAGTAATGTGATATGTGACACCTGTAAATCTGTGTGCACCTGAGTCTGTATAAGAAGACTGCGCTGAGTAATGTGATATGTAACACCTGTATATCTCTGTGCTCCTGAGTCTGTATATGGGAGACTGTGCTGAGTAATGTGATATGTGACACCTGTATATCTGTGTGCTCCTGAGTCTGTATATAGGAGACTGCGCTGAGTAATGTGATATGTGACACCCATTATATCTGTGTGCACCTGAGGCTGTATATGGGAGACAGAGCTGAGTAATGTGATATGTGACACCCATTATATCTGTGTGCACCTGAGGCTGTATATGGGAGACTGCGCTGAGTAATGTGATATGTCTCTGTGTGCTCCTGAGTCTGTATATGGGAGACTGCGCTGAGTAATGTGATATGTGACACCTGTATATCTGTGTGCTCCTGAGTCTGTATATAGGAGACTGCGCTAAGTAATGTGATATGTGACACCTGTATATCTGTGTGCTCCTGAGTCTGTATATGGGAGACTGCGCTGAGTAATGTGATATGTGACACCTGTATATCTGTGTGCTCCTGAGTCTGTATATAGGAGACTGCGCTGAGTAATGTGATATGTGACACCTGTATATCTGTGTGCTCCTGAGTCTGTATATAGGAGACTGCGCTGAGTAATGTGACATGTGACACCTGTATATCTGTGTGCTCCTGATTCTGTATATGGGAGACTGCGCTGAGTAATGTGATATGTGACACCTGTATATCTGTGTGCTCCTGTGTCTGTATATAGGAGACTGCGCTGTGTAATGTGATATGTGACACCTGTATATCTGTGTGCTCCTGAGTCTGTATATGGGAGACTGCGCTGAGTAATGTGATATGTGACACCTGTATATCTGTGTGCTCCTGAGTCTGTATATAGGAGACTGCGCTGAGTAATGTGATATGTGACACCTGTATATCTGTGTGCTCCTGAGTCTGTATATAGGAGACTGCGCTGAGTAATGTGACATGTGACACCTGTATATCTGTGTGCTCCTGATTCTGTATATGGGAGACTGCGCTGAGTAATGTGATATGTGACACCTGTATATCTGTGTGCTCCTGTGTCTGTATATAGGAGACTGCGCTGTGTAATGTGATATGTGACACCTGTATATCTGTGTGCTCCTGAGTCTGTATATGGGAGACTGCGCTGTGTAATGTGATATGTGACACCTGTATATCTGTGTGCTCCTTAGTCTGTATATAAGAGACTGCGCTGTGTAATGTGATATGTGACACCTGTATATCTGTGTGCTCCTGAGTCTGTATATAGGAGACTGCGCTGAGTAATGTGATATGTGACACCTGTATATCTGTGTGCTCCTGAGTCTGTATATGGGAGACTGCGCTGAGTAATGTGATATGTGACACCTGTATATCTGTGTGCTCCTGAGTCTGTATATAGGAGACTGCGCTGAGTAATGTGATAGGTGACACCCATTATATCTGTGTGCACCTGAGGCTGTATATGGGAGACAGAGCTGAGTAATGTGATAGGTGACACCCATTATATCGGTGTGCACCTGAGGCTGTATATGGGAGACTACGCTGAGTAATGTGATAGGTGACACCTGTATATCTGTGTGCTCCTGAGCCTGTATATGGGAGACTGTGCTGGGTAATGTGATATGTGACACCTGTATATCTGTGTGCTCCTGAGTCTGTATATGGAGACTGCGCTGAGTAATGTGATATGTGACACCTGTATATCTGTGTGCTCCTGAGTCTGTATATAGGAGTCTGCGCTGAGTAATGTGATATGTGACACCTGTATATCTGTGTGCTCCTGAGTCTGTATATGGGAGACTGCGCTGAGTAATGTGATATGTGACACCTGTATATCTGTGTGCTCCTGAGTCTGTATATAGGAGACTGCGCTGAGTAATGTGATATGTGACACCCATTATATCTGTGTGCACCTGAGGCTGTATATGGGAGACAGAGCTGAGTAATGTGATATGTGACACCCATTATATCTGTGTGCACCTGAGGCTGTATATGGGAGACTGCGCTGAGTAATGTGATATGTCTCTGTGTGCTCCTGAGTCTGTATATGGGAGACTGCGCTGAGTAATGTGATATGTGACACCTGTATATCTGTGTGCTCCTGAGTCTGTATATAGGAGACTGCGCTGAGTAATGTGATATGTGACACCTGTATATCTGTGTGCTCCTGAGTCTGTATATGGGAGACTGCGCTGAGTAATGTGATATTTGACACCTGTATATCTGTGTGCTCATGAGTCTGTATATAGGAGACTGCGCTGAGTAATGTGATATGTGACACCTGTATATCTGTGTGCTCCTGAGTCTGTATATAGGAGACTGCGCTGAGTAATGTGATATGTGACACCTGTATATCTGTGTGCTCCTGAGTCTGTATATGGGAGACTGCGCTGAGTAATGTGATATGTGACACCTGTATATCTGTGTGCTCCTGAGTCTGTATATGGAAGACTGCGCTGAGTAATGTGATATGTGACACCTGTATATCTGTGTGCTCCTGAGTCTGTATATGGGAGACTGCGCTGTGTAATGTGATATGTGACACCTGTATATCTGTGTGCTCCTGAGTCTGTATATAGGAGACTGCGCTGAGTAATGTGATATGTGACACCTGTATATCTGTGTGCTCCTGAGTCTGTATATAGGAGACTGCGCTGAGTAATGTGATATGTGACACCTGTATATCTGTGTGCTCCTGAGTCTGTATATAGCAGACTGCGCTGAGTAATGTGATAGGTGACACCCATTATATCTGTGTGCACCTGAGGCTGTATATGGGAGACAGAGCTGAGTAATGTGACAGGTGACACCCATTATATCTGTGTGCACGTGAGGCTGTATATGGGAGACTACGCTGAGTAATGTGATAGGTGACACCTGTATATCTGTGTGCTCCTGAGCCTGTATATGGGAGACTGTGCTGGGTAATGTGATATGTGACACCTGTATATCTGTGTGCTCCTGAGTCTGTATATGGAGACTGCGCTGAGTAATGTGATATGTGACACCTGTATATCTGTGTGCTCCTGAGTCTGTATATAGGAGTCTGCGCTGAGTAATGTGATATGTGACACCTGTATATCTGTGTGCTCCTGTGTCTGTATATGGGAGACTGCGCTGAGTAATGTGATATGTGACACCTGTATATCTGTGTGCTCCTGAGTCTGTATATAGGAGACTGCGCTGAGTAATGTGATATGTGACACCTGTATATCTGTGTGCTTCTGAGTCTGTATATGGGAGTCTGCGCTGAGTAATGTGATATGTGACACCTGTATATCTGTGTGCTCCTGAGTCTGTATATGGGAGACTGCGCTGAGTAATGTGATATGTGACACCTGTATATCTGTGTGCTCCTGAGTCTGTATATGGGAGACTGCGCTGAGTAATGTGATATGTGACACCTGTATATCTGTGTGCTCCTGAGTCTGTATATGGGAGACTGCGCTGAGTAATGTGATATGTGACACCTGTATATCTGTGTGCTCCTGAGTCTGTATATGGGTGACTGCGCTGAGTAATGTGATATGTGACACCTGTATATCTGTGTGCTCCTGAGTCTGTATATAGGAGACTGCGCTGAGTAATGTGATATGTGACATCCATTATATCTGTGTGCACCTGAGGCTGTATATGGGAGACACAGCTGAGTAATGTGATATGTGACACCCATTATATCTGTGTGCACCTGAGGCTGTATATGGGAGACTGCGCTGAGTAATGTGATAGGTGACACCTGTATATCTGTGTGCTCCTGAGTCTGTATATGGGAGACTGCGCTGTGTAATGTGATATGTGACACCTGTATATCTGTGTGCTCCTGATTCTGTATATAGGAGACTGCGCTGAGTAATGTGATATGTGACACCTGTAAATCTGTGTGCACCTGAGTCTGTATAAGGAGACTGCGCTGAGTAATGTGATATGTAACACCTGTATATCTGTGTGCTCCTGAGTCTGTATATGGGAGACTGTGCTGAGTAATGTGATATGTGACACCTGTATATCTGTGTGCTCCTGAGTCTGTATATAGGAGACTGCGCTGAGTAATGTGATATGTGACACCCATTATATCTGTGCGCACCTGAGGCTGTATATGGGAGACAGAGCTGAGTAATGTGATATGTGACACCCATTATATCTGTGTGCACCTGAGGCTGTATATGGGAGACTGCGCTGAGTAATGTGATATGTCTCTGTGTGCTCCTGAGTCTGTATATGGGAGACTGCGCTGAGTAATGTGATATGTGACACCTGTATATCTGTGTGCTTCTGAGTCTGTATATGGGAGTCTGCGCTGAGTAATGTGATATGTGACACCTGTATATCTGTGTGCTCCTGAGTCTGTATATGGGAGACTGCGCTGAGTAATGTGATATGTGACACCTGTATATCTGTGTGCTCCTGAGTCTGTATATGGGAGACTGCGCTGAGTAATGTGATATGTGACACCTGTATATCTGTGTGCTCCTGAGTCTGTATATGGGAGACTGCGCTGAGTAATGTGATATGTGACACCTGTATATCTGTGTGCTCCTGAGTCTGTATATGGGTGACTGCGCTGAGTAATGTGATATGTGACACCTGTATATCTGTGTGCTCCTGAGTCTGTATATAGGATACTGCGCTGAGTAATGTGATATGTGACATCCATTATATCTGTGTGCACCTGAGGCTGTATATGGGAGACACAGCTGAGTAATGTGATATGTGACACCCATTATATCTGTGTGCACCTGAGGCTGTATATGGGAGACTGCGCTGAGTAATGTGATAGGTGACACCTGTATATCTGTGTGCTCCTGAGTCTGTATATAGGAGACTGCGCTGAGTAATGTGACATGTGACACCTGTATATCTGTGTGCTCCTGATTCTGTATATGGGAGACTGCGCTGAGTAATGTGATATGTGACACCTGTATATCTGTGTGCTCCTGTGTCTGTATATAGGAGACTGCGCTGTGTAATGTGATATGTGACACCTGTATATCTGTGTGCTCCTGAGTCTGTATATGGGAGACTGCGCTGAGTAATGTGATATGTGACACCTGTATATCTGTGTGCTCCTGAGTCTGTATATAGGAGACTGCGCTGAGTAATGTGATATGTGACACCTGTATATCTGTGTGCTCCTGAGTCTGTATATAGGAGACTGCGCTGAGTAATGTGACATGTGACACCTGTATATCTGTGTGCTCCTGATTCTGTATATGGGAGACTGCGCTGAGTAATGTGATATGTGACACCTGTATATCTGTGTGCTCCTGTGTCTGTATATAGGAGACTGCGCTGTGTAATGTGATATGTGACACCTGTATATCTGTGTGCTCCTGAGTCTGTATATGGGAGACTGCGCTGTGTAATGTGATATGTGACACCTGTATATCTGTGTGCTCCTTAGTCTGTATATAAGAGACTGCGCTGTGTAATGTGATATGTGACACCTGTATATCTGTGTGCTCCTGAGTCTGTATATAGGAGACTGCGCTGAGTAATGTGATATGTGACACCTGTATATCTGTGTGCTCCTGAGTCTGTATATGGGAGACTTCGCTGAGTAATGTGATATGTGACACCTGTATATCTGTGTGCTCCTGAGTCTGTATATAGGAGACTGCGCTGAGTAATGTGATAGGTGACACCCATTATATCTGTGTGCACCTGAGGCTGTATATGGGAGACAGAGCTGAGTAATGTGATAGGTGACACCCATTATATCGGTGTGCACCTGAGGCTGTATATGGGAGACTACGCTGAGTAATGTGATAGGTGACACCTGTATATCTGTGTGCTCCTGAGCCTGTATATGGGAGACTGTGCTGGGTAATGTGATATGTGACACCTGTATATCTGTGTGCTCCTGAGTCTGTATATGGAGACTGCGCTGAGTAATGTGATATGTGACACCTGTATATCTGTGTGCTCCTGAGTCTGTATATAGGAGTCTGCGCTGAGTAATGTGATATGTGACACCTGTATATCTGTGTGCTCCTGAGTCTGTATATGGGAGACTGCGCTGAGTAATGTGATATGTGACACCTGTATATCTGTGTGCTCCTGAGTCTGTATATAGGAGACTGCGCTGAGTAATGTGATATGTCTCTGTGTGCTCCTGAGTCTGTATATGGGAGACTGCGCTGAGTAATGTGATATGTGACACCTGTATATCTGTGTGCTTCTGAGTCTGTATATGGGAGTCTGCGCTGAGTAATGTAATATGTGACACCTGTATATCTGTGTGCTCCTGAGTCTGTATATGGGAGACTGCGCTGAGTAATGTGATATGTGACACCTGTATATCTGTGTGCTCCTGAGTCTGTATATGGGAGACTGCGCTGAGTAATGTGATATGTGACACCTGTATATCTGTGTGCTCCTGAGTCTGTATATGGGAGACTGCGCTGAGTAATGTGATATGTGACACCTGTATATCTGTGTGCTCCTGAGTCTGTATATGGGTGACTGCGCTGAGTAATGTGATATGTGACACCTGTATATCTGTGTGCTCCTGAGTCTGTATATAGGATACTGCGCTGAGTAATGTGATATGTGACATCCATTATATCTGTGTGCACCTGAGGCTGTATATGGGAGACACAGCTGAGTAATGTGATATGTGACACCCATTATATCTGTGTGCACCTGAGGCTGTATATGGGAGACTGCGCTGAGTAATGTGATAGGTGACACCTGTATATCTGTGTGCTCCTGAGTCTGTATATAGGAGACTGCGCTGAGTAATGTGACATGTGACACCTGTATATCTGTGTGCTCCTGATTCTGTATATGGGAGACTGCGCTGAGTAATGTGATATGTGACACCTGTATATCTGTGTGCTCCTGTGTCTGTATATAGGAGACTGCGCTGTGTAATGTGATATGTGACACCTGTATATCTGTGTGCTCCTGAGTCTGTATATGGGAGACTGCGCTGAGTAATGTGATATGTGACACCTGTATATCTGTGTGCTCCTGAGTCTGTATATAGGAGACTGCGCTGAGTAATGTGATATGTGACACCTGTATATCTGTGTGCTCCTGAGTCTGTATATAGGAGACTGCGCTGAGTAATGTGACATGTGACACCTGTATATCTGTGTGCTCCTGATTCTGTATATGGGAGACTGCGCTGAGTAATGTGATATGTGACACCTGTATATCTGTGTGCTCCTGTGTCTGTATATAGGAGACTGCGCTGTGTAATGTGATATGTGACACCTGTATATCTGTGTGCTCCTGAGTCTGTATATGGGAGACTGCGCTGTGTAATGTGATATGTGACACCTGTATATCTGTGTGCTCCTTAGTCTGTATATAAGAGACTGCGCTGTGTAATGTGATATGTGACACCTGTATATCTGTGTGCTCCTGAGTCTGTATATAGGAGACTGCGCTGAGTAATGTGATATGTGACACCTGTATATCTGTGTGCTCCTGAGTCTGTATATGGGAGACTGCGCTGAGTAATGTGATATGTGACACCTGTATATCTGTGTGCTCCTGAGTCTGTATATAGGAGACTGCGCTGAGTAATGTGATAGGTGACACCCATTATATCTGTGTGCACCTGAGGCTGTATATGGGAGACAGAGCTGAGTAATGTGATAGGTGACACCCATTATATCGGTGTGCACCTGAGGCTGTATATGGGAGACTACGCTGAGTAATGTGATAGGTGACACCTGTATATCTGTGTGCTCCTGAGCCTGTATATGGGAGACTGTGCTGGGTAATGTGATATGTGACACCTGTATATCTGTGTGCTCCTGAGTCTGTATATGGAGACTGCGCTGAGTAATGTGATATGTGACACCTGTATATCTGTGTGCTCCTGAGTCTGTATATAGGAGTCTGCGCTGAGTAATGTGATATGTGACACCTGTATATCTGTGTGCTCCTGAGTCTGTATATGGGAGACTGCGCTGAGTAATGTGATATGTGACACCTGTATATCTGTGTGCTCCTGAGTCTGTATATAGGAGACTGCGCTGAGTAATGTGATATGTGACACCCATTATATCTGTGTGCACCTGAGGCTGTATATGGGAGACAGAGCTGAGTAATGTGATATGTGACACCCATTATATCTGTGTGCACCTGAGGCTGTATATGGGAGACTGCGCTGAGTAATGTGATATGTCTCTGTGTGCTCCTGAGTCTGTATATGGGAGACTGCGCTGAGTAATGTGATATGTGACACCTGTATATCTGTGTGCTCCTGAGTCTGTATATAGGAGACTGCGCTGAGTAATGTGATATGTGACACCTGTATATCTGTGTGCTCCTGAGTCTGTATATGGGAGACTGCGCTGAGTAATGTGATATTTGACACCTGTATATCTGTGTGCTCCTGAGTCTGTATATAGGAGTCTGCGCTGAGTAATGTGATATGTGACACCTGTATATCTGTGTGCTCCTGAGTCTGTATATGGGAGACTGCGCTGAGTAATGTGATATTTGACACCTGTATATCTGTGTGCTCATGAGTCTGTATATAGGAGACTGCGCTGAGTAATGTGATATGTGACACCTGTATATCTGTGTGCTCCTGAGTCTGTATATAGGAGACTGCGCTGAGTAATGTGATATGTGACACCTGTATATCTGTGTGCTCCTGAGTCTGTATATGGGAGACTGCGCTGAGTAATGTGATATGTGACACCTGTATATCTGTGTGCTCCTGAGTCTGTATATGGAAGACTGCGCTGAGTAATGTGATATGTGACACCTGTATATCTGTGTGCTCCTGAGTCTGTATATGGGAGACTGCGCTGTGTAATGTGATATGTGACACCTGTATATCTGTGTGCTCCTGAGTCTGTATATAGGAGACTGCGCTGAGTAATGTGATATGTGACACCTGTATATCTGTGTGCTCCTGAGTCTGTATATAGGAGACTGCGCTGAGTAATGTGATATGTGACACCTGTATATCTGTGTGCTCCTGAGTCTGTATATGGGAGACTGCTCTGAGTAATGTGATATGTGACACCTGTATATCTGTGTGCTCCTGAGTCTGTATATAGCAGACTGCGCTGAGTAATGTGATAGGTGACACCCATTATATCTGTGTGCACCTGAGGCTGTATATGGGAGACAGAGCTGAGTAATGTGACAGGTGACACCCATTATATCTGTGTGCACCTGAGGCTGTATATGGGAGACTACGCTGAGTAATGTGATAGGTGACACCTGTATATCTGTGTGCTCCTGAGCCTGTATATGGGAGACTGTGCTGGGTAATGTGATATGTGACACCTGTATATCTGTGTGCTCCTGAGTCTGTATATGGAGACTGCGCTGAGTAATGTGATATGTGACACCTGTATATCTGTGTGCTCCTGAGTCTGTATATAGGAGTCTGCGCTGAGTAATGTGATATGTGACACCTGTATATCTGTGTGCTCCTGTGTCTGTATATGGGAGACTGCGCTGAGTAATGTGATATGTGACACCTGTATATCTGTGTGCTCCTGAGTCTGTATATAGGAGACTGCGCTGAGTAATGTGATATGTGACACCTGTATATCTGTGTGCTTCTGAGTCTGTATATGGGAGTCTGCGCTGAGTAATGTGATATGTGACACCTGTATATCTGTGTGCTCCTGAGTCTGTATATGGGAGACTGCGCTGAGTAATGTGATATGTGACACCTGTATATCTGTGTGCTCCTGAGTCTGTATATGGGAGACTGCGCTGAGTAATGTGATATGTGACACCTGTATATCTGTGTGCTCCTGAGTCTGTATATGGGAGACTGCGCTGAGTAATGTGATATGTGACACCTGTATATCTGTGTGCTCCTGAGTCTGTATATGGGTGACTGCGCTGAGTAATGTGATATGTGACACCTGTATATCTGTGTGCTCCTGAGTCTGTATATAGGAGACTGCGCTGAGTAATGTGATATGTGACATCCATTATATCTGTGTGCACCTGAGGCTGTATATGGGAGACACAGCTGAGTAATGTGATATGTGACACCCATTATATCTGTGTGCACCTGAGGCTGTATATGGGAGACTGCGCTGAGTAATGTGATAGGTGACACCTGTATATCTGTGTGCTCCTGAGTCTGTATATGGGAGACTGCGCTGTGTAATGTGATATGTGACACCTGTATATCTGTGTGCTCCTGAGTCTGTATATAGGAGACTGCGCTGAGTAATGTGATATGTGACACCTGTAAATCTGTGTGCACCTGAGTCTGTATAAGGAGACTGCGCTGAGTAATGTGATATGTAACACCTGTATATCTGTGTGCTCCTGAGTCTGTATATGGGTGACTGCGCTGAGTAATGTGATATGTGACACCTGTATATCTGTGTGCTCCTGAGTCTGTATATAGGAGACTGCGCTGAGTAATGTGATATGTGACATCCATTATATCTGTGTGCACCTGAGGCTGTATATGGGAGACACAGCTGAGTAATGTGATATGTGACACCCATTATATCTGTGTGCACCTGAGGCTGTATATGGGAGACTGCGCTGAGTAATGTGATAGGTGACACCTGTATATCTGTGTGCTCCTGAGTCTGTATATGGGAGACTGCGCTGTGTAATGTGATATGTGACACCTGTATATCTGTGTGCTCCTGAGTCTGTATATAGGAGACTGCGCTGAGTAATGTGATATGTGACACCTGTAAATCTGTGTGCACCTGAGTCTGTATAAGGAGACTGCGCTGAGTAATGTGATATGTAACACCTGTATATCTGTGTGCTCCTGAGTCTGTATATGGGTGACTGCGCTGAGTAATGTGATATGTGACACCTGTATATCTGTGTGCTCCTGAGTCTGTATATAGGAGACTGCGCTGAGTAATGTGATATGTGACATCCATTATATCTGTGTGCACCTGAGGCTGTATATGGGAGACACAGCTGAGTAATGTGATATGTGACACCCATTATATCTGTGTGCACCTGAGGCTGTATATGGGAGACTGCGCTGAGTAATGTGATAGGTGACACCTGTATATCTGTGTGCTCCTGAGTCTGTATATGGGAGACTGCGCTGTGTAATGTGATATGTGACACCTGTATATCTGTGTGCTCCTGAGTCTGTATATAGGAGACTGCGCTGAGTAATGTGATATGTGACACCTGTAAATCTGTGTGCACCTGAGTCTGTATAAGGAGACTGCGCTGAGTAATGTGATATGTAACACCTGTATATCTGTGTGCTCCTGAGTCTGTATATGGGAGACTGCGCTGAGTAATGTGATATGTGACACCTGTATATCTGTGTGCTCCTGAGTCTGTATATAGGAGACTGCGCTGAGTAATGTGATATGTGACACCTGTATATCTGTGTGCTCCTGAGTCTGTATATGGGAGACTGCGCTGAGTAATGTGATATTTGACACCTGTATATCTGTGTGCTCCTGAGTCTGTATATAGGAGACTGCGCTGAGTAATGTGATATGTGACACCTGTATATCTGTGTGCTCCTGAGTCTGTATATAGGAGTCTGCGCTGAGTAATGTGATATGTGACACCTGTATATCTGTGTGCTCCTGAGTCTGTATATGGGAGACTGCGCTGAGTAATGTGATATGTGACACCTGTATATCTGTGTGCTCCTGAGTCTGTATATAGGAGACTGCGCTGAGTAATGTGATATGTGACACCTGTATATCTGTGTGCTTCTGAGTCTGTATATGGGAGTCTGCGCTGAGTAATGTGATATGTGACACCTGTATATCTGTGTGCTCCTGAGTCTGTATATGGGAGACTGCGCTGAGTAATGTGATATGTGACACCTGTATATCTGTGTGCTCCTGAGTCTGTATATGGGAGACTGCGCTGAGTAATGTGATATGTGACACCTGTATATCTGTGTGCTCCTGAGTCTGTATATGGGAGACTGCGCTGAGTAATGTGATATGTGACACCTGTATATCTGTGTGCTCCTGAGTCTGTATATGGGTGACTGCGCTGAGTAATGTGATATGTGACACCTGTATATCTGTGTGCTCCTGAGTCTGTATATAGGAGACTGCGCTGAGTAATGTGATATGTGACATCCATTATATCTGTGTGCACCTGAGGCTGTATATGGGAGACACAGCTGAGTAATGTGATATGTGACACCCATTATATCTGTGTGCACCTGAGGCTGTATATGGGAGACTGCGCTGAGTAATGTGATAGGTGACACCTGTATATCTGTGTGCTCCTGAGTCTGTATATGGGAGACTGCGCTGTGTAATGTGATATGTGACACCTGTATATCTGTGTGCTCCTGATTCTGTATATAGGAGACTGCGCTGAGTAATGTGATATGTGACACCTGTAAATCTGTGTGCACCTGAGTCTGTATAAGGAGACTGCGCTGAGTAATGTGATATGTAACACCTGTATATCTGTGTGCTCCTGAGTCTGTATATGGGAGACTGTGCTGAGTAATGTGATATGTGACACCTGTATATCTGTGTGCTCCTGAGTCTGTATATAGGAGACTGCGCTGAGTAATGTGATATGTGACACCCATTATATCTGTGCGCACCTGAGGCTGTATATGGGAGACAGAGCTGAGTAATGTGATATGTGACACCCATTATATCTGTGTGCACCTGAGGCTGTATATGGGAGACTGCGCTGAGTAATGTGATATGTCTCTGTGTGCTCCTGAGTCTGTATATGGGAGACTGCGCTGAGTAATGTGATATGTGACACCTGTATATCTGTGTGCTTCTGAGTCTGTATATGGGAGTCTGCGCTGAGTAATGTGATATGTGACACCTGTATATCTGTGTGCTCCTGAGTCTGTATATGGGAGACTGCGCTGAGTAATGTGATATGTGACACCTGTATATCTGTGTGCTCCTGAGTCTGTATATGGGAGACTGCGCTGAGTAATGTGATATGTGACACCTGTATATCTGTGTGCTCCTGAGTCTGTATATGGGAGACTGCGCTGAGTAATGTGATATGTGACACCTGTATATCTGTGTGCTCCTGAGTCTGTATATGGGTGACTGCGCTGAGTAATGTGATATGTGACACCTGTATATCTGTGTGCTCCTGAGTCTGTATATAGGATACTGCGCTGAGTAATGTGATATGTGACATCCATTATATCTGTGTGCACCTGAGGCTGTATATGGGAGACACAGCTGAGTAATGTGATATGTGACACCCATTATATCTGTGTGCACCTGAGGCTGTATATGGGAGACTGCGCTGAGTAATGTGATAGGTGACACCTGTATATCTGTGTGCTCCTGAGTCTGTATATAGGAGACTGCGCTGAGTAATGTGACATGTGACACCTGTATATCTGTGTGCTCCTGATTCTGTATATGGGAGACTGCGCTGAGTAATGTGATATGTGACACCTGTATATCTGTGTGCTCCTGTGTCTGTATATAGGAGACTGCGCTGTGTAATGTGATATGTGACACCTGTATATCTGTGTGCTCCTGAGTCTGTATATGGGAGACTGCGCTGAGTAATGTGATATGTGACACCTGTATATCTGTGTGCTCCTGAGTCTGTATATAGGAGACTGCGCTGAGTAATGTGATATGTGACACCTGTATATCTGTGTGCTCCTGAGTCTGTATATAGGAGACTGCGCTGAGTAATGTGACATGTGACACCTGTATATCTGTGTGCTCCTGATTCTGTATATGGGAGACTGCGCTGAGTAATGTGATATGTGACACCTGTATATCTGTGTGCTCCTGTGTCTGTATATAGGAGACTGTGCTGTGTAATGTGATATGTGACACCTGTATATCTGTGTGCTCCTGAGTCTGTATATGGGAGACTGCGCTGTGTAATGTGATATGTGACACCTGTATATCTGTGTGCTCCTTAGTCTGTATATAAGAGACTGCGCTGTGTAATGTGATATGTGACACCTGTATATCTGTGTGCTCCTGAGTCTGTATATAGGAGACTGCGCTGAGTAATGTGATATGTGACACCTGTATATCTGTGTGCTCCTGAGTCTGTATATGGGAGACTGCGCTGAGTAATGTGATATGTGACACCTGTATATCTGTGTGCTCCTGAGTCTGTATATAGGAGACTGCGCTGAGTAATGTGATAGGTGACACCCATTATATCTGTGTGCACCTGAGGCTGTATATGGGAGACAGAGCTGAGTAATGTGATAGGTGACACCCATTATATCGGTGTGCACCTGAGGCTGTATATGGGAGACTACGCTGAGTAATGTGATAGGTGACACCTGTATATCTGTGTGCTCCTGAGCCTGTATATGGGAGACTGTGCTGGGTAATGTGATATGTGACACCTGTATATCTGTGTGCTCCTGAGTCTGTATATGGAGACTGCGCTGAGTAATGTGATATGTGACACCTGTATATCTGTGTGCTCCTGAGTCTGTATATAGGAGTCTGCGCTGAGTAATGTGATATGTGACACCTGTATATCTGTGTGCTCCTGAGTCTGTATATGGGAGACTGCGCTGAGTAATGTGATATGTGACACCTGTATATCTGTGTGCTCCTGAGTCTGTATATAGGAGACTGCGCTGAGTAATGTGATATGTGACACCCATTATATCTGTGTGCACCTGAGGCTGTATATGGGAGACAGAGCTGAGTAATGTGATATGTGACACCCATTATATCTGTGTGCACCTGAGGCTGTATATGGGAGACTGCGCTGAGTAATGTGATATGTCTCTGTGTGCTCCTGAGTCTGTATATGGGAGACTGCGCTGAGTAATGTGATATGTGACACCTGTATATCTGTGTGCTCCTGAGTCTGTATATAGGAGACTGCGCTGAGTAATGTGATATGTGACACCTGTATATCTGTGTGCTCCTGAGTCTGTATATGGGAGACTGCGCTGAGTAATGTGATATTTGACACCTGTATATCTGTGTGCTCCTGAGTCTGTATATAGGAGTCTGCGCTGAGTAATGTGATATGTGACACCTGTATATCTGTGTGCTCCTGAGTCTGTATATGGGAGACTGCGCTGAGTAATGTGATATTTGACACCTGTATATCTGTGTGCTCATGAGTCTGTATATAGGAGACTGCGCTGAGTAATGTGATATGTGACACCTGTATATCTGTGTGCTCCTGAGTCTGTATATAGGAGACTGCGCTGAGTAATGTGATATGTGACACCTGTATATCTGTGTGCTCCTGAGTCTGTATATGGGAGACTGCGCTGAGTAATGTGATATGTGACACCTGTATATCTGTGTGCTCCTGAGTCTGTATATGGAAGACTGCGCTGAGTAATGTGATATGTGACACCTGTATATCTGTGTGCTCCTGAGTCTGTATATGGGAGACTGCGCTGTGTAATGTGATATGTGACACCTGTATATCTGTGTGCTCCTGAGTCTGTATATAGGAGACTGCGCTGAGTAATGTGATATGTGACACCTGTATATCTGTGTGCTCCTGAGTCTGTATATAGGAGACTGCGCTGAGTAATGTGATATGTGACACCTGTATATCTGTGTGCTCCTGAGTCTGTATATGGGAGACTGCTCTGAGTAATGTGATATGTGACACCTGTATATCTGTGTGCTCCTGAGTCTGTATATAGCAGACTGCGCTGAGTAATGTGATAGGTGACACCCATTATATCTGTGTGCACCTGAGGCTGTATATGGGAGACAGAGCTGAGTAATGTGACAGGTGACACCCATTATATCTGTGTGCACCTGAGGCTGTATATGGGAGACTACGCTGAGTAATGTGATAGGTGACACCTGTATATCTGTGTGCTCCTGAGCCTGTATATGGGAGACTGTGCTGGGTAATGTGATATGTGACACCTGTATATCTGTGTGCTCCTGAGTCTGTATATGGAGACTGCGCTGAGTAATGTGATATGTGACACCTGTATATCTGTGTGCTCCTGAGTCTGTATATAGGAGTCTGCGCTGAGTAATGTGATATGTGACACCTGTATATCTGTGTGCTCCTGTGTCTGTATATGGGAGACTGCGCTGAGTAATGTGATATGTGACACCTGTATATCTGTGTGCTCCTGAGTCTGTATATAGGAGACTGCGCTGAGTAATGTGATATGTGACACCTGTATATCTGTGTGCTTCTGAGTCTGTATATGGGAGTCTGCGCTGAGTAATGTGATATGTGACACCTGTATATCTGTGTGCTCCTGAGTCTGTATATGGGAGACTGCGCTGAGTAATGTGATATGTGACACCTGTATATCTGTGTGCTCCTGAGTCTGTATATGGGAGACTGCGCTGAGTAATGTGATATGTGACACCTGTATATCTGTGTGCTCCTGAGTCTGTATATGGGAGACTGCGCTGAGTAATGTGATATGTGACACCTGTATATCTGTGTGCTCCTGAGTCTGTATATGGGTGACTGCGCTGAGTAATGTGATATGTGACACCTGTATATCTGTGTGCTCCTGAGTCTGTATATAGGAGACTGCGCTGAGTAATGTGATATGTGACATCCATTATATCTGTGTGCACCTGAGGCTGTATATGGGAGACACAGCTGAGTAATGTGATATGTGACACCCATTATATCTGTGTGCACCTGAGGCTGTATATGGGAGACTGCGCTGAGTAATGTGATAGGTGACACCTGTATATCTGTGTGCTCCTGAGTCTGTATATGGGAGACTGCGCTGTGTAATGTGATATGTGACACCTGTATATCTGTGTGCTCCTGAGTCTGTATATAGGAGACTGCGCTGAGTAATGTGATATGTGACACCTGTAAATCTGTGTGCACCTGAGTCTGTATAAGGAGACTGCGCTGAGTAATGTGATATGTAACACCTGTATATCTGTGTGCTCCTGAGTCTGTATATGGGTGACTGCGCTGAGTAATGTGATATGTGACACCT
Source organism: Taudactylus pleione (assembly GCA_031769625.1). NCBI lineage: Eukaryota > Metazoa > Chordata > Amphibia > Anura > Myobatrachidae > Taudactylus > Taudactylus pleione. The sequence continues at coordinate 3,835,047 of JAUIMM010000230.1, forward strand.
GTATATCTGTGTGCTCCTGAGTCTGTATATAGGAGACTGCGCTGAGTAATGTGATATGTGACATCCATTATATCTGTGTGCACCTGAGGCTGTATATGGGAGACACAGCTGAGTAATGTGATATGTGACACCCATTATATCTGTGTGCACCTGAGGCTGTATATGGGAGACTGCGCTGAGTAATGTGATAGGTGACACCTGTATATCTGTGTGCTCCTGAGTCTGTATATGGGAGACTGCGCTGTGTAATGTGATATGTGACACCTGTATATCTGTGTGCTCCTGAGTCTGTATATAGGAGACTGCGCTGAGTAATGTGATATGTGACACCTGTAAATCTGTGTGCACCTGAGTCTGTATAAGGAGACTGCGCTGAGTAATGTGATATGTAACACCTGTATATCTGTGTGCTCCTGAGTCTGTATATGGGAGACTGTGCTGAGTAATGTGATATGTGACACCTGTATATCTGTGTGCTCCTGAGTCTGTATATAGGAGACTGCGCTGAGTAATGTGATATGTGACACCCATTATATCTGTGCGCACCTGAGGCTGTATATGGGAGACAGAGCTGAGTAATGTGATATGTGACACCCATTATATCTGTGTGCACCTGAGGCTGTATATGGGAGACTGCGCTGAGTAATGTGATATGTCTCTGTGTGCTCCTGAGTCTGTATATGGGAGACTGCGCTGAGTAATGTGATATGTGACACCTGTATATCTGTGTGCTCCTGAGTCTGTATATAGGAGACTGCGCTGAGTAATGTGATATGTGACACCTGTATATCTGTGTGCTCCTGAGTCTGTATATGGGAGACTGCGCTGAGTAATGTGATATTTGACACCTGTATATCTGTGTGCTCCTGAGTCTGTATATAGGAGACTGCGCTGAGTAATGTGATATGTGACACCTGTATATCTGTGTGCTCCTGAGTCTGTATATAGGAGTCTGCGCTGAGTAATGTGATATGTGACACCTGTATATCTGTGTGCTCCTGAGTCTGTATATGGGAGACTGCGCTGAGTAATGTGATATGTGACACCTGTATATCTGTGTGCTCCTGAGTCTGTATATAGGAGACTGCGCTGAGTAATGTGATATGTGACACCTGTATATCTGTGTGCTTCTGAGTCTGTATATGGGAGTCTGCGCTGAGTAATGTGATATGTGACACCTGTATATCTGTGTGCTCCTGAGTCTGTATATGGGAGACTGCGCTGAGTAATGTGATATGTGACACCTGTATATCTGTGTGCTCCTGAGTCTGTATATGGGAGACTGCGCTGAGTAATGTGATATGTGACACCTGTATATCTGTGTGCTCCTGAGTCTGTATATGGGAGACTGCGCTGAGTAATGTGATATGTGACACCTGTATATCTGTGTGCTCCTGAGTCTGTATATGGGTGACTGCGCTGAGTAATGTGATATGTGACACCTGTATATCTGTGTGCTCCTGAGTCTGTATATAGGATACTGCGCTGAGTAATGTGATATGTGACATCCATTATATCTGTGTGCACCTGAGGCTGTATATGGGAGACACAGCTGAGTAATGTGATATGTGACACCCATTATATCTGTGTGCACCTGAGGCTGTATATGGGAGACTGCGCTGAGTAATGTGATAGGTGACACCTGTATATCTGTGTGCTCCTGAGTCTGTATATAGGAGACTGCGCTGAGTAATGTGACATGTGACACCTGTATATCTGTGTGCTCCTGATTCTGTATATGGGAGACTGCGCTGAGTAATGTGATATGTGACACCTGTATATCTGTGTGCTCCTGTGTCTGTATATAGGAGACTGCGCTGTGTAATGTGATATGTGACACCTGTATATCTGTGTGCTCCTGAGTCTGTATATGGGAGACTGCGCTGAGTAATGTGATATGTGACACCTGTATATCTGTGTGCTCCTGAGTCTGTATATAGGAGACTGCGCTGAGTAATGTGATATGTGACACCTGTATATCTGTGTGCTCCTGAGTCTGTATATAGGAGACTGCGCTGAGTAATGTGACATGTGACACCTGTATATCTGTGTGCTCCTGATTCTGTATATGGGAGACTGCGCTGAGTAATGTGATATGTGACACCTGTATATCTGTGTGCTCCTGTGTCTGTATATAGGAGACTGCGCTGTGTAATGTGATATGTGACACCTGTATATCTGTGTGCTCCTGAGTCTGTATATGGGAGACTGCGCTGTGTAATGTGATATGTGACACCTGTATATCTGTGTGCTCCTTAGTCTGTATATAAGAGACTGCGCTGTGTAATGTGATATGTGACACCTGTATATCTGTGTGCTCCTGAGTCTGTATATAGGAGACTGCGCTGAGTAATGTGATATGTGACACCTGTATATCTGTGTGCTCCTGAGTCTGTATATGGGAGACTGCGCTGAGTAATGTGATATGTGACACCTGTATATCTGTGTGCTCCTGAGTCTGTATATAGGAGACTGCGCTGAGTAATGTGATATGTGACACCCATTATATCTGTGTGCACCTGAGGCTGTATATGGGAGACAGAGCTGAGTAATGTGATAGGTGACACCCATTATATCGGTGTGCACCTGAGGCTGTATATGGGAGACTACGCTGAGTAATGTGATAGGTGACACCTGTATATCTGTGTGCTCCTGAGCCTGTATATGGGAGACTGTGCTGGGTAATGTGATATGTGACACCTGTATATCTGTGTGCTCCTGAGTCTGTATATGGAGACTGCGCTGAGTAATGTGATATGTGACACCTGTATATCTGTGTGCTCCTGAGTCTGTATATAGGAGTCTGCGCTGAGTAATGTGATATGTGACACCTGTATATCTGTGTGCTCCTGAGTCTGTATATGGGAGACTGCGCTGAGTAATGTGATATGTGACACCTGTATATCTGTGTGCTCCTGAGTCTGTATATAGGAGACTGCGCTGAGTAATGTGATATGTGACACCCATTATATCTGTGTGCACCTGAGGCTGTATATGGGAGACAGAGCTGAGTAATGTGATATGTGACACCCATTATATCTGTGTGCACCTGAGGCTGTATATGGGAGACTGCGCTGAGTAATGTGATATGTCTCTGTGTGCTCCTGAGTCTGTATATGGGAGACTGCGCTGAGTAATGTGATATGTGACACCTGTATATCTGTGTGCTCCTGAGTCTGTATATAGGAGACTGCGCTGAGTAATGTGATATGTGACACCTGTATATCTGTGTGCTCCTGAGTCTGTATATGGGAGACTGCGCTGAGTAATGTGATATTTGACACCTGTATATCTGTGTGCTCCTGAGTCTGTATATAGGAGTCTGCGCTGAGTAATGTGATATGTGACACCTGTATATCTGTGTGCTCCTGAGTCTGTATATGGGAGACTGCGCTGAGTAATGTGATATTTGACACCTGTATATCTGTGTGCTCATGAGTCTGTATATAGGAGACTGCGCTGAGTAATGTGATATGTGACACCTGTATATCTGTGTGCTCCTGAGTCTGTATATAGGAGACTGCGCTGAGTAATGTGATATGTGACACCTGTATATCTGTGTGCTCCTGAGTCTGTATATGGGAGACTGCGCTGAGTAATGTGATATGTGACACCTGTATATCTGTGTGCTCCTGAGTCTGTATATGGAAGACTGCGCTGAGTAATGTGATATGTGACACCTGTATATCTGTGTGCTCCTGAGTCTGTATATGGGAGACTGCGCTGTGTAATGTGATATGTGACACCTGTATATCTGTGTGCTCCTCAGTCTGTATATAGGAGACTGCGCTGAGTAATGTGATATGTGACACCTGTATATCTGTGTGCTCCTGAGTCTGTATATAGGAGACTGCGCTGAGTAATGTGATATGTGACACCTGTATATCTGTGTGCTCCTGAGTCTGTATATGGGAGACTGCTCTGAGTAATGTGATATGTGACACCTGTATATCTGTGTGCTCCTGAGTCTGTATATAGCAGACTGCGCTGAGTAATGTGATAGGTGACACCCATTATATCTGTGTGCACCTGAGGCTGTATATGGGAGACAGAGCTGAGTAATGTGACAGGTGACACCCATTATATCTGTGTGCACCTGAGGCTGTATATGGGAGACTACGCTGAGTAATGTGATAGGTGACACCTGTATATCTGTGTGCTCCTGAGCCTGTATATGGGAGACTGTGCTGGGTAATGTGATATGTGACACCTGTATATCTGTGTGCTCCTGAGTCTGTATATGGAGACTGCGCTGAGTAATGTGATATGTGACACCTGTATATCTGTGTGCTCCTGAGTCTGTATATAGGAGTCTGCGCTGAGTAATGTGATATGTGACACCTGTATATCTGTGTGCTCCTGTGTCTGTATATGGGAGACTGCGCTGAGTAATGTGATATGTGACACCTGTATATCTGTGTGCTCCTGAGTCTGTATATAGGAGACTGCGCTGAGTAATGTGATATGTGACACCTGTATATCTGTGTGCTTCTGAGTCTGTATATGGGAGTCTGCGCTGAGTAATGTGATATGTGACACCTGTATATCTGTGTGCTCCTGAGTCTGTATATGGGAGACTGCGCTGAGTAATGTGATATGTGACACCTGTATATCTGTGTGCTCCTGAGTCTGTATATGGGAGACTGCGCTGAGTAATGTGATATGTGACACCTGTATATCTGTGTGCTCCTGAGTCTGTATATGGGAGACTGCGCTGAGTAATGTGATATGTGACACCTGTATATCTGTGTGCTCCTGAGTCTGTATATGGGTGACTGCGCTGAGTAATGTGATATGTGACACCTGTATATCTGTGTGCTCCTGAGTCTGTATATAGGAGACTGCGCTGAGTAATGTGATATGTGACATCCATTATATCTGTGTGCACCTGAGGCTGTATATGGGAGACACAGCTGAGTAATGTGATATGTGACACCCATTATATCTGTGTGCACCTGAGGCTGTATATGGGAGACTGCGCTGAGTAATGTGATAGGTGACACCTGTATATCTGTGTGCTCCTGAGTCTGTATATGGGAGACTGCGCTGAGTAATGTGATATGTGACTCCTGTATATCTGTGTGCTCCTGAGTCTGTATATAGGAGACTGCGCTGAGTAATGTGATATGTGACACCTGTAAATCTGTGTGCACCTGAGTCTGTATAAGGAGACTGCGCTGAGTAATGTGATATGTAACACCTGTATATCTGTGTGCTCCTGAGTCTGTATATGGGAGACTGTGCTGAGTAATGTGATATGTGACACCTGTATATCTGTGTGCTCCTGAGTCTGTATATAGGAGACTGCGCTGAGTAATGTGATATGTGACACCCATTATATCTGTGTGCACCTGAGGCTGTATATGGGAGACAGAGCTGAGTAATGTGATATGTGACACCCATTATATCTGTGTGCACCTGAGGCTGTATATGGGAGACTGCGCTGAGTAATGTGATATGTCTCTGTGTGCTCCTGAGTCTGTATATGGGAGACTGCGCTGAGTAATGTGATATGTGACACCTGTATATCTGTGTGCTCCTGAGTCTGTATATAGGAGACTGCGCTAAGTAATGTGATATGTGACACCTGTATATCTGTGTGCTCCTGAGTCTGTATATGGGAGACTGCGCTGAGTAATGTGATATTTGACACCTGTATATCTGTGTGCTCCTGAGTCTGTATATAGGAGACTGCGCTGAGTAATGTGATATGTGACACCTGTATATCTGTGTGCTCCTGAGTCTGTATATGGGAGACTGCGCTGAGTAATGTGATATTTGACACCTGTATATCTGTGTGCTCATGAGTCTGTATATAGGAGACTGCGCTGAGTAATGTGATATGTGACACCTGTATATCTGTGTGCTCCTGAGTCTGTATATGGGAGACTGCGCTGAGTAATGTGATATTTGACACCTGTATATCTGTGTGCTCATGAGTCTGTATATAGGAGACTGCGCTGAGTAATGTGATATGTGACACCTGTATATCTGTGTGCTCCTGAGTCTGTATATAGGAGACTGCGCTGAGTAATGTGATATGTGACACCTGTATATCTGTGTGCTCCTGAGTCTGTATATGGGAGACTGCGCTGAGTAATGTGATATGTGACACCTGTATATCTGTGTGCTCCTGAGTCTGTATATGGAAGACTGCGCTGAGTAATGTGATATGTGACACCTGTATATCTGTGTGCTCCTGAGTCTGTATATGGGAGACTGCGCTGTGTAATGTGATATGTGACACCTGTATATCTGTGTGCTCCTGAGTCTGTATATAGGAGACTGCGCTGAGTAATGTGATATGTGACACCTGTATATCTGTGTGCTCCTGAGTCTGTATATAGGAGACTGCGCTGAGTAATGTGATATGTGACACCTGTATATCTGTGTGCTCCTGAGTCTGTATATGGGAGACTGCTCTGAGTAATGTGATATGTGACACCTGTATATCTGTGTGCTCCTGAGTCTGTATATAGCAGACTGCGCTGAGTAATGTGATAGGTGACACCCATTATATCTGTGTGCACCTGAGGCTGTATATGGGAGACAGAGCTGAGTAATGTGACAGGTGACACCCATTATATCTGTGTGCACCTGAGGCTGTATATGGGAGACTACGCTGAGTAATGTGATAGGTGACACCTGTATATCTGTGTGCTCCTGAGCCTGTATATGGGAGACTGTGCTGGGTAATGTGATATGTGACACCTGTATATCTGTGTGCTCCTGAGTCTGTATATGGAGACTGCGCTGAGTAATGTGATATGTGACACCTGTATATCTGTGTGCTCCTGAGTCTGTATATAGGAGTCTGCGCTGAGTAATGTGATATGTGACACCTGTATATCTGTGTGCTCCTGTGTCTGTATATGGGAGACTGCGCTGAGTAATGTGATATGTGACACCTGTATATCTGTGTGCTCCTGAGTCTGTATATAGGAGACTGCGCTGAGTAATGTGATATGTGACACCTGTATATCTGTGTGCTTCTGAGTCTGTATATGGGAGTCTGCGCTGAGTAATGTGATATGTGACACCTGTATATCTGTGTGCTCCTGAGTCTGTATATGGGAGACTGCGCTGAGTAATGTGATATGTGACACCTGTATATCTGTGTGCTCCTGAGTCTGTATATGGGAGACTGCGCTGAGTAATGTGATATGTGACACCTGTATATCTGTGTGCTCCTGAGTCTGTATATGGGAGACTGCGCTGAGTAATGTGATATGTGACACCTGTATATCTGTGTGCTCCTGAGTCTGTATATGGGTGACTGCGCTGAGTAATGTGATATGTGACACCTGTATATCTGTGTGCTCCTGAGTCTGTATATAGGAGACTGCGCTGAGTAATGTGATATGTGACATCCATTATATCTGTGTGCACCTGAGGCTGTATATGGGAGACACAGCTGAGTAATGTGATATGTGACACCCATTATATCTGTGTGCACCTGAGGCTGTATATGGGAGACTGCGCTGAGTAATGTGATAGGTGACACCTGTATATCTGTGTGCTCCTGAGTCTGTATATGGGAGACTGCGCTGTGTAATGTGATATGTGACACCTGTATATCTGTGTGCTCCTGAGTCTGTATATAGGAGACTGCGCTGAGTAATGTGATATGTGACACCTGTAAATCTGTGTGCACCTGAGTCTGTATAAGGAGACTGCGCTGAGTAATGTGATATGTAACACCTGTATATCTGTGTGCTCCTGAGTCTGTATATAGGAGACTGCGCTGAGTAATGTGATATGTGACACCCATTATATCTGTGCGCACCTGAGGCTGTATATGGGAGACAGAGCTGCGTAATGTGATATGTGACACCCATTATATCTGTGTGCACCTGAGGCTGTATATGGGAGACTGCGCTGAGTAATGTGATATGTCTCTGTGTGCTCCTGAGTCTGTATATGGGAGACTGCGCTGAGTAATGTGATATGTGACACCTGTATATCTGTGTGCTCCTGAGTCTGTATATAGGAGACTGCGCTGAGTAATGTGATATGTGACACCTGTATATCTGTGTGCTCCTGAGTCTGTATATGGGAGACTGCGCTGAGTAATTTGATATTTGACACCTGTATATCTGTGTGCTCCTGAGTCTGTATATAGGAGACTGCGCTGAGTAATGTGATATGTGACACCTGTATATCTGTGTGCTCCTGAGTCTGTATATAGGAGTCTGCGCTGAGTAATGTGATATGTGACACCTGTATATCTGTGTGCTTCTGAGTCTGTATATGGGAGTCTGCGCTGAGTAATGTGATATGTGACACCTGTATATCTGTGTGCTCCTGAGTCTGTATATAGGATACTGCGCTGAGTAATGTGATATGTGACATCCATTATATCTGTGTGCACCTGAGGCTGTATATGGGAGACACAGCTGAGTAATGTGATATGTGACACCCATTATATCTGTGTGCACCTGAGGCTGTATATGGGAGACTGCGCTGAGTAATGTGATAGGTGACACCTGTATATCTGTGTGCTCCTGAGTCTGTATATGGGAGACTGCGCTGAGTAATGTGATATGTGACTCCTGTATATCTGTGTGCTCCTGAGTCTGTATATAGGAGACTGCGCTGAGTAATGTGATATGTGACACCTGTAAATCTGTGTGCACCTGAGTCTGTATAAGGAGACTGCGCTGAGTAATGTGATATGTAACACCTGTATATCTGTGTGCTCCTGAGTCTGTATATGGGAGACTGTGCTGAGTAATGTGATATGTGACACCTGTATATCTGTGTGCTCCTGAGTCTGTATATAGGAGACTGCGCTGAGTAATGTGATATGTGACACCCATTATATCTGTGTGCACCTGAGGCTGTATATGGGAGACAGAGCTGAGTAATGTGATATGTGACACCCATTATATCTGTGTGCACCTGAGGCTGTATATGGGAGACTGCGCTGAGTAATGTGATATGTCTCTGTGTGCTCCTGAGTCTGTATATGGGAGACTGCGCTGAGTAATGTGATATGTGACACCTGTATATCTGTGTGCTCCTGAGTCTGTATATAGGAGACTGCGCTAAGTAATGTGATATGTGACACCTGTATATCTGTGTGCTCCTGAGTCTGTATATGGGAGACTGCGCTGAGTAATGTGATATTTGACACCTGTATATCTGTGTGCTCCTGAGTCTGTATATAGGAGACTGCGCTGAGTAATGTGATATGTGACACCTGTATATCTGTGTGCTCCTGAGTCTGTATATGGGAGACTGCGCTGAGTAATGTGATATTTGACACCTGTATATCTGTGTGCTCATGAGTCTGTATATAGGAGACTGCGCTGAGTAATGTGATATGTGACACCTGTATATCTGTGTGCTCCTGAGTCTGTATATGGGAGACTGCGCTGAGTAATGTGATATTTGACACCTGTATATCTGTGTGCTCATGAGTCTGTATATAGGAGACTGCGCTGAGTAATGTGATATGTGACACCTGTATATCTGTGTGCTCCTGAGTCTGTATATAGGAGACTGCGCTGAGTAATGTGATATGTGACACCTGTATATCTGTGTGCTCCTGAGTCTGTATATGGGAGACTGCGCTGAGTAATGTGATATGTGACACCTGTATATCTGTGTGCTCCTGAGTCTGTATATGGAAGACTGCGCTGAGTAATGTGATATGTGACACCTGTATATCTGTGTGCTCCTGAGTCTGTATATGGGAGACTGCGCTGTGTAATGTGATATGTGACACCTGTATATCTGTGTGCTCCTGAGTCTGTATATAGGAGACTGCGCTGAGTAATGTGATATGTGACACCTGTATATCTGTGTGCTCCTGAGTCTGTATATAGGAGACTGCGCTGAGTAATGTGATATGTGACACCTGTATATCTGTGTGCTCCTGAGTCTGTATATGGGAGACTGCTCTGAGTAATGTGATATGTGACACCTGTATATCTGTGTGCTCCTGAGTCTGTATATAGCAGACTGCGCTGAGTAATGTGATAGGTGACACCCATTATATCTGTGTGCACCTGAGGCTGTATATGGGAGACAGAGCTGAGTAATGTGACAGGTGACACCCATTATATCTGTGTGCACCTGAGGCTGTATATGGGAGACTACGCTGAGTAATGTGATAGGTGACACCTGTATATCTGTGTGCTCCTGAGCCTGTATATGGGAGACTGTGCTGGGTAATGTGATATGTGACACCTGTATATCTGTGTGCTCCTGAGTCTGTATATGGAGACTGTGCTGAGTAATGTGATATGTGACACCTGTATATCTGTGTGCTCCTGAGTCTGTATATAGGAGTCTGCGCTGAGTAATGTGATATGTGACACCTGTATATCTGTGTGCTCCTGTGTCTGTATATGGGAGACTGCGCTGAGTAATGTGATATGTGACACCCATTATATCTGTGTGCACCTGAGGCTGTATATGGGAGACTGCGCTGAGTAATGTGATATGTCTCTGTGTGCTCCTGAGTCTGTATATGGGAGACTGCGCTGAGTAATGTGATATGTGACACCTGTATATCTGTGTGCTCCTGAGTCTGTATATAGGAGACTGCGCTGAGTAATGTGATATGTGACACCTGTATATCTGTGTGCTCCTGAGCCTGTATATGGGAGACTGTGCTGGGTAATGTGATATGTGACACCTGTATATCTGTGTGCTCCTGAGTCTGTATATGGAGACTGTGCTGAGTAATGTGATATGTGACACCTGTATATCTGTGTGCTCCTGAGTCTGTATATAGGAGTCTGCGCTGAGTAATGTGATATGTGACACCTGTATATCTGTGTGCTCCTGTGTCTGTATATGGGAGACTGCGCTGAGTAATGTGATATGTGACACCCATTATATCTGTGTGCACCTGAGGCTGTATATGGGAGACTGCGCTGAGTAATGTGATATGTCTCTGTGTGCTCCTGAGTCTGTATATGGGAGACTGCGCTGAGTAATGTGATATGTGACACCTGTATATCTGTGTGCTCCTGAGTCTGTATATAGGAGACTGCGCTGAGTAATGTGATATGTGACACCTGTATATCTGTGTGCTCCTGAGTCTGTATATGGGAGACTGCGCTGAGTAATGTGATATTTGACACCTGTATATCTGTGTGCTCCTGAGTCTGTATATAGGAGACTGCGCTGAGTAATGTGATATGTGACACCCATTATATCTGTGTGCACCTGAGGCTGTATATGGGAGACAGAGCTGAGTAATGTGATATGTGACACCCATTATATCTGTGTGCACCTGAGGCTGTATATGGGAGACTGCGCTGAGTAATGTGATATGTCTCTGTGTGCTCCTGAGTCTGTATATGGGAGACTGCGCTGAGTAATGTGATATGTGACACCTGTATATCTGTGTGCTCCTGAGTCTGTATATAGGAGACTGCGCTGAGTAATGTGATATGTGACACCCATTATATCTGTGTGCACCTGAGGCTGTATATGGGAGACAGAGCTGAGTAATGTGATAGGTGACACCCATTATATCGGTGTGCACCTGAGGCTGTATATGGGAGACTACGCTGAGTAATGTGATAGGTGACACCTGTATATCTGTGTGCTCCTGAGCCTGTATATGGGAGACTGTGCTGGGTAATGTGATATGTGACACCTGTATATCTGTGTGCTCCTGAGTCTGTATATGGAGACTGCGCTGAGTAATGTGATATGTGACACCTGTATATCTGTGTGCTCCTGAGTCTGTATATAGGAGTCTGCGCTGAGTAATGTGATATGTGACACCTGTATATCTGTGTGCTCCTGAGTCTGTATATGGGAGACTGCGCTGAGTAATGTGATATGTGACACCTGTATATCTGTGTGCTCCTGAGTCTGTATATAGGAGACTGCGCTGAGTAATGTGATATGTGACACCTGTATATCTGTGTGCTCCTGAGTCTGTATATGGGAGACTGCGCTGAGTAATGTGATATGTGACACCTGTATATCTGTGTGCTCCTGAGTCTGTATATGGAAGACTGCGCTGAGTAATGTGATATGTGACACCTGTATATCTGTGTGCTCCTGAGTCTGTATATGGGAGACTGCGCTGTGTAATGTGATATGTGACACCTGTATATCTGTGTGCTCCTGAGTCTGTATATAGGAGACTGCGCTGAGTAATGTGATATGTGACACCTGTATATCTGTGTGCTCCTGAGTCTGTATATAGGAGACTGCGCTGAGTAATGTGATATGTGACACCTGTATATCTGTGTGCTCCTGAGTCTGTATATGGGAGACTGCTCTGAGTAATGTGATATGTGACACCTGTATATCTGTGTGCTCCTGAGTCTGTATATAGCAGACTGCGCTGAGTAATGTGATAGGTGACACCCATTATATCTGTGTGCACCTGAGGCTGTATATGGGAGACAGAGCTGAGTAATGTGACAGGTGACACCCATTATATCTGTGTGCACCTGAGGCTGTATATGGGAGACTACGCTGAGTAATGTGATAGGTGACACCTGTATATCTGTGTGCTCCTGAGCCTGTATATGGGAGACTGTGCTGGGTAATGTGATATGTGACACCTGTATATCTGTGTGCTCCTGAGTCTGTATATGGAGACTGCGCTGAGTAATGTGATATGTGACACCTGTATATCTGTGTGCTCCTGAGTCTGTATATAGGAGTCTGCGCTGAGTAATGTGATATGTGACACCTGTATATCTGTGTGCTCCTGTGTCTGTATATGGGAGACTGCGCTGAGTAATGTGATATGTGACACCTGTATATCTGTGTGCTCCTGAGTCTGTATATAGGAGACTGCGCTGAGTAATGTGATATGTGACACCTGTATATCTGTGTGCTTCTGAGTCTGTATATGGGAGTCTGCGCTGAGTAATGTGATATGTGACACCTGTATATCTGTGTGCTCCTGAGTCTGTATATGGGAGACTGCGCTGAGTAATGTGATATGTGACACCTGTATATCTGTGTGCTCCTGAGTCTGTATATGGGAGACTGCGCTGAGTAATGTGATATGTGACACCTGTATATCTGTGTGCTCCTGAGTCTGTATATGGGAGACTGCGCTGAGTAATGTGATATGTGACACCTGTATATCTGTGTGCTCCTGAGTCTGTATATGGGTGACTGCGCTGAGTAATGTGATATGTGACACCTGTATATCTGTGTGCTCCTGAGTCTGTATATAGGAGACTGCGCTGAGTAATGTGATATGTGACATCCATTATATCTGTGTGCACCTGAGGCTGTATATGGGAGACACAGCTGAGTAATGTGATATGTGACACCCATTATATCTGTGTGCACCTGAGGCTGTATATGGGAGACTGCGCTGAGTAATGTGATAGGTGACACCTGTATATCTGTGTACTCCTGAGTCTGTATATGGGAGACTGCGCTGTGTAATGTGATATGTGACACCTGTATATCTGTGTGCTCCTGAGTCTGTATATAGGAGACTGCGCTGAGTAATGTGATATGTGACACCTGTAAATCTGTGTGCACCTGAGTCTGTATAAGGAGACTGCGCTGAGTAATGTGATATGTAACACCTGTATATCTGTGTGCTCCTGAGTCTGTATATGGGTGACTGCGCTGAGTAATGTGATATGTGACACCTGTATATCTGTGTGCTCCTGAGTCTGTATATAGGAGACTGCGCTGAGTAATGTGATATGTGACATCCATTATATCTGTGTGCACCTGAGGCTGTATATGGGAGACACAGCTGAGTAATGTGATATGTGACACCCATTATATCTGTGTGCACCTGAGGCTGTATATGGGAGACTGCGCTGAGTAATGTGATAGGTGACACCTGTATATCTGTGTGCTCCTGAGTCTGTATATGGGAGACTGCGCTGTGTAATGTGATATGTGACACCTGTATATCTGTGTGCTTCTGAGTCTGTATATGGGAGTCTGCGCTGAGTAATGTGATATGTGACACCTGTATATCTGTGTGCTCCTGAGTCTGTATATAGGAGACTGCGCTGAGTAATGTGATAGGTGACACCCATTATATCTGTGTGCACCTGAGGCTGTATATGGGAGACAGAGCTGAGTAATGTGATAGGTGACACCCATTATATCGGTGTGCACCTGAGGCTGTATATGGGAGACTACGCTGAGTAATGTGATAGGTGACACCTGTATATCTGTGTGCTCCTGAGCCTGTATATGGGAGACTGTGCTGGGTAATGTGATATGTGACACCTGTATATCTGTGTGCTCCTGAGTCTGTATATGGAGACTGCGCTGAGTAATGTGATATGTGACACCTGTATATCTGTGTGCTCCTGAGTCTGTATATAGGAGTCTGCGCTGAGTAATGTGATATGTGACACCTGTATATCTGTGTGCTCCTGAGTCTGTATATGGGAGACTGCGCTGAGTAATGTGATATGTGACACCTGTATATCTGTGTGCTCCTGAGTCTGTATATAGGAGACTGCGCTGAGTAATGTGATATGTGACACCCATTATATCTGTGTGCACCTGAGGCTGTATATGGGAGACAGAGCTGAGTAATGTGATATGTGACACCCATTATATCTGTGTGCACCTGAGGCTGTATATGGGAGACTGCGCTGAGTAATGTGATATGTCTCTGTGTGCTCCTGAGTCTGTATATGGGAGACTGCGCTGAGTAATGTGATATGTGACACCTGTATATCTGTGTGCTCCTGAGTCTGTATATAGGAGACTGCGCTGAGTAATGTGATATGTGACACCTGTATATCTGTGTGCTCCTGAGTCTGTATATGGGAGACTGCGCTGAGTAATGTGATATTTGACACCTGTATATCTGTGTGCTCCTGAGTCTGTATATAGGAGTCTGCGCTGAGTAATGTGATATGTGACACCTGTATATCTGTGTGCTCCTGAGTCTGTATATGGGAGACTGCGCTGAGTAATGTGATATTTGACACCTGTATATCTGTGTGCTCATGAGTCTGTATATAGGAGACTGCGCTGAGTAATGTGATATGTGACACCTGTATATCTGTGTGCTCCTGAGTCTGTATATAGGAGACTGCGCTGAGTAATGTGATATGTGACACCTGTATATCTGTGTGCTCCTGAGTCTGTATATGGGAGACTGCGCTGAGTAATGTGATATGTGACACCTGTATATCTGTGTGCTCCTGAGTCTGTATATGGAAGACTGCGCTGAGTAATGTGATATGTGACACCTGTATATCTGTGTGCTCCTGAGTCTGTATATGGGAGACTGCGCTGTGTAATGTGATATGTGACACCTGTATATCTGTGTGCTCCTGAGTCTGTATATAGGAGACTGCGCTGAGTAATGTGATATGTGACACCTGTATATCTGTGTGCTCCTGAGTCTGTATATAGGAGACTGCGCTGAGTAATGTGATATGTGACACCTGTATATCTGTGTGCTCCTGAGTCTGTATATGGGAGACTGCTCTGAGTAATGTGATATGTGACACCTGTATATCTGTGTGCTCCTGAGTCTGTATATAGCAGACTGCGCTGAGTAATGTGATAGGTGACACCCATTATATCTGTGTGCACCTGAGGCTGTATATGGGAGACAGAGCTGAGTAATGTGACAGGTGACACCCATTATATCTGTGTGCACCTGAGGCTGTATATGGGAGACTACGCTGAGTAATGTGATAGGTGACACCTGTATATCTGTGTGCTCCTGAGCCTGTATATGGGAGACTGTGCTGGGTAATGTGATATGTGACACCTGTATATCTGTGTGCTCCTGAGTCTGTATATGGAGACTGCGCTGAGTAATGTGATATGTGACACCTGTATATCTGTGTGCTCCTGAGTCTGTATATAGGAGTCTGCGCTGAGTAATGTGATATGTGACACCTGTATATCTGTGTGCTCCTGTGTCTGTATATGGGAGACTGCGCTGAGTAATGTGATATGTGACACCTGTATATCTGTGTGCTCCTGAGTCTGTATATAGGAGACTGCGCTGAGTAATGTGATATGTGACACCTGTATATCTGTGTGCTTCTGAGTCTGTATATGGGAGTCTGCGCTGAGTAATGTGATATGTGACACCTGTATATCTGTGTGCTCCTGAGTCTGTATATGGGAGACTGCGCTGAGTAATGTGATATGTGACACCTGTATATCTGTGTGCTCCTGAGTCTGTATATGGGAGACTGCGCTGAGTAATGTGATATGTGACACCTGTATATCTGTGTGCTCCTGAGTCTGTATATGGGAGACTGCGCTGAGTAATGTGATATGTGACACCTGTATATCTGTGTGCACCTGAGGCTGTATATGGGAGACTGCGCTGAGTAATGTGATAGGTGACACCTGTATATCTGTGTGCTCCTGAGTCTGTATATGGGAGACTGCGCTGTGTAATGTGATATGTGACACCTGTATATCTGTGTTCTCCTGAGTCTGTATATAGGAGACTGCGCTGAGTAATGTGATATGTGACACCTGTAAATCTGTGTGCACCTGAGTCTGTATAAGGAGACTGCGCTGAGTAATGTGATATGTAACACCTGTATATCTGTGTGCTCCTGAGTCTGTATATGGGTGACTGCGCTGAGTAATGTGATATGTGACACCTGTATATCTGTGTGCTCCTGAGTCTGTATATAGGAGACTGCGCTGAGTAATGTGATATGTGACATCCATTATATCTGTGTGCACCTGAGGCTGTATATGGGAGACACAGCTGAGTAATGTGATATGTGACACCCATTATATCTGTGTGCACCTGAGGCTGTATATGGGAGACTGCGCTGAGTAATGTGATAGGTGACACCTGTATATCTGTGTGCTCCTGAGTCTGTATATGGGAGACTGCGCTGTGTAATGTGATATGTGACACCTGTATATCTGTGTGCTCCTGAGTCTGTATATAGGAGACTGCGCTGAGTAATGTGATATGTGACACCTGTAAATCTGTGTGCACCTGAGTCTGTATAAGGAGACTGCGCTGAGTAATGTGATATGTAACACCTGTATATCTGTGTGCTCCTGAGTCTGTATATGGGAGACTGTGCTGAGTAATGTGATATGTGACACCTGTATATCTGTGTGCTCCTGAGTCTGTATATAGGAGACTGCGCTGAGTAATGTGATATGTGACACCCATTATATCTGTGCGCACCTGAGGCTGTATATGGGAGACAGAGCTGAGTAATGTGATATGTGACACCCATTATATCTGTGTGCACCTGAGGCTGTATATGGGAGACTGCGCTGAGTAATGTGATATGTCTCTGTGTGCTCCTGAGTCTGTATATGGGAGACTGCGCTGAGTAATGTGATATGTGACACCTGTATATCTGTGTGCTCCTGAGTCTGTATATAGGAGACTGCGCTGAGTAATGTGATATGTGACACCTGTATATCTGTGTGCTCCTGAGTCTGTATATGGGAGACTGCGCTGAGTAATGTGATATTTGACACCTGTATATCTGTGTGCTCCTGAGTCTGTATATAGGAGACTGCGCTGAGTAATGTGATATGTGACACCTGTATATCTGTGTGCTTCTGAGTCTGTATATGGGAGACTGCGCTGAGTAATGTGATATGTGACACCTGTATATCTGTGTGCTCCTGAGTCTGTATATGGGAGACTGCGCTGAGTAATGTGATATGTGACACCTGTATATCTGTGTGCTCCTGAGTCTGTATATGGGTGACTGCGCTGAGTAATGTGATATGTGACACCTGTATGTCTGTGTGCTCCTGAGTCTGTATATAGGAGACTGCGCTGAGTAATGTGATATGTGACATCCATTATATCTGTGTGCACCTGAGGCTGTATATGGGAGACACAGCTGAGTAATGTGATATGTGACACCCATTATATCTGTGTGCACCTGAGGCTGTATATGGGAGACTGCGCTGAGTAATGTGATAGGTGACACCTGTATATCTGTGTGCTCCTGAGTCTGTATATGGGAGACTGCGCTGTGTAATGTGATATGTGACACCTGTATATCTGTGTTCTCCTGAGTCTGTATATAGGAGACTGCGCTGAGTAATGTGATATGTGACACCTGTAAATCTGTGTGCACCTGAGTCTGTATAAGGAGACTGCGCTGAGTAATGTGATATGTAACACCTGTATATCTGTGTGCTCCTGAGTCTGTATATGGGTGACTGCGCTGAGTAATGTGATATGTGACACCTGTATATCTGTGTGCTCCTGAGTCTGTATATAGGAGACTGCGCTGAGTAATGTGATATGTGACATCCATTATATCTGTGTGCACCTGAGGCTGTATATGGGAGACACAGCTGAGTAATGTGATATGTGACACCCATTATATCTGTGTGCACCTGAGGCTGTATATGGGAGACTGCGCTGAGTAATGTGATAGGTGACACCTGTATATCTGTGTGCTCCTGAGTCTGTATATGGGAGACTGCGCTGTGTAATGTGATATGTGACACCTGTATATCTGTGTGCTCCTGAGTCTGTATATAGGAGACTGCGCTGAGTAATGTGATATGTGACACCTGTAAATCTGTGTGCACCTGAGTCTGTATAAGGAGACTGCGCTGAGTAATGTGATATGTAACACCTGTATATCTGTGTGCTCCTGAGTCTGTATATGGGAGACTGTGCTGAGTAATGTGATATGTGACACCTGTATATCTGTGTGCTCCTGAGTCTGTATATAGGAGACTGCGCTGAGTAATGTGATATGTGACACCCATTATATCTGTGCGCACCTGAGGCTGTATATGGGAGACAGAGCTGAGTAATGTGATATGTGACACCCATTATATCTGTGTGCACCTGAGGCTGTATATGGGAGACTGCGCTGAGTAATGTGATATGTCTCTGTGTGCTCCTGAGTCTGTATATGGGAGACTGCGCTGAGTAATGTGATATGTGACACCTGTATATCTGTGTGCTCCTGAGTCTGTATATAGGAGACTGCGCTGAGTAATGTGATATGTGACACCTGTATATCTGTGTGCTCCTGAGTCTGTATATGGGAGACTGCGCTGAGTAATGTGATATTTGACACCTGTATATCTGTGTGCTCCTGAGTCTGTATATAGGAGACTGCGCTGAGTAATGTGATATGTGACACCTGTATATCTGTGTGCTCCTGAGTCTGTATATAGGAGTCTGCGCTGAGTAATGTGATATGTGACACCTGTATATCTGTGTGCTCCTGAGTCTGTATATGGGAGACTGCGCTGAGTAATGTGATATGTGACACCTGTATATCTGTGTGCTCCTGAGTCTGTATATAGGAGACTGCGCTGAGTAATGTGATATGTGACACCTGTATATCTGTGTGCTTCTGAGTCTGTATATGGGAGTCTGCGCTGAGTAATGTGATATGTGACACCTGTATATCTGTGTGCTCCTGAGTCTGTATATGGGAGACTGCGCTGAGTAATGTGATATGTGACACCTGTATATCTGTGTGCTCCTGAGTCTGTATATGGGAGACTGCGCTGAGTAATGTGATATGTGACACCTGTATATCTGTGTGCTCCTGAGTCTGTATATGGGAGACTGCGCTGAGTAATGTGATATGTGACACCTGTATATCTGTGTGCTCCTGAGTCTGTATATGGGTGACTGCGCTGAGTAATGTGATATGTGACACCTGTATATCTGTGTGCTCCTGAGTCTGTATATAGGAGACTGCGCTGAGTAATGTGATATGTGACATCCATTATATCTGTGTGCACCTGAGGCTGTATATGGGAGACACAGCTGAGTAATGTGATATGTGACACCCATTATATCTGTGTGCACCTGAGGCTGTATATGGGAGACTGCGCTGAGTAATGTGATAGGTGACACCTGTATATCTGTGTGCTCCTGAGTCTGTATATGGGAGACTGCGCTGTGTAATGTGATATGTGACACCTGTATATCTGTGTGCTCCTGATTCTGTATATAGGAGACTGCGCTGAGTAATGTGATATGTGACACCTGTAAATCTGTGTGCACCTGAGTCTGTATAAGGAGACTGCGCTGAGTAATGTGATATGTAACACCTGTATATCTGTGTGCTCCTGAGTCTGTATATGGGAGACTGTGCTGAGTAATGTGATATGTGACACCTGTATATCTGTGTGCTCCTGAGTCTGTATATAGGAGACTGCGCTGAGTAATGTGATATGTGACACCCATTATATCTGTGCGCACCTGAGGCTGTATATGGGAGACAGAGCTGAGTAATGTGATATGTGACACCCATTATATCTGTGTGCACCTGAGGCTGTATATGGGAGACTGCGCTGAGTAATGTGATATGTCTCTGTGTGCTCCTGAGTCTGTATATGGGAGACTGCGCTGAGTAATGTGATATGTGACACCTGTATATCTGTGTGCTTCTGAGTCTGTATATGGGAGTCTGCGCTGAGTAATGTGATATGTGACACCTGTATATCTGTGTGCTCCTGAGTCTGTATATGGGAGACTGCGCTGAGTAATGTGATATGTGACACCTGTATATCTGTGTGCTCCTGAGTCTGTATATGGGAGACTGCGCTGAGTAATGTGATATGTGACACCTGTATATCTGTGTGCTCCTGAGTCTGTATATGGGAGACTGCGCTGAGTAATGTGATATGTGACACCTGTATATCTGTGTGCTCCTGAGTCTGTATATGGGTGACTGCGCTGAGTAATGTGATATGTGACACCTGTATATCTGTGTGCTCCTGAGTCTGTATATAGGATACTGCGCTGAGTAATGTGATATGTGACATCCATTATATCTGTGTGCACCTGAGGCTGTATATGGGAGACACAGCTGAGTAATGTGATATGTGACACCCATTATATCTGTGTGCACCTGAGGCTGTATATGGGAGACTGCGCTGAGTAATGTGATAGGTGACACCTGTATATCTGTGTGCTCCTGAGTCTGTATATAGGAGACTGCGCTGAGTAATGTGACATGTGACACCTGTATATCTGTGTGCTCCTGATTCTGTATATGGGAGACTGCGCTGAGTAATGTGATATGTGACACCTGTATATCTGTGTGCTCCTGTGTCTGTATATAGGAGACTGCGCTGTGTAATGTGATATGTGACACCTGTATATCTGTGTGCTCCTGAGTCTGTATATGGGAGACTGCGCTGAGTAATGTGATATGTGACACCTGTATATCTGTGTGCTCCTGAGTCTGTATATAGGAGACTGCGCTGAGTAATGTGATATGTGACACCTGTATATCTGTGTGCTCCTGAGTCTGTATATAGGAGACTGCGCTGAGTAATGTGACATGTGACACCTGTATATCTGTGTGCTCCTGATTCTGTATATGGGAGACTGCGCTGAGTAATGTGATATGTGACACCTGTATATCTGTGTGCTCCTGTGTCTGTATATAGGAGACTGCGCTGTGTAATGTGATATGTGACACCTGTATATCTGTGTGCTCCTGAGTCTGTATATGGGAGACTGCGCTGTGTAATGTGATATGTGACACCTGTATATCTGTGTGCTCCTTAGTCTGTATATAAGAGACTGCGCTGTGTAATGTGATATGTGACACCTGTATATCTGTGTGCTCCTGAGTTTGTATATAGGAGACTGCGCTGAGTAATGTGATATGTGACACCTGTATATCTGTGTGCTCCTGAGTCTGTATATGGGAGACTGCGCTGAGTAATGTGATATGTGACACCTGTATATCTGTGTGCTCCTGAGTCTGTATATAGGAGACTGCGCTGAGTAATGTGATAGGTGACACCCATTATATCTGTGTGCACCTGAGGCTGTATATGGGAGACAGAGCTGAGTAATGTGATAGGTGACACCCATTATATCGGTGTGCACCTGAGGCTGTATATGGGAGACTACGCTGAGTAATGTGATAGGTGACACCTGTATATCTGTGTGCTCCTGAGCCTGTATATGGGAGTCTGTGCTGGGTAATGTGATATGTGACACCTGTATATCTGTGTGCTCCTGAGTCTGTATATGGAGACTGCGCTGAGTAATGTGATATGTGACACCTGTATATCTGTGTGCTCCTGAGTCTGTATATAGGAGTCTGCGCTGAGTAATGTGATATGTGACACCTGTATATCTGTGTGCTCCTGAGTCTGTATATGGGAGACTGCGCTGAGTAATGTGATATGTGACACCTGTATATCTGTGTGCTCCTGAGTCTGTATATAGGAGACTGCGCTGAGTAATGTGATATGTGACACCCATTATATCTGTGTGCACCTGAGGCTGTATATGGGAGACAGAGCTGAGTAATGTGATATGTGACACCCATTATATCTGTGTGCACCTGAGGCTGTATATGGGAGACTGCGCTGAGTAATGTGATATGTCTCTGTGTGCTCCTGAGTCTGTATATGGGAGACTGCGCTGAGTAATGTGATATGTGACACCTGTATATCTGTGTGCTCCTGAGTCTGTATATAGGAGACTGCGCTGAGTAATGTGATATGTGACACCTGTATATCTGTGTGCTCCTGAGTCTGTATATGGGAGACTGCGCTGAGTAATGTGATATTTGACACCTGTATATCTGTGTGCTCCTGAGTCTGTATATAGGAGTCTGCGCTGAGTAATGTGATATGTGACACCTGTATATCTGTGTGCTCCTGAGTCTGTATATGGGAGACTGCGCTGAGTAATGTGATATTTGACACCTGTATATCTGTGTGCTCATGAGTCTGTATATAGGAGACTGCGCTGAGTAATGTGATATGTGACACCTGTATATCTGTGTGCTCCTGAGTCTGTATATAGGAGACTGCGCTGAGTAATGTGATATGTGACACCTGTATATCTGTGTGCTCCTGAGTCTGTATATGGGAGACTGCGCTGAGTAATGTGATATGTGACACCTGTATATCTGTGTGCTCCTGAGTCTGTATATGGAAGACTGCGCTGAGTAATGTGATATGTGACACCTGTATATCTGTGTGCTCCTGAGTCTGTATATGGGAGACTGCGCTGTGTAATGTGATATGTGACACCTGTATATCTGTGTGCTCCTGAGTCTGTATATAGGAGACTGCGCTGAGTAATGTGATATGTGACACCTGTATATCTGTGTGCTCCTGAGTCTGTATATAGGAGACTGCGCTGAGTAATGTGATATGTGACACCTGTATATCTGTGTGCTCCTGAGTCTGTATATGGGAGACTGCTCTGAGTAATGTGATATGTGACACCTGTATATCTGTGTGCTCCTGAGTCTGTATATAGCAGACTGCGCTGAGTAATGTGATAGGTGACACCCATTATATCTGTGTGCACCTGAGGCTGTATATGGGAGACAGAGCTGAGTAATGTGACAGGTGACACCCATTATATCTGTGTGCACCTGAGGCTGTATATGGGAGACTACGCTGAGTAATGTGATAGGTGACACCTGTATATCTGTGTGCTCCTGAGCCTGTATATGGGAGACTGTGCTGGGTAATGTGATATGTGACACCTGTATATCTGTGTGCTCCTGAGTCTGTATATGGAGACTGCGCTGAGTAATGTGATATGTGACACCTGTATATCTGTGTGCTCCTGAGTCTGTATATAGGAGTCTGCGCTGAGTAATGTGATATGTGACACCTGTATATCTGTGTGCTCCTGTGTCTGTATATGGGAGACTGCGCTGAGTAATGTGATATGTGACACCTGTATATCTGTGTGCTCCTGAGTCTGTATATAGGAGACTGCGCTGAGTAATGTGATATGTGACACCTGTATATCTGTGTGCTTCTGAGTCTGTATATGGGAGTCTGCGCTGAGTAATGTGATATGTGACACCTGTATATCTGTGTGCTCCTGAGTCTGTATATGGGAGACTGCGCTGAGTAATGTGATATGTGACACCTGTATATCTGTGTGCTCCTGAGTCTGTATATGGGAGACTGCGCTGAGTAATGTGATATGTGACACCTGTATATCTGTGTGCTCCTGAGTCTGTATATGGGAGACTGCGCTGAGTAATGTGATATGTGACACCTGTATATCTGTGTGCTCCTGAGTCTGTATATGGGTGACTGCGCTGAGTAATGTGATATGTGACACCTGTATATCTGTGTGCTCCTGAGTCTGTATATAGGAGACTGCGCTGAGTAATGTGATATGTGACATCCATTATATCTGTGTGCACCTGAGGCTGTATATGGGAGACACAGCTGAGTAATGTGATATGTGACACCCATTATATCTGTGTGCACCTGAGGCTGTATATGGGAGACTGCGCTGAGTAATGTGATAGGTGACACCTGTATATCTGTGTGCTCCTGAGTCTGTATATGGGAGACTGCGCTGTGTAATGTGATATGTGACACCTGTATATCTGTGTGCTCCTGAGTCTGTATATAGGAGACTGCGCTGAGTAATGTGATATGTGACACCTGTAAATCTGTGTGCACCTGAGTCTGTATAAGGAGACTGCGCTGAGTAATGTGATATGTAACACCTGTATATCTGTGTGCTCCTGAGTCTGTATATGGGTGACTGCGCTGAGTAATGTGATATTTGACACCTGTATATCTGTGTGCTCCTGAGTCTGTATATAGGAGACTGCGCTGAGTAATGTGATATGTGACATCCATTATATCTGTGTGCACCTGAGGCTGTATATGGGAGACACAGCTGAGTAATGTGATATGTGACACCCATTATATCTGTGTGCACCTGAGGCTGTATATGGGAGACTGCGCTGAGTAATGTGATAGGTGACACCTGTATATCTGTGTGCTCCTGAGTCTGTATATGGGAGACTGCGCTGTGTAATGTGATATGTGACACCTGTATATCTGTGTGCTCCTGAGTCTGTATATAGGAGACTGCGCTGAGTAATGTGATATGTGACACCTGTAAATCTGTGTGCACCTGAGTCTGTATAAGGAGACTGCGCTGAGTAATGTGATATGTAACACCTGTATATCTGTGTGCTCCTGAGTCTGTATATGGGTGACTGCGCTGAGTAATGTGATATGTGACACCTGTATATCTGTGTGCTCCTGAGTCTGTATATAGGAGACTGCGCTGAGTAATGTGATATGTGACATCCATTATATCTGTGTGCACCTGAGGCTGTATATGGGAGACACAGCTGAGTAATGTGATATGTGACACCCATTATATCTGTGTGCACCTGAGGCTGTATATGGGAGACTGCGCTGAGTAATGTGATAGGTGACACCTGTATATCTGTGTGCTCCTGAGTCTGTATATGGGAGACTGCGCTGTGTAATGTGATATGTGACACCTGTATATCTGTGTGCTCCTGAGTCTGTATATAGGAGACTGCGCTGAGTAATGTGATATGTGACACCTGTAAATCTGTGTGCACCTGAGTCTGTATAAGGAGACTGCGCTGAGTAATGTGATATGTAACACCTGTATATCTGTGTGCTCCTGAGTCTGTATATGGGAGACTGTGCTGAGTAATGTGATATGTGACACCTGTATATCTGTGTGCTCCTGAGTCTGTATATAGGAGACTGCGCTGAGTAATGTGATATGTGACACCCATTATATCTGTGCGCACCTGAGGCTGTATATGGGAGACAGAGCTGAGTAATGTGATATGTGACACCCATTATATCTGTGTGCACCTGAGGCTGTATATGGGAGACTGCGCTGAGTAATGTGATATGTCTCTGTGTGCTCCTGAGTCTGTATATGGGAGACTGCGCTGAGTAATGTGATATGTGACACCTGTATATCTGTGTGCTCCTGAGTCTGTATATAGGAGACTGCGCTGAGTAATGTGATATGTGACACCTGTATATCTGTGTGCTCCTGAGTCTGTATATGGGAGACTGCGCTGAGTAATGTGATATTTGACACCTGTATATCTGTGTGCTCCTGAGTCTGTATATAGGAGACTGCGCTGAGTAATGTGATATGTGACACCTGTATATCTGTGTGCTCCTGAGTCTGTATATAGGAGTCTGCGCTGAGTAATGTGATATGTGACACCTGTATATCTGTGTGCTCCTGAGTCTGTATATGGGAGACTGCGCTGAGTAATGTGATATGTGACACCTGTATATCTGTGTGCTCCTGAGTCTGTATATAGGAGACTGCGCTGAGTAATGTGATATGTGACACCTGTATATCTGTGTGCTCCTGAGTCTGTATATGGGAGACTGCGCTGAGTAATGTGATATGTGACACCTGTATATCTGTGTGCTCCTGAGTCTGTATATGGAAGACTGCGCTGAGTAATGTGATATGTGACACCTGTATATCTGTGTGCTCCTGAGTCTGTATATGGGAGACTGCGCTGTGTAATGTGATATGTGACACCTGTATATCTGTGTGCTCCTGAGTCTGTATATAGGAGACTGCGCTGAGTAATGTGATATGTGACACCTGTATATCTGTGTGCTCCTGAGTCTGTATATAGGAGACTGCGCTGAGTAATGTGATATGTGACACCTGTATATCTGTGTGCTCCTGAGTCTGTATATGGGAGACTGCTCTGAGTAATGTGATATGTGACACCTGTATATCTGTGTGCTCCTGAGTCTGTATATAGCAGACTGCGCTGAGTAATGTGATAGGTGACACCCATTATATCTGTGTGCACCTGAGGCTGTATATGGGAGACAGAGCTGAGTAATGTGACAGGTGACACCCATTATATCTGTGTGCACCTGAGGCTGTATATGGGAGACTACGCTGAGTAATGTGATAGGTGACACCTGTATATCTGTGTGCTCCTGAGCCTGTATATGGGAGACTGTGCTGGGTAATGTGATATGTGACACCTGTATATCTGTGTGCTCCTGAGTCTGTATATGGAGACTGCGCTGAGTAATGTGATATGTGACACCTGTATATCTGTGTGCTCCTGAGTCTGTATATAGGAGTCTGCGCTGAGTAATGTGATATGTGACACCTGTATATCTGTGTGCTCCTGTGTCTGTATATGGGAGACTGCGCTGAGTAATGTGATATGTGACACCTGTATATCTGTGTGCTCCTGAGTCTGTATATAGGAGACTGCGCTGAGTAATGTGATATGTGACACCTGTATATCTGTGTGCTTCTGAGTCTGTATATGGGAGTCTGCGCTGAGTAATGTGATATGTGACACCTGTATATCTGTGTGCTCCTGAGTCTGTATATGGGAGACTGCGCTGAGTAATGTGATATGTGACACCTGTATATCTGTGTGCTCCTGAGTCTGTATATGGGAGACTGCGCTGAGTAATGTGATATGTGACACCTGTATATCTGTGTGCTCCTGAGTCTGTATATGGGAGACTGCGCTGAGTAATGTGATATGTGACACCTGTATATCTGTGTGCTCCTGAGTCTGTATATGGGTGACTGCGCTGAGTAATGTGATATGTGACACCTGTATATCTGTGTGCTCCTGAGTCTGTATATAGGAGACTGCGCTGAGTAATGTGATATGTGACATCCATTATATCTGTGTGCACCTGAGGCTGTATATGGGAGACACAGCTGAGTAATGTGATATGTGACACCCATTATATCTGTGTGCACCTGAGGCTGTATATGGGAGACTGCGCTGAGTAATGTGATAGGTGACACCTGTATATCTGTGTACTCCTGAGTCTGTATATGGGAGACTGCGCTGTGTAATGTGATATGTGACACCTGTATATCTGTGTGCTCCTGAGTCTGTATATAGGAGACTGCGCTGAGTAATGTGATATGTGACACCTGTAAATCTGTGTGCACCTGAGTCTGTATAAGGAGACTGCGCTGAGTAATGTGATATGTAACACCTGTATATCTGTGTGCTCCTGAGTCTGTATATGGGTGACTGCGCTGAGTAATGTGATATGTGACACCTGTATATCTGTGTGCTCCTGAGTCTGTATATAGGAGACTGCGCTGAGTAATGTGATATGTGACATCCATTATATCTGTGTGCACCTGAGGCTGTATATGGGAGACACAGCTGAGTAATGTGATATGTGACACCCATTATATCTGTGTGCACCTGAGGCTGTATATGGGAGACTGCGCTGAGTAATGTGATAGGTGACACCTGTATATCTGTGTGCTCCTGAGTCTGTATATGGGAGACTGCGCTGTGTAATGTGATATGTGACACCTGTATATCTGTGTGCTTCTGAGTCTGTATATGGGAGTCTGCGCTGAGTAATGTGATATGTGACACCTGTATATCTGTGTGCTCCTGAGTCTGTATATAGGAGACTGCGCTGAGTAATGTGATAGGTGACACCCATTATATCTGTGTGCACCTGAGGCTGTATATGGGAGACAGAGCTGAGTAATGTGATAGGTGACACCCATTATATCGGTGTGCACCTGAGGCTGTATATGGGAGACTACGCTGAGTAATGTGATAGGTGACACCTGTATATCTGTGTGCTCCTGAGCCTGTATATGGGAGACTGTGCTGGGTAATGTGATATGTGACACCTGTATATCTGTGTGCTCCTGAGTCTGTATATGGAGACTGCGCTGAGTAATGTGATATGTGACACCTGTATATCTGTGTGCTCCTGAGTCTGTATATAGGAGTCTGCGCTGAGTAATGTGATATGTGACACCTGTATATCTGTGTGCTCCTGAGTCTGTATATGGGAGACTGCGCTGAGTAATGTGATATGTGACACCTGTATATCTGTGTGCTCCTGAGTCTGTATATAGGAGACTGCGCTGAGTAATGTGATATGTGACACCCATTATATCTGTGTGCACCTGAGGCTGTATATGGGAGACAGAGCTGAGTAATGTGATATGTGACACCCATTATATCTGTGTGCACCTGAGGCTGTATATGGGAGACTGCGCTGAGTAATGTGATAGGTGACACCTGTATATCTGTGTGCTCCTGAGTCTGTATATAGGAGACTGCGCTGAGTAATGTGACATGTGACACCTGTATATCTGTGTGCTCCTGATTCTGTATATGGGAGACTGCGCTGAGTAATGTGATATGTGACACCTGTATATCTGTGTGCTCCTGAGTCTGTATATAGGATACTGCGCTGAGTAATGTGATATGTGACATCCATTATATCTGTGTGCACCTGAGGCTGTATATGGGAGACACAGCTGAGTAATGTGATATGTGACACCCATTATATCTGTGTGCACCTGAGGCTGTATATGGGAGACTGCGCTGAGTAATGTGATAGGTGACACCTGTATATCTGTGTGCTCCTGAGTCTGTATATAGGAGACTGCGCTGAGTAATGTGACATGTGACACCTGTATATCTGTGTGCTCCTGATTCTGTATATGGGAGACTGCGCTGAGTAATGTGATATGTGACACCTGTATATCTGTGTGCTCCTGAGTCTGTATATGGGTGACTGCGCTGAGTAATGTGATATGTGACACCTGTATATCTGTGTGCTCCTGAGTCTGTATATAGGATACTGCGCTGAGTAATGTGATATGTGACATCCATTATATCTGTGTGCACCTGAGGCTGTATATGGGAGACACAGCTGAGTAATGTGATATGTGACACCCATTATATCTGTGTGCACCTGAGGCTGTATATGGGAGACTGCGCTGAGTAATGTGATAGGTGACACCTGTATATCTGTGTGCTCCTGAGTCTGTATATAGGAGACTGCGCTGAGTAATGTGACATGTGACACCTGTATATCTGTGTGCTCCTGATTCTGTATATGGGAGACTGCGCTGAGTAATGTGATATGTGACACCTGTATATCTGTGTGCTCCTGTGTCTGTATATAGGAGACTGCGCTGTGTAATGTGATATGTGACACCTGTATATCTGTGTGCTCCTGAGTCTGTATATGGGAGACTGCGCTGAGTAATGTGATATGTGACACCTGTATATCTGTGTGCTCCTGAGTCTGTATATAGGAGACTGCGCTGAGTAATGTGATATGTGACACCTGTATATCTGTGTGCTCCTGAGTCTGTATATAGGAGACTGCGCTGAGTAATGTGACATGTGACACCTGTATATCTGTGTGCTCCTGATTCTGTATATGGGAGACTGCGCTGAGTAATGTGATATGTGACACCTGTATATCTGTGTGCTCCTGTGTCTGTATATAGGAGACTGCGCTGTGTAATGTGATATGTGACACCTGTATATCTGTGTGCTCCTGAGTCTGTATATGGGAGACTGCGCTGTGTAATGTGATATGTGACACCTGTATATCTGTGTGCTCCTTAGTCTGTATATAAGAGACTGCGCTGTGTAATGTGATATGTGACACCTGTATATCTGTGTGCTCCTGAGTCTGTATATAGGAGACTGCGCTGAGTAATGTGATATGTGACACCTGTATATCTGTGTGCTCCTGAGTCTGTATATGGGAGACTGCGCTGAGTAATGTGATATGTGACACCTGTATATCTGTGTGCTCCTGAGTCTGTATATAGGAGACTGCGCTGAGTAATGTGATAGGTGACACCCATTATATCTGTGTGCACCTGAGGCTGTATATGGGAGACAGAGCTGAGTAATGTGATAGGTGACACCCATTATATCGGTGTGCACCTGAGGCTGTATATGGGAGACTACGCTGAGTAATGTGATAGGTGACACCTGTATATCTGTGTGCTCCTGAGCCTGTATATGGGAGACTGTGCTGGGTAATGTGATATGTGACACCTGTATATCTGTGTGCTCCTGAGTCTGTATATAGGAGACTGCGCTGAGTAATGTGATATGTGACACCTGTATATCTGTGTGCTCCTGAGTCTGTATATAGGAGTCTGCGCTGAGTAATGTGATATGTGACACCTGTATATCTGTGTGCTCCTGAGTCTGTATATGGGAGACTGCGCTGAGTAATGTGATATGTGACACCTGTATATCTGTGTGCTCCTGAGTCTGTATATAGGAGACTGCGCTGAGTAATGTGATATGTGACACCCATTATATCTGTGTGCACCTGAGGCTGTATATGGGAGACAGAGCTGAGTAATGTGATATGTGACACCCATTATATCTGTGTGCACCTGAGGCTGTATATGGGAGACTGCGCTGAGTAATGTGATATGTCTCTGTGTGCTCCTGAGTCTGTATATGGGAGACTGCGCTGAGTAATGTGATATGTGACACCTGTATATCTGTGTGCTCCTGAGTCTGTATATGGGAGACTGCGCTGAGTAATGTGATATTTGACACCTGTATATCTGTGTGCTCCTGAGTCTGTATATAGGAGTCTGCGCTGAGTAATGTGATATGTGACACCTGTATATCTGTGTGCTCCTGAGTCTGTATATGGGAGACTGCGCTGAGTAATGTGATATTTGACACCTGTATATCTGTGTGCTCATGAGTCTGTATATAGGAGACTGCGCTGAGTAATGTGATATGTGACACCTGTATATCTGTGTGCTCCTGAGTCTGTATATAGGAGACTGCGCTGAGTAATGTGATATGTGACACCTGTATATCTGTGTGCTCCTGAGTCTGTATATGGGAGACTGCGCTGAGTAATGTGATATGTGACACCTGTATATCTGTGTGCTCCTGAGTCTGTATATGGAAGACTGCGCTGAGTAATGTGATATGTGACACCTGTATATCTGTGTGCTCCTGAGTCTGTATATGGGAGACTGCGCTGTGTAATGTGATATGTGACACCTGTATATCTGTGTGCTCCTGAGTCTGTATATAGGAGACTGCGCTGAGTAATGTGATATGTGACACCTGTATATCTGTGTGCTCCTGAGTCTGTATATAGGAGACTGCGCTGAGTAATGTGATATGTGACACCTGTATATCTGTGTGCTCCTGAGTCTGTATATGGGAGACTGCTCTGAGTAATGTGATATGTGACACCTGTATATCTGTGTGCTCCTGAGTCTGTATATAGCAGACTGCGCTGAGTAATGTGATAGGTGACACCCATTATATCTGTGTGCACCTGAGGCTGTATATGGGAGACAGAGCTGAGTAATGTGACAGGTGACACCCATTATATCTGTGTGCACCTGAGGCTGTATATGGGAGACTACGCTGAGTAATGTGATAGGTGACACCTGTATATCTGTGTGCTCCTGAGCCTGTATATGGGAGACTGTGCTGGGTAATGTGATATGTGACACCTGTATATCTGTGTGCTCCTGAGTCTGTATATGGAGACTGCGCTGAGTAATGTGATATGTGACACCTGTATATCTGTGTGCTCCTGAGTCTGTATATAGGAGTCTGCGCTGAGTAATGTGATATGTGACACCTGTATATCTGTGTGCTCCTGTGTCTGTATATGGGAGACTGCGCTGAGTAATGTGATATGTGACACCTGTATATCTGTGTGCTCCTGAGTCTGTATATAGGAGACTGCGCTGAGTAATGTGATATGTGACACCTGTATATCTGTGTGCTTCTGAGTCTGTATATGGGAGTCTGCGCTGAGTAATGTGATATGTGACACCTGTATATCTGTGTGCTCCTGAGTCTGTATATGGGAGACTGCGCTGAGTAATGTGATATGTGACACCTGTATATCTGTGTGCTCCTGAGTCTGTATATGGGAGACTGCGCTGAGTAATGTGATATGTGACACCTGTATATCTGTGTGCTCCTGAGTCTGTATATGGGAGACTGCGCTGAGTAATGTGATATGTGACACCTGTATATCTGTGTGCTCCTGAGTCTGTATATGGGTGACTGCGCTGAGTAATGTGATATGTGACACCTGTATATCTGTGTGCTCCTGAGTCTGTATATAGGAGACTGCGCTGAGTAATGTGATATGTGACATCCATTATATCTGTGTGCACCTGAGGCTGTATATGGGAGACACAGCTGAGTAATGTGATATGTGACACCCATTATATCTGTGTGCACCTGAGGCTGTATATGGGAGACTGCGCTGAGTAATGTGATAGGTGACACCTGTATATCTGTGTGCTCCTGAGTCTGTATATGGGAGACTGCGCTGTGTAATGTGATATGTGACACCTGTATATCTGTGTGCTCCTGAGTCTGTATATAGGAGACTGCGCTGAGTAATGTGATATGTGACACCTGTAAATCTGTGTGCACCTGAGTCTGTATAAGGAGACTGCGCTGAGTAATGTGATATGTAACACCTGTATATCTGTGTGCTCCTGAGTCTGTATATAGGAGACTGCGCTGAGTAATGTGATATGTGACACCCATTATATCTGTGCGCACCTGAGGCTGTATATGGGAGACAGAGCTGCGTAATGTGATATGTGACACCCATTATATCTGTGTGCACCTGAGGCTGTATATGGGAGACTGCGCTGAGTAATGTGATATGTCTCTGTGTGCTCCTGAGTCTGTATATGGGAGACTGCGCTGAGTAATGTGATATGTGACACCTGTATATCTGTGTGCTCCTGAGTCTGTATATAGGAGACTGCGCTGAGTAATGTGATATGTGACACCTGTATATCTGTGTGCTCCTGAGTCTGTATATGGGAGACTGCGCTGAGTAATGTGATATTTGACACCTGTATATCTGTGTGCTCCTGAGTCTGTATATAGGAGACTGCGCTGAGTAATGTGATATGTGACACCTGTATATCTGTGTGCTCCTGAGTCTGTATATAGGAGTCTGCGCTGAGTAATGTGATATGTGACACCTGTATATCTGTGTGCTTCTGAGTCTGTATATGGGAGTCTGCGCTGAGTAATGTGATATGTGACACCTGTATATCTGTGTGCTCCTGAGTCTGTATATAGGATACTGCGCTGAGTAATGTGATATGTGACATCCATTATATCTGTGTGCACCTGAGGCTGTATATGGGAGACACAGCTGAGTAATGTGATATGTGACACCCATTATATCTGTGTGCACCTGAGGCTGTATATGGGAGACTGCGCTGAGTAATGTGATAGGTGACACCTGTATATCTGTGTGCTCCTGAGTCTGTATATGGGAGACTGCGCTGAGTAATGTGATATGTGACTCCTGTATATCTGTGTGCTCCTGAGTCTGTATATAGGAGACTGCGCTGAGTAATGTGATATGTGACACCTGTAAATCTGTGTGCACCTGAGTCTGTATAAGGAGACTGCGCTGAGTAATGTGATATGTAACACCTGTATATCTGTGTGCTCCTGAGTCTGTATATGGGAGACTGTGCTGAGTAATGTGATATGTGACACCTGTATATCTGTGTGCTCCTGAGTCTGTATATAGGAGACTGCGCTGAGTAATGTGATATGTGACACCCATTATATCTGTGTGCACCTGAGGCTGTATATGGGAGACAGAGCTGAGTAATGTGATATGTGACACCCATTATATCTGTGTGCACCTGAGGCTGTATATGGGAGACTGCGCTGAGTAATGTGATATGTCTCTGTGTGCTCCTGAGTCTGTATATGGGAGACTGCGCTGAGTAATGTGATATGTGACACCTGTATATCTGTGTGCTCCTGAGTCTGTATATAGGAGACTGCGCTAAGTAATGTGATATGTGACACCTGTATATCTGTGTGCTCCTGAGTCTGTATATGGGAGACTGCGCTGAGTAATGTGATATTTGACACCTGTATATCTGTGTGCTCCTGAGTCTGTATATAGGAGACTGCGCTGAGTAATGTGATATGTGACACCTGTATATCTGTGTGCTCCTGAGTCTGTATATGGGAGACTGCGCTGAGTAATGTGATATTTGACACCTGTATATCTGTGTGCTCATGAGTCTGTATATAGGAGACTGCGCTGAGTAATGTGATATGTGACACCTGTATATCTGTGTGCTCCTGAGTCTGTATATGGGAGACTGCGCTGAGTAATGTGATATTTGACACCTGTATATCTGTGTGCTCATGAGTCTGTATATAGGAGACTGCGCTGAGTAATGTGATATGTGACACCTGTATATCTGTGTGCTCCTGAGTCTGTATATAGGAGACTGCGCTGAGTAATGTGATATGTGACACCTGTATATCTGTGTGCTCCTGAGTCTGTATATGGGAGACTGCGCTGAGTAATGTGATATGTGACACCTGTATATCTGTGTGCTCCTGAGTCTGTATATGGAAGACTGCGCTGAGTAATGTGATATGTGACACCTGTATATCTGTGTGCTCCTGAGTCTGTATATGGGAGACTGCGCTGTGTAATGTGATATGTGACACCTGTATATCTGTGTGCTCCTGAGTCTGTATATAGGAGACTGCGCTGAGTAATGTGATATGTGACACCTGTATATCTGTGTGCTCCTGAGTCTGTATATAGGAGACTGCGCTGAGTAATGTGATATGTGACACCTGTATATCTGTGTGCTCCTGAGTCTGTATATGGGAGACTGCTCTGAGTAATGTGATATGTGACACCTGTATATCTGTGTGCTCCTGAGTCTGTATATAGCAGACTGCGCTGAGTAATGTGATAGGTGACACCCATTATATCTGTGTGCACCTGAGGCTGTATATGGGAGACAGAGCTGAGTAATGTGACAGGTGACACCCATTATATCTGTGTGCACCTGAGGCTGTATATGGGAGACTACGCTGAGTAATGTGATAGGTGACACCTGTATATCTGTGTGCTCCTGAGCCTGTATATGGGAGACTGTGCTGGGTAATGTGATATGTGACACCTGTATATCTGTGTGCTCCTGAGTCTGTATATGGAGACTGTGCTGAGTAATGTGATATGTGACACCTGTATATCTGTGTGCTCCTGAGTCTGTATATAGGAGTCTGCGCTGAGTAATGTGATATGTGACACCTGTATATCTGTGTGCTCCTGTGTCTGTATATGGGAGACTGCGCTGAGTAATGTGATATGTGACACCCATTATATCTGTGTGCACCTGAGGCTGTATATGGGAGACTGCGCTGAGTAATGTGATATGTCTCTGTGTGCTCCTGAGTCTGTATATGGGAGACTGCGCTGAGTAATGTGATATGTGACACCTGTATATCTGTGTGCTCCTGAGTCTGTATATAGGAGACTGCGCTGAGTAATGTGATATGTGACACCTGTATATCTGTGTGCTCCTGAGTCTGTATATGGGAGACTGCGCTGAGTAATGTGATATTTGACACCTGTATATCTGTGTGCTCCTGAGTCTGTATATAGGAGTCTGCGCTGAGTAATGTGATATGTGACACCTGTATATCTGTGTGCTCCTGAGTCTGTATATGGGAGACTGCGCTGAGTAATGTGATATTTGACACCTGTATATCTGTGTGCTCATGAGTCTGTATATAGGAGACTGCGCTGAGTAATGTGATATGTGACACCTGTATATCTGTGTGCTCCTGAGTCTGTATATAGGAGACTGCGCTGAGTAATGTGATATGTGACACCTGTATATCTGTGTGCTCCTGAGTCTGTATATGGGAGACTGCGCTGAGTAATGTGATATGTGACACCTGTATATCTGTGTGCTCCTGAGTCTGTATATGGAAGACTGCGCTGAGTAATGTGATATGTGACACCTGTATATCTGTGTGCTCCTGAGTCTGTATATGGGAGACTGCGCTGTGTAATGTGATATGTGACACCTGTATATCTGTGTGCTCCTGAGTCTGTATATAGGAGACTGCGCTGAGTAATGTGATATGTGACACCTGTATATCTGTGTGCTCCTGAGTCTGTATATAGGAGACTGCGCTGAGTAATGTGATATGTGACACCTGTATATCTGTGTGCTCCTGAGTCTGTATATGGGAGACTGCTCTGAGTAATGTGATATGTGACACCTGTATATCTGTGTGCTCCTGAGTCTGTATATAGCAGACTGCGCTGAGTAATGTGATAGGTGACACCCATTATATCTGTGTGCACCTGAGGCTGTATATGGGAGACAGAGCTGAGTAATGTGACAGGTGACACCCATTATATCTGTGTGCACCTGAGGCTGTATATGGGAGACTACGCTGAGTAATGTGATAGGTGACACCTGTATATCTGTGTGCTCCTGAGCCTGTATATGGGAGACTGTGCTGGGTAATGTGATATGTGACACCTGTATATCTGTGTGCTCCTGAGTCTGTATATGGGAGACTGCGCTGAGTAATGTGATATGTGACACCTGTATATCTGTGTGCTCCTGAGTCTGTATATGGGAGACTGCGCTGAGTAATGTGATATGTGACACCTGTATATCTGTGTGCTCCTGAGTCTGTATATGGGTGACTGCGCTGAGTAATGTGATATGTGACACCTGTATATCTGTGTGCTCCTGAGTCTGTATATAGGAGACTGCGCTGAGTAATGTGATATGTGACATCCATTATATCTGTGTGCACCTGAGGCTGTATATGGGAGACACAGCTGAGTAATGTGATATGTGACACCCATTATATCTGTGTGCACCTGAGGCTGTATATGGGAGACTGCGCTGAGTAATGTGATAGGTGACACCTGTATATCTGTGTGCTCCTGAGTCTGTATATGGGAGACTGCGCTGTGTAATGTGATATGTGACACCTGTATATCTGTGTGCTCCTGAGTCTGTATATAGGAGACTGCGCTGAGTAATGTGATATGTGACACCTGTAAATCTGTGTGCACCTGAGTCTGTATAAGGAGACTGCGCTGAGTAATGTGATATGTAACACCTGTATATCTGTGTGCTCCTGAGTCTGTATATAGGAGACTGCGCTGAGTAATGTGATATGTGACACCCATTATATCTGTGCGCACCTGAGGCTGTATATGGGAGACAGAGCTGCGTAATGTGATATGTGACACCCATTATATCTGTGTGCACCTGAGGCTGTATATGGGAGACTGCGCTGAGTAATGTGATATGTCTCTGTGTGCTCCTGAGTCTGTATATGGGAGACTGCGCTGAGTAATGTGATATGTGACACCTGTATATCTGTGTGCTCCTGAGTCTGTATATAGGAGACTGCGCTGAGTAATGTGATATGTGACACCTGTATATCTGTGTGCTCCTGAGTCTGTATATGGGAGACTGCGCTGAGTAATGTGATATTTGACACCTGTATATCTGTGTGCTCCTGAGTCTGTATATAGGAGACTGCGCTGAGTAATGTGATATGTGACACCTGTATATCTGTGTGCTCCTGAGTCTGTATATAGGAGTCTGCGCTGAGTAATGTGATATGTGACACCTGTATATCTGTGTGCTTCTGAGTCTGTATATGGGAGTCTGCGCTGAGTAATGTGATATGTGACACCTGTATATCTGTGTGCTCCTGAGTCTGTATATGGGAGACTGCGCTGAGTAATGTGATATGTGACACCTGCATATCTGTGTGCTCCTGAGTCTGTATATGGGAGACTGCGCTGAGTAATGTGATATGTGACACCTGTATATCTGTGTGCTCCTGAGTCTGTATATGGGAGACTGCGCTGAGTAATGTGATATGTGACACCTGTATATCTGTGTGCTCCTGAGTCTGTATATGGGTGACTGCGCTGAGTAATGTGATATGTGACACCTGTATATCTGTGTGCTCCTGAGTCTGTATATAGGATACTGCGCTGAGTAATGTGATATGTGACATCCATTATATCTGTGTGCACCTGAGGCTGTATATGGGAGACACAGCTGAGTAATGTGATATGTGACACCCATTATATCTGTGTGCACCTGAGGCTGTATATGGGAGACTGCGCTGAGTAATGTGATAGGTGACACCTGTATATCTGTGTGCTCCTGAGTCTGTATATGGGAGACTGCGCTGAGTAATGTGATATGTGACTCCTGTATATCTGTGTGCTCCTGAGTCTGTATATAGGAGACTGCGCTGAGTAATGTTATATGTGACACCTGTAAATCTGTGTGCACCTGAGTCTGTATAAGGAGACTGCGCTGAGTAATGTGATATGTAACACCTGTATATCTGTGTGCTCCTGAGTCTGTATATGGGAGACTGTGCTGAGTAATGTGATATGTGACACCTGTATATCTGTGTGCTCCTGAGTCTGTATATAGGAGACTGCGCTGAGTAATGTGATATGTGACACCCATTATATCTGTGTGCACCTGAGGCTGTATATGGGAGACAGAGCTGAGTAATGTGATATGTGACACCCATTATATCTGTGTGCACCTGAGGCTGTATATGGGAGACTGCGCTGAGTAATGTGATATGTCTCTGTGTGCTCCTGAGTCTGTATATGGGAGACTGCGCTGAGTAATGTGATATGTGACACCTGTATATCTGTGTGCTCCTGAGTCTGTATATAGGAGACTGCGCTAAGTAATGTGATATGTGACACCTGTATATCTGTGTGCTCCTGAGTCTGTATATGGGAGACTGCGCTGAGTAATGTGATATGTGACACCTGTATATCTGTGTGCTCCTGAGTCTGTATATAGGAGACTGCGCTGAGTAATGTGATATGTGACACCTGTATATCTGTGTGCTCCTGAGTCTGTATATAGGAGACTGCGCTGAGTAATGTGACATGTGACACCTGTATATCTGTGTGCTCCTGATTCTGTATATGGGAGACTGCGCTGAGTAATGTGATATGTGACACCTGTATATCTGTGTGCTCCTGTGTCTGTATATAGGAGACTGCGCTGTGTAATGTGATATGTGACACCTGTATATCTGTGTGCTCCTGAGTCTGTATATGGGAGACTGCGCTGTGTAATGTGATATGTGACACCTGTATATCTGTGTGCTCCTTAGTCTGTATATAAGAGACTGCGCTGTGTAATGTGATATGTGACACCTGTATATCTGTGTGCTCCTGAGTCTGTATATGGGAGACTGCGCTGAGTAATGTGATATGTGACACCTGTATATCTGTGTGCTCCTGAGTCTGTATATGGGAGACTGCGCTGAGTAATGTGATATGTGACACCTGTATATCTGTGTGCTCCTGAGTCTGTATATAGGAGACTGCGCTGAGTAATGTGATAGGTGACACCCATTATATCTGTGTGCACCTGAGGCTGTATATGGGAGACAGAGCTGAGTAATGTGATAGGTGACACCCATTATATCTGTGTGCACCTGAGGCTGTATATGGGAGACAGAGCTGAGTAATGTGATAGGTGACACCCATTATATCTGTGTGCACCTGAGGCTGTATATGGGAGACTGCGCTGAGTAATGTGATAGGTGACACCTGTATATCTGTGTGCTCCTGAGTCTGTATATGGGAGACTGCGCTGAGTAATGTGATCTGTGACTCCTGTATATCTGTGTGCTCCTGAGTCTGTATATGGGAGACAGAGCTGAGTAATGTGATATGTGACACCCATTATATCTGTGTGCACCTGAGGCTGTATATGGGAGACTGCGCTGAGTAATGTGATATGTCTCTGTGTGCTCCTGAGTCTGTATATGGGAGACTGCGCTGAGTAATGTGATATGTGACACCTGTATATCTGTGTGCTCCTGAGTCTGTATATAGGAGACTGCGCTAAGTAATGTGATATGTGACACCTGTATATCTGTGTGCTCCTGAGTCTGTATATGGGAGACTGCGCTGAGTAATGTGATATGTGACACCTGTATATCTGTGTGCTCCTGAGTCTGTATATAGGAGACTGCGCTGAGTAATGTGATATGTGACACCTGTATATCTGTGTGCTCCTGAGTCTGTATATAGGAGACTGCGCTGAGTAATGTGACATGTGACACCTGTATATCTGTGTGCTCCTGATTCTGTATATGGGAGACTGCGCTGAGTAATGTGATATGTGACACCTGTATATCTGTGTGCTCCTGTGTCTGTATATAGGAGACTGCGCTGTGTAATGTGATATGTGACACCTGTATATCTGTGTGCTCCTGAGTCTGTATATGGGAGACTGCGCTGTGTAATGTGATATGTGACACCTGTATATCTGTGTGCTCCTTAGTCTGTATATAAGAGACTGCGCTGTGTAATGTGATATGTGACACCTGTATATCTGTGTGCTCCTGAGTCTGTATATAGGAGACTGCGCTGAGTAATGTGATATGTGACACCTGTATATCTGTGTGCTCCTGAGTCTGTATATGGGAGACTGCGCTGAGTAATGTGATATGTGACACCTGTATATCTGTGTGCTCCTGAGTCTGTATATAGGAGACTGCGCTGAGTAATGTGATAGGTGACACCCATTATATCTGTGTGCACCTGAGGCTGTATATGGGAGACAGAGCTGAGTAATGTGATAGGTGACACCCATTATATCGGTGTGCACCTGAGGCTGTATATGGGAGACTACGCTGAGTAATGTGATAGGTGACACCTGTATATCTGTGTGCTCCTGAGCCTGTATATGGGAGACTGTGCTGGGTAATGTGATATGTGACACCTGTATATCTGTGTGCTCCTGAGTCTGTATATGGAGACTGCGCTGAGTAATGTGATATGTGACACCTGTATATCTGTGTGCTCCTGAGTCTGTATATAGGAGTCTGCGCTGAGTAATGTGATATGTGACACCTGTATATCTGTGTGCTCCTGAGTCTGTATATGGGAGACTGCGCTGAGTAATGTGATATGTGACACCTGTATATCTGTGTGCTCCTGAGTCTGTATATAGGAGACTGCGCTGAGTAATGTGATATGTGACACCCATTATATCTGTGTGCACCTGAGGCTGTATATGGGAGACAGAGCTGAGTAATGTGATATGTGACACCCATTATATCTGTGTGCACCTGAGGCTGTATATGGGAGACTGCGCTGAGTAATGTGATATGTCTCTGTGTGCTCCTGAGTCTGTATATGGGAGACTGCGCTGAGTAATGTGATATGTGACACCTGTATATCTGTGTGCTCCTGAGCCTGTATATGGGAGACTGTGCTGGGTAATGTGATATGTGACACCTGTATATCTGTGTGCTCCTGAGTCTGTATATGGAGACTGCGCTGAGTAATGTGATATGTGACACCTGTATATCTGTGTGCTCCTGAGTCTGTATATAGGAGT
This sequence comes from Taudactylus pleione, assembly GCA_031769625.1. Classification (NCBI taxonomy): domain Eukaryota; kingdom Metazoa; phylum Chordata; class Amphibia; order Anura; family Myobatrachidae; genus Taudactylus; species Taudactylus pleione. Next base: position 3,876,775 of record JAUIMM010000230.1, read on the forward strand.
CTTCGCTGAGTAATGTGATATGTGACACCTGTATATCTGTGTGCTCCTGAGTCTGTATATGGAGACTGCGCTGAGTAATGTGATATGTGACACCTGTATATCTGTGTGCTCCTGAGTCTGTATATAGGAGTCTGCGCTGAGTAATGTGATATGTGACACCTGTATATCTGTGTGCTCCTGAGCCTGTATATGGGAGACTGTGCTGGGTAATGTGATATGTGACACCTGTATATCTGTGTGCTCCTGAGTCTGTATATGGGAGACTGCGCTGAGTAATGTGATATGTGACACCTGTATATCTGTGTGCTCCTGAGTCTGTATATGGGAGACTGCGCTGAGTAATGTGATATGTGACACCTGTATATCTGTGTGCTCCTGAGTCTGTATATGGGAGACTGCGCTGAGTAATGTGATATGTGACACCTGTATATCTGTGTGCTCCTGAGTCTGTATATGGGTGACTGCGCTGAGTAATGTGATATGTGACACCTGTATATCTGTGTGCTCCTGAGTCTGTATATGGGAGACTGCGCTGAGTAATGTGATATGTGACACCTGTATATCTGTGTGCTCCTGAGTCTGTATATGGGAGACTGCGCTGAGTAATGTGATATGTGACACCTGTATATCTGTGTGCTCCTGAGTCTGTATATGGGAGACTGCGCTGAGTAATGTGATATGTGACACCTGTATATCTGTGTGCTCCTGAGTCTGTATATGGGTGACTGCGCTGAGTAATGTGATATGTGACACCTGTATATCTGTGTGCTCCTGAGTCTGTATATAGGATACTGCGCTGAGTAATGTGATATGTGACATCCATTATATCTGTGTGCACCTGAGGCTGTATATGGGAGACACAGCTGAGTAATGTGATATGTGACACCCATTATATCTGTGTGCACCTGAGGCTGTATATGGGAGACTGCGCTGAGTAATGTGATAGGTGACACCTGTATATCTGTGTGCTCCTGAGTCTGTATATGGGAGACTGCGCTGAGTAATGTGATATGTGACTCCTGTATATCTGTGTGCTCCTGAGTCTGTATATAGGAGACTGCGCTGAGTAATGTGATATGTGACACCTGTAAATCTGTGTGCACCTGAGTCTGTATAAGGAGACTGCGCTGAGTAATGTGATATGTAACACCTGTATATCTGTGTGCTCCTGAGTCTGTATATGGGAGACTGTGCTGAGTAATGTGATATGTGACACCTGTATATCTGTGTGCTCCTGAGTCTGTATATAGGAGACTGCGCCGAGTAATGTGATATGTGACACCCATTATATCTGTGTGCACCTGAGGCTGTATATGGGAGACAGAGCTGAGTAATGTGATATGTGACACCCATTATATCTGTGTGCACCTGAGGCTGTATATGGGAGACTGCGCTGAGTAATGTGATATGTCTCTGTGTGCTCCTGAGTCTGTATATGGGAGACTGCGCTGAGTAATGTGATATGTGACACCTGTATATCTGTGTGCTCCTGAGTCTGTATATAGGAGACTGCGCTAAGTAATGTGATATGTGACACCTGTATATCTGTGTGCTCCTGAGTCTGTATATGGGAGACTGCGCTGAGTAATGTGATATGTGACACCTGTATATCTGTGTGCTCCTGAGTCTGTATATAGGAGACTGCGCTGAGTAATGTGATATGTGACACCTGTATATCTGTGTGCTCCTGAGTCTGTATATAGGAGACTGCGCTGAGTAATGTGACATGTGACACCTGTATATCTGTGTGCTCCTGATTCTGTATATGGGAGACTGCGCTGAGTAATGTGATATGTGACACCTGTATATCTGTGTGCTCCTGTGTCTGTATATAGGAGACTGCGCTGTGTAATGTGATATGTGACACCTGTATATGTGTGTGCTCCTGAGTCTGTATATGGGAGACTGCGCTGTGTAATGTGATATGTGACACCTGTATATCTGTGTGCTCCTTAGTCTGTATATAAGAGACTGCGCTGTGTAATGTGATATGTGACACCTGTATATCTGTGTGCTCCTGAGTCTGTATATAGGAGACTGCGCTGAGTAATGTGATATGTGACACCTGTATATCTGTGTGCTCCTGAGTCTGTATATGGGAGACTGCGCTGAGTAATGTGATATGTGACACCTGTATATCTGTGTGCTCCTGAGTCTGTATATAGGAGACTGCGCTGAGTAATGTGATAGGTGACACCCATTATATCTGTGTGCACCTGAGGCTGTATATGGGAGACAGAGCTGAGTAATGTGATAGGTGACACCCATTATATCTGTGTGCACCTGAGGCTGTATATGGGAGACAGAGCTGAGTAATGTGATAGGTGACACCCATTATATCTGTGTGCACCTGAGGCTGTATATGGGAGACTGCGCTGAGTAATGTGATAGGTGACACCTGTATATCTGTGTGCTCCTGAGTCTGTATATGGGAGACTGCGCTGAGTAATGTGATCTGTGACTCCTGTATATCTGTGTGCTCCTGAGTCTGTATATAGGAGACTGCGCTGAGTAATGTGATATGTGACACCTGTAAATCTGTGTGCACCTGAGTCTGTATAAGGAGACTGCGCTGAGTAATGTGATATGTAACACCTGTATATCTGTGTGCTCCTGAGTCTGTATATGGGAGACTGTGCTGAGTAATGTGATATGTGACACCTGTATATCTGTGTGCTCCTGAGTCTGTATATAGGAGACTGCGCTGAGTAATGTGATATGTGACACCCATTATATCTGTGTGCACCTGAGGCTGTATATGGGAGACAGAGCTGAGTAATGTGATATGTGACACCCATTATATCTGTGTGCACCTGAGGCTGTATATGGGAGACTGCGCTGAGTAATGTGATATGTCTCTGTGTGCTCCTGAGTCTGTATATGGGAGACTGTGCTGAGTAATGTGATATGTGACACCTGTATATCTGTGTGCTCCTGAGTCTGTATATAGGAGACTGCGCTAAGTAATGTGATATGTGACACCTGTATATCTGTGTGCTCCTGAGTCTGTATATGGGAGACTGCGCTGAGTAATGTGATATGTGACACCTGTATATCTGTGTGCTCCTGAGTCTGTATATAGGAGACTGCGCTGAGTAATGTGATATGTGACACCTGTATATCTGTGTGCTCCTGAGTCTGTATATAGGAGACTGCGCTGAGTAATGTGACATGTGACACCTGTATATCTGTGTGCTCCTGATTCTGTATATGGGAGACTGCGCTGAGTAATGTGATATGTGACACCTGTATATCTGTGTGCTCCTGTGTCTGTATATAGGAGACTGCGCTGTGTAATGTGATATGTGACACCTGTATATCTGTGTGCTCCTGAGTCTGTATATGGGAGACTGCGCTGTGTAATGTGATATGTGACACCTGTATATCTGTGTGCTCCTTAGTCTGTATATAAGAGACTGCGCTGTGTAATGTGATATGTGACACCTGTATATCTGTGTGCTCCTGAGTCTGTATATAGGAGACTGCGCTGAGTAATGTGATATGTGACACCTGTATATCTGTGTGCTCCTGAGTCTGTATATGGGAGACTGCGCTGAGTAATGTGATATGTGACACCTGTATATCTGTGTGCTCCTGAGTCTGTATATAGGAGACTGCGCTGAGTAATGTGATAGGTGACACCCATTATATCTGTGTGCACCTGAGGCTGTATATGGGAGACAGAGCTGAGTAATGTGATAGGTGACACCCATTATATCGGTGTGCACCTGAGGCTGTATATGGGAGACTACGCTGAGTAATGTGATAGGTGACACCTGTATATCTGTGTGCTCCTGAGCCTGTATATGGGAGACTGTGCTGGGTAATGTGATATGTGACACCTGTATATCTGTGTGCTCCTGAGTCTGTATATGGAGACTGCGCTGAGTAATGTGATATGTGACACCTGTATATCTGTGTGCTCCTGAGTCTGTATATAGGAGTCTGCGCTGAGTAATGTGATATGTGACACCTGTATATCTGTGTGCTCCTGAGTCTGTATATGGGAGACTGCGCTGAGTAATGTGATATGTGACACCTGTATATCTGTGTGCTCCTGAGTCTGTATATAGGAGACTGCGCTGAGTAATGTGATATGTGACACCCATTATATCTGTGTGCACCTGAGGCTGTATATGGGAGACAGAGCTGAGTAATGTGATATGTGACACCCATTATATCTGTGTGCACCTGAGGCTGTATATGGGAGACTGCGCTGAGTAATGTGATATGTGACACCTGTATATCTGTGTGCTCCTGAGTCTGTATATAGGAGACTGCGCTAAGTAATGTGATATGTGACACCTGTATATCTGTGTGCTCCTGAGTCTGTATATGGGAGACTGCGCTGAGTAATGTGATATGTGACACCTGTATATCTGTGTGCTCCTGAGTCTGTATATAGGAGACTGCGCTGAGTAATGTGATATGTGACACCTGTATATCTGTGTGCTCCTGAGTCTGTATATAGGAGACTGCGCTGAGTAATGTGACATGTGACACCTGTATATCTGTGTGCTCCTGATTCTGTATATGGGAGACTGCGCTGAGTAATGTGATATGTGACACCTGTATATCTGTGTGCTCCTGTGTCTGTATATAGGAGACTGCGCTGTGTAATGTGATATGTGACACCTGTATATCTGTGTGCTCCTGAGTCTGTATATGGGAGACTGCGCTGTGTAATGTGATATGTGACACCTGTATATCTGTGTGCTCCTTAGTCTGTATATAAGAGACTGCGCTGTGTAATGTGATATGTGACACCTGTATATCTGTGTGCTCCTGAGTCTGTATATAGGAGACTGCGCTGAGTAATGTGATATGTGACACCTGTATATCTGTGTGCTCCTGAGTCTGTATATGGGAGACTGCGCTGAGTAATGTGATATGTGACACCTGTATATCTGTGTGCTCCTGAGTCTGTATATAGGAGACTGCGCTGAGTAATGTGATAGGTGACACCCATTATATCTGTGTGCACCTGAGGCTGTATATGGGAGACAGAGCTGAGTAATGTGATAGGTGACACCCATTATATCGGTGTGCACCTGAGGCTGTATATGGGAGACTACGCTGAGTAATGTGATAGGTGACACCTGTATATCTGTGTGCTCCTGAGCCTGTATATGGGAGACTGTGCTGGGTAATGTGATATGTGACACCTGTATATCTGTGTGCTCCTGAGTCTGTATATGGAGACTGCGCTGAGTAATGTGATATGTGACACCTGTATATCTGTGTGCTCCTGAGTCTGTATATAGGAGTCTGCGCTGAGTAATGTGATATGTGACACCTGTATATCTGTGTGCTCCTGAGTCTGTATATGGGAGACTGCGCTGAGTAATGTGATATGTGACACCTGTATATCTGTGTGCTCCTGAGTCTGTATATAGGAGACTGCGCTGAGTAATGTGATATGTGACACCCATTATATCTGTGTGCACCTGAGGCTGTATATGGGAGACAGAGCTGAGTAATGTGATATGTGACACCCATTATATCTGTGTGCACCTGAGGCTGTATATGGGAGACTGCGCTGAGTAATGTGATATGTCTCTGTGTGCTCCTGAGTCTGTATATGGGAGACTGCGCTGAGTAATGTGATATGTGACACCTGTATATCTGTGTGCTCCTGAGCCTGTATATGGGAGACTGTGCTGGGTAATGTGATATGTGACACCTGTATATCTGTGTGCTCCTGAGTCTGTATATGGAGACTGCGCTGAGTAATGTGATATGTGACACCTGTATATCTGTGTGCTCCTGAGTCTGTATATAGGAGTCTTCGCTGAGTAATGTGATATGTGACACCTGTATATCTGTGTGCTCCTGAGTCTGTATATGGAGACTGCGCTGAGTAATGTGATATGTGACACCTGTATATCTGTGTGCTCCTGAGTCTGTATATAGGAGTCTGCGCTGAGTAATGTGATATGTGACACCTGTATATCTGTGTGCTCCTGAGCCTGTATATGGGAGACTGTGCTGGGTAATGTGATATGTGACACCTGTATATCTGTGTGCTCCTGAGTCTGTATATGGGAGACTGCGCTGAGTAATGTGATATGTGACACCTGTATATCTGTGTGCTCCTGAGTCTGTATATGGGAGACTGCGCTGAGTAATGTGATATGTGACACCTGTATATCTGTGTGCTCCTGAGTCTGTATATGGGAGACTGCGCTGAGTAATGTGATATGTGACACCTGTATATCTGTGTGCTCCTGAGTCTGTATATGGGTGACTGCGCTGAGTAATGTGATATGTGACACCTGTATATCTGTGTGCTCCTGAGTCTGTATATGGGAGACTGCGCTGAGTAATGTGATATGTGACACCTGTATATCTGTGTGCTCCTGAGTCTGTATATGGGAGACTGCGCTGAGTAATGTGATATGTGACACCTGTATATCTGTGTGCTCCTGAGTCTGTATATGGGAGACTGCGCTGAGTAATGTGATATGTGACACCTGTATATCTGTGTGCTCCTGAGTCTGTATATGGGTGACTGCGCTGAGTAATGTGATATGTGACACCTGTATATCTGTGTGCTCCTGAGTCTGTATATAGGATACTGCGCTGAGTAATGTGATATGTGACATCCATTATATCTGTGTGCACCTGAGGCTGTATATGGGAGACACAGCTGAGTAATGTGATATGTGACACCCATTATATCTGTGTGCACCTGAGGCTGTATATGGGAGACTGCGCTGAGTAATGTGATAGGTGACACCTGTATATCTGTGTGCTCCTGAGTCTGTATATGGGAGACTGCGCTGAGTAATGTGATATGTGACTCCTGTATATCTGTGTGCTCCTGAGTCTGTATATAGGAGACTGCGCTGAGTAATGTGATATGTGACACCTGTAAATCTGTGTGCACCTGAGTCTGTATAAGGAGACTGCGCTGAGTAATGTGATATGTAACACCTGTATATCTGTGTGCTCCTGAGTCTGTATATGGGAGACTGTGCTGAGTAATGTGATATGTGACACCTGTATATCTGTGTGCTCCTGAGTCTGTATATAGGAGACTGCGCTGAGTAATGTGATATGTGACACCCATTATATCTGTGTGCACCTGAGGCTGTATATGGGAGACAGAGCTGAGTAATGTGATATGTGACACCCATTATATCTGTGTGCACCTGAGGCTGTATATGGGAGACTGCGCTGAGTAATGTGATATGTCTCTGTGTGCTCCTGAGTCTGTATATGGGAGACTGCGCTGAGTAATGTGATATGTGACACCTGTATATCTGTGTGCTCCTGAGTCTGTATATAGGAGACTGCGCTAAGTAATGTGATATGTGACACCTGTATATCTGTGTGCTCCTGAGTCTGTATATGGGAGACTGCGCTGAGTAATGTGATATGTGACACCTGTATATCTGTGTGCTCCTGAGTCTGTATATAGGAGACTGCGCTGAGTAATGTGATATGTGACACCTGTATATCTGTGTGCTCCTGAGTCTGTATATAGGAGACTGCGCTGAGTAATGTGACATGTGACACCTGTATATCTGTGTGCTCCTGATTCTGTATATGGGAGACTGCGCTGAGTAATGTGATATGTGACACCTGTATATCTGTGTGCTCCTGTGTCTGTATATAGGAGACTGCGCTGTGTAATGTGATATGTGACACCTGTATATGTGTGTGCTCCTGAGTCTGTATATGGGAGACTGCGCTGTGTAATGTGATATGTGACACCTGTATATCTGTGTGCTCCTTAGTCTGTATATAAGAGACTGCGCTGTGTAATGTGATATGTGACACCTGTATATCTGTGTGCTCCTGAGTCTGTATATAGGAGACTGCGCTGAGTAATGTGATATGTGACACCTGTATATCTGTGTGCTCCTGAGTCTGTATATGGGAGACTGCGCTGAGTAATGTGATATGTGACACCTGTATATCTGTGTGCTCCTGAGTCTGTATATAGGAGACTGCGCTGAGTAATGTGATAGGTGACACCCATTATATCTGTGTGCACCTGAGGCTGTATATGGGAGACAGAGCTGAGTAATGTGATAGGTGACACCCATTATATCTGTGTGCACCTGAGGCTGTATATGGGAGACAGAGCTGAGTAATGTGATAGGTGACACCCATTATATCTGTGTGCACCTGAGGCTGTATATGGGAGACTGCGCTGAGTAATGTGATAGGTGACACCTGTATATCTGTGTGCTCCTGAGTCTGTATATGGGAGACTGCGCTGAGTAATGTGATCTGTGACTCCTGTATATCTGTGTGCTCCTGAGTCTGTATATAGGAGACTGCGCTGAGTAATGTGATATGTGACACCTGTAAATCTGTGTGCACCTGAGTCTGTATAAGGAGACTGCGCTGAGTAATGTGATATGTAACACCTGTATATCTGTGTGCTCCTGAGTCTGTATATGGGAGACTGTGCTGAGTAATGTGATATGTGACACCTGTATATCTGTGTGCTCCTGAGTCTGTATATAGGAGACTGCGCTGAGTAATGTGATATGTGACACCCATTATATCTGTGTGCACCTGAGGCTGTATATGGGAGACAGAGCTGAGTAATGTGATATGTGACACCCATTATATCTGTGTGCACCTGAGGCTGTATATGGGAGACTGCGCTGAGTAATGTGATATGTCTCTGTGTGCTCCTGAGTCTGTATATGGGAGACTGCGCTGAGTAATGTGATATGTGACACCTGTATATCTGTGTGCTCCTGAGTCTGTATATAGGAGACTGCGCTAAGTAATGTGATATGTGACACCTGTATATCTGTGTGCTCCTGAGTCTGTATATGGGAGACTGCGCTGAGTAATGTGATATGTGACACCTGTATATCTGTGTGCTCCTGAGTCTGTATATAGGAGACTGCGCTGAGTAATGTGATATGTGACACCTGTATATCTGTGTGCTCCTGAGTCTGTATATAGGAGACTGCGCTGAGTAATGTGACATGTGACACCTGTATATCTGTGTGCTCCTGATTCTGTATATGGGAGACTGCGCTGAGTAATGTGATATGTGACACCTGTATATCTGTGTGCTCCTGTGTCTGTATATAGGAGACTGCGCTGTGTAATGTGATATGTGACACCTGTATATCTGTGTGCTCCTGAGTCTGTATATGGGAGACTGCGCTGTGTAATGTGATATGTGACACCTGTATATCTGTGTGCTCCTTAGTCTGTATATAAGAGACTGCGCTGTGTAATGTGATATGTGACACCTGTATATCTGTGTGCTCCTGAGTCTGTATATAGGAGACTGCGCTGAGTAATGTGATATGTGACACCTGTATATCTGTGTGCTCCTGAGTCTGTATATGGGAGACTGCGCTGAGTAATGTGATATGTGACACCTGTATATCTGTGTGCTCCTGAGTCTGTATATAGGAGACTGCGCTGAGTAATGTGATAGGTGACACCCATTATATCTGTGTGCACCTGAGGCTGTATATGGGAGACAGAGCTGAGTAATGTGATAGGTGACACCCATTATATCGGTGTGCACCTGAGGCTGTATATGGGAGACTACGCTGAGTAATGTGATAGGTGACACCTGTATATCTGTGTGCTCCTGAGCCTGTATATGGGAGACTGTGCTGGGTAATGTGATATGTGACACCTGTATATCTGTGTGCTCCTGAGTCTGTATATGGAGACTGCGCTGAGTAATGTGATATGTGACACCTGTATATCTGTGTGCTCCTGAGTCTGTATATAGGAGTCTGCGCTGAGTAATGTGATATGTGACACCTGTATATCTGTGTGCTCCTGAGTCTGTATATGGGAGACTGCGCTGAGTAATGTGATATGTGACACCTGTATATCTGTGTGCTCCTGAGTCTGTATATAGGAGACTGCGCTGAGTAATGTGATATGTGACACCCATTATATCTGTGTGCACCTGAGGCTGTATATGGGAGACAGAGCTGAGTAATGTGATATGTGACACCCATTATATCTGTGTGCACCTGAGGCTGTATATGGGAGACTGCGCTGAGTAATGTGATATGTCTCTGTGTGCTCCTGAGTCTGTATATGGGAGACTGCACTGAGTAATGTGATATGTGACACCTGTATATCTGTGTGCTCCTGAGTCTGTATATAGGAGACTGCGCTGAGTAATGTGATATGTGACACCTGTATATCTGTGTGCTCCTGAGTCTGTATATGGGAGACTGCGCTGAGTAATGTGATATTTGACACCTGTATATCTGTGTGCTCATGAGTCTGTATATAGGAGACTGCGCTGAGTAATGTGATATGTGACACCTGTATATCTGTGTGCTCCTGAGTCTGTATATAGGAGACTGCGCTGAGTAATGTGATATGTGACACCTGTATATCTGTGTGCTCCTGAGTCTGTATATGGGAGACTGCGCTGAGTAATGTGATATGTGACACCTGTATATCTGTGTGCTCCTGAGTCTGTATATGGAAGACTGCGCTGAGTAATGTGATATGTGACACCTGTATATCTGTGTGCTCCTGAGTCTGTATATGGGAGACTGCGCTGTGTAATGTGATATGTGACACCTGTATATCTGTGTGCTCCTGAGTCTGTATATAGGAGACTGCGCTGAGTAATGTGATATGTGACAGCTGTATATCTGTGTGCTCCTGAGTCTGTATATAGGAGACTGCGCTGAGTAATGTGATATGTGACACCTGTATATCTGTGTGCTCCTGAGTCTGTATATGGGAGACTGCTCTGAGTAATGTGATATGTGACACCTGTATATCTGTGTGCTCCTGAGTCTGTATATAGCAGACTGCGCTGAGTAATGTGATAGGTGACACCCATTATATCTGTGTGCACCTGAGGCTGTATATGGGAGACAGAGCTGAGTAATGTGACAGGTGACACCCATTATATCTGTGTGCACCTGAGGCTGTATATGGGAGACTACGCTGAGTAATGTGATAGGTGACACCTGTATATCTGTGTGCTCCTGAGCCTGTATATGGGAGACTGTGCTGGGTAATGTGATATGTGACACCTGTATATCTGTGTGCTCCTGAGTCTGTATATGGAGACTGCGCTGAGTAATGTGATATGTGACACCTGTATATCTGTGTGCTCCTGAGTCTGTATATAGGAGTCTGAGCTGAGTAATGTGATATGTGACACCTGTATATCTGTGTGCTCCTGAGTCTGTATATGGAGACTGCGCTGAGTAATGTGATATGTGACACCTGTATATCTGTGTGCTCCTGAGTCTGTATATAGGAGTCTGCGCTGAGTAATGTGATATGTGACACCTGTATATCTGTGTGCTCCTGAGCCTGTATATGGGAGACTGTGCTGGGTAATGTGATATGTGACACCTGTATATCTGTGTGCTCCTGGGTCTGTATATGGGAGACTGCGCTGAGTAATGTGATATGTGACACCTGTATATCTGTGTGCTCCTGAGTCTGTATATGGGAGACTGCGCTGAATAATGTGATATGTGACACCTGTATATCTGTGTGCTCCTGAGTCTGTATATGGGAGACTGCGCTGAGTAATGTGATATGTGACACCTGTATATCTGTGTGCTCCTGAGTCTGTATATGGGTGACTGCGCTGAGTAATGTGATATGTGACACCTGTATATCTGTGTGCTCCTGAGTCTGTATATAGGAGACTGCGCTGAGTAATGTGATATGTGACATCCATTATATCTGTGTGCACCTGAGGCTGTATATGGGAGACACAGCTGAGTAATGTGATATGTGACACCCATTATATCTGTGTGCACCTGAGGCTGTATATGGGAGACTGCGCTGAGTAATGTGATAGGTGACACCTGTATATCTGTGTGCTCCTGAGTCTGTATATGGGAGACTGCGCTGTGTAATGTGATATGTGACACCTGTATATCTGTGTGCTCCTGAGTCTGTATATAGGAGACTGCGCTGAGTAATGTGATATGTGACACCTGTAAATCTGTGTGCACCTGAGTCTGTATAAGGAGACTGCGCTGAGTAATGTGATATGTAACACCTGTATATCTGTGTGCTCCTGAGTCTGTATATGGGAGACTGTGCTGAGTAATGTGATATGTGACACCTGTATATCTGTGTGCTCCTGAGTCTGTATATAGGAGACTGCGCTGAGTAATGTGATATGTGACACCCATTATATCTGTGCGCACCTGAGGCTGTATATGGGAGACAGAGCTGAGTAATGTGATATGTGACACCCATTATATCTGTGTGCACCTGAGGCTGTATATGGGAGACTGCGCTGAGTAATGTGATATGTCTCTGTGTGCTCCTGAGTCTGTATATGGGAGACTGCGCTGAGTAATGTGATATGTGACACCTGTATATCTGTGTGCTCCTGAGTCTGTATATAGGAGACTGCGCTGAGTAATGTGATATGTGACACCTGTATATCTGTGTGCTCCTGAGTCTGTATATGGGAGACTGCGCTGAGTAATGTGATATTTGACACCTGTATATCTGTGTGCTCCTGAGTCTGTATATAGGAGACTGCGCTGAGTAATGTGATATGTGACACCTGTATATCTGTGTGCTCCTGAGTCTGTATATAGGAGACTGCGCTGAGTAATGTGATATGTGACACCTGTATATCTGTGTGCTCCTGAGTCTGTATATGGGAGACTGCGCTGAGTAATGTGACATGTGACACCTGTATATCTGTGTGCTCCTGATTCTGTATATGGGAGACTGCGCTGAGTAATGTGATATGTGACACCTGTATATCTGTGTGCTCCTGTGTCTGTATATAGGAGACTGCGCTGTGTAATGTGATATGTGACACCTGTATATCTGTGTGCTCCTGAGTCTATATGGGAGACTGCGCTGTGTAATGTGATATGTGACACCTGTATATCTGTGTGCTCCTTAGTCTGTATATAGGAGACTGCGCTGTGTAATGTGATATGTGACACCTGTATATCTGTGTGCTCCTGAGTCTGTATATAGGAGACTGCGCTGAGTAATGTGATAGGTGACACCCATTATATCTGTGTGCACCTGAGGCTGTATATGGGAGACTACGCTGAGTAATGTGATAGGTGACACCTGTATATCTGTGTGCTCCTGAGCCTGTATATGGGAGACTGTGCTGGGTAATGTGATATGTGACACCTGTATATCTGTGTGCTCCTGAGTCTGTATATGGAGACTGCGCTGAGTAATGTGATATGTGACACCTGTATATCTGTGTGCTCCTGAGTCTGTATATAGGAGTCTGCGCTGAGTAATGTGATATGTGACACCTGTATATCTGTGTGCTCCTGAGTCTGTATATGGGAGACTGCGCTGAGTAATGTGATATGTGACACCTGTATATCTGTGTGCTCCTGAGTCTGTATATAGGAGACTGCGCTGAGTAATGTGATATGTGACACCTGTATATCTGTGTGCTTCTGAGTCTGTATATGGGAGTCTGCGCTGAGTAATGTGATATGTGACACCTGTATATCTGTGTGCTCCTGAGTCTGTATATGGGAGACTGCGCTGAGTAATGTGATATGTGACACCTGTATATCTGTGTGCTCCTGAGTCTGTATATGGGCGACTGCGCTGAGTAATGTGATATGTGACACCTGTATATCTGTGTGCTCCTGAGTCTGTATATGGGAGACTGCGCTGAGTAATGTGATATGTGACACCTGTATATCTGTGTGCTCCTGAGTCTGTATATGGGAGACTGCGCTGAGTAATGTGATATGTGACACCTGTATATCTGTGTGCACCTGAGTCTATATGGGAGACTGCGCTGTGTAATGTGATATGTGACACCTGTATATCTGTGTGCTCCTTAGTCTGTATATAGGAGACTGCGCTGTGTAATGTGATATGTGACACCTGTATATCTGTGTGCTCCTGAGTCTGTATATAGGAGACTGCGCTGAGTAATGTGATATGTGACACCTGTATATCTGTGTGCTCCTGAGTCTGTATATAGGAGACTGCGCTGAGTAATGTGATATGTGACACCCATTATATCTGTGTGCACCTGAGGCTGTATATGGGAGACAGAGCTGAGTAATGTGATATGTGACACCCATTATATCTGTGTGCACCTGAGGCTGTATATAGGAGACTGCGCTGAGTAATGTGATAGGTGACACCTGTATATCTGTGTGCTCCTGAGTCTGTATATGGGAGACTGCGCTGAGTAATGTGATATGTGACACCTGTAAATCTGTGTGCACCTGAGTCTGTATAAGGAGACTGCGCTGAGTAATGTGATATGTAACACCTGTATATCTGTGTGCTCCTGAGTCTGTATATGGGAGACTGTGCTGAGTAATGTGATATGTGACACCTGTATATCTGTGTGCTCCTGAGTCTGTATATAGGAGATTGCGCTGAGTAATGTGATATGTGACACCCATTATATCTGTGTGCACCTGAGGCTGTATATGGGAGACAGAGCTGAGTAATGTGATATGTGACACCCATTATATCTGTGTGCACCTGAGGCTGTATATGGGAGACTGCGCTGACACCTGTATATCTGTGTGCTCCTGAGTCTGTATATGGAGACTGCGCTGAGTAATGTGATATGTGACCCCTGTATATCTGTGTGCTCCTGAGTCTGTATATGGGAGACTGCGCTGAGTAATGTGATATGTGACACCTGTATATCTGTGTGCTCCTGAGTCTGTATATAGGAGTCTGCGCTGAGTAATGTGATATGTGACACATGTATATCTGTGTGCTCCTGAGCCTGTATATGGAGACTGCGCTGAGTAATGTGATATGTGACACCTGTATATCTGTGTGCTCCTGAGTCTGTATATGGGAGACTGCGCTGAGTAATGTGATATGTGACACCTGTATATCTGTGTGCTCCTGTGTCTGTATATGGGAGACTGTGCTGAGTAATGTGATATGTGACACCTGTATATCTGTGTGCTCCTGAGTCTGTATATGGGAGACTGCGCTGAGTAATGTGATATGTGACACCTGTATATCTGTTTGCTCCTGAGTCTGTATATGGGAGACTGTGCTGAGTAATGTGATATGTGACACCTGTATATCTGTGTGCTCCTGAGTCTGTATATGGGAGACTGTGCTGAGTAATGTGATATGTGACACCTGTATATCTGTGTGCTACTGATTCTGTATATGGGAGACTGTACTGAGTAATGTTATATGTGACACCTGTGTGCTCCTGAGTCTGTATATATATTTCACTTCCTGTGCCTCCTTTATTAATTATAATCATAGGTAACTAGCTTATTCTTTACTGAATCCTTATGCTATAGTTTCTAATACCTTATGATTTGAAATAGTTAAATTGTTTTAAGGATTCTCTCAGTCTATTGACTAAAGTGAATGCTTGATTTATTTGTAGCCTTAGATGTATGGTATGTGGTCATTGTTGACTTAAGCCATTTTTATTGCTAGCTTTCTCTGGCTGGCCAATTGGGGGTTTTCATTAATTAGTGTCCACACTTGCTTGCATCCCTGTATAAGTGTCAGTAGTTTGGCTGGTAAAGCCTTAGCTGGGTGCAGCTTTTTTCTAAGTGCAGTGTTTCTAAGTGCATAACTAGCGTTAGACCTGCGCTAAACCGAGGAGAAACAGAAGGAGAAAAAGGTCCATCAAGCAACAAACCTCAACAATCTAAAGACTCAGACTACAACTGGACTCCCTGTACATTCACGGCAAGAACACTTCTATTGCTATTAATAATGCTGGCCTTCTGATTCTCGCATACAATTCAATGCTTATCGTACTTTTTCCCATGTCAGTTTACATCTATCTACTTTGAAACACTGGCCCTCATTCAGAGCCGCTCGTTAGCGGCAGTACGCTCGTTCCGAGCGATGTTTGCACATCTGCGCATGCGTACGGTTTTTAGTACGCATGCGCGAACCAGTCAGTGCGGCCAAAAATCGTTTGTACGCTATATAGCGAGTGCCTGCTATTTTGAGTGACAGAATGAGGCGTATGTGGGTGGTAACAGGGGAAGGTGCTTGAAAATGGGGAGTGGAGATCCGAACGCAGGCGTGCTTAAAGGTCAAAACGGGCGTATTATGGGTGTGCATAATTAATACAGCAGCGTCATTGACCACGTCACTGGGTTATTTTATAGCCAGAACTGCTCGCAAATTTGTGGTAGCAAACACCAACCACAAGAATAGCGAGCAGTTCATACGCTGGTCGATGTACTCGATTAATCTAATAAATAGCGGACATGACGTATGGTGCGAGCGGCCAGGGGGCGTTTTTAACAAATAAACGAGCGTATGTTTTGCTCGCTCGTTCAGACTTAGAGGTGTGAACAGACTGCAATTTGCGAACGGATCATTTGAATAGCCACACCTTGTTTTTGAACGAACGACCGCAAATAGCGAACGGCTCTGAATGAGGGCCACTGTCCTTTATCTCAGCTCTCTTGCATAGCCTCACATCCTTTATCTCAGCTCTCTTGCCTAGCCTCACATCCTCTATCTGCTTACAATCTGCATTCTTTTTCATATTCTGCACACATTAGAACCCCACTTTTAATCCTCCCTATAACAATCTTGTTAATCGGCATACATATTGATACACTGTTTTTTGATACATCACTGTTTTTTTTTGTTTGTTTTTTCCATTTGCATTCCTACAAATCTCTTGCACTCATACCTCATTTACATTTCCAAATTTCATTCCTCTTGTTTACTTATAAACACCATGACACTGTTTTCGTCAACTCCCCCTTCACTCAGTCTCTATCTAATCCTCTATTCTACCCCCTGCTTCCACCTTTATCCTTTCCCCCTTATCTCTTCCACCTCCTCCTCCCCTTCTCCCCCCTCCTCTGTCTGCCTACTCTTCACTCCTCACCCATTACTCCACTTTCTTCCTGTTCTACCCCCCCTCTGTCCTACTACCCCACCACCAAACCCTCCTCCTACACTCTTCTCCCTGTCACTTCACCCCACTGCCATCCACATCTCCCTCCCTGCCCACCTCCTACAGGTTCCCTTTCTAGCTCAGGTGCCTGCACCATCACTAAACTCGCTTCATATCGGTCCCCCAAATTAAGCTTACCTCCACGTTACAGCAACCCGTAAAATCTTATTCACATCTCCCCCACAAATGCTATCTCTCTATCCTGTGCCCTCTGGAATGCCAGGTCAGTCTGTAATAAACTGGTCCCCACCCATGACCTTTTTATCTCCAACTCTCTGAATCTCCTAGCCCTCACTGAAACTTGGATCTCACCCTCTGACACCACTTCTCCTGCTGCTCTATCCTCTGGGGGCTTCGCCTTCTCCCACACCCCCCCCCCCCGGCCTGGGGGTCGCCATGGTGGTGGTGTCGGGGTCATTCTATCCACCAGTTACTCCTACCAGCTAATACCCTCTGAACCATCCCTTACATTCCCCACATTTGAGGTTCATGCTATACGCCTCTTCCAACCAGTAAACCTCAGAGTAGCTGTCATTTACCGTCCCCCTGGCTCTCCCTCCAAATTCCTTGACAACTTTGCTTCTTGGCTCCCTTACTTTCTCTCCTCAGATCTTCCGTCCATTATCCTAGGTGATTTTAATATTCCTATTGACATTCCCACAGAATCCTCTGCAGCTAAACTCCTTACCCTCACCTCTTCATTTGGTCTCGCCCAATGGATCTCCTCACCCTCCCATGTGAGTGGGCACTCACTTGACCTGGTCTTTACGCACCGTTGTGGTATTTCTGATTACTCCAATTGCCCATTCCCCCTCTCTGACCATCACCTTCTCTCTTTTAACCTTTCCCTCTCTCCTTCCCCTCCTCTAACTCCTAAGGCTACCATTACTAAGCGTAATATTGAGGCTATTGACACTGTTGCCTTTTCCTCCCTGCTGGACTCTCTTCTCTCCCCTATCATTTCACTCTCCTCTCCTGAACAAGCTACTTCCCTGTACAATTCCTCCCTTACTTCTGCTCTTTATTCTGTTGCTCCAGCAATAACCACTCACCTTCGCAGATCCACCCCACAACCCTGGCATTCCAAATGCACCAGATACCTACAAAAGTGTTCAAGAATTGCAGAGCGTCAGTGGAGAAAGTCACGCTCTAAGGCCGACTTCCTCCATTTCAAATTTATTCTCTCTTCCTACAGTGCTGCCCTGTCCCTCTCCAAACAAACATATTTCAAGAACCTCATCTCCTCCCAGTCCTCAAACCCCCGGCGTCTCTTTGCCACTTTCAACTCCCTACTCTGCCCTTCCCCTCCTTGCCTTCCCTCCTCCCTCTCTGCCCTCGACTTTGCCACCTACTTTACATCTAAAATTGACTCCATACGTGAGGACATCATATCCCATCAGACCCTCAGCAGTCCTCCCCCTCCTTGCCCTTACCACCCCTCCCCTTCTGTCTCACCAACTCTGACATCTTTCTCCCCTGCTTCTGGAGAGGAAGTCATGGCTCTCATCCGGTCCTCCCCTCCTTCCACCTCCCCTCTTGACCCTATCTCTTCCCGTCTCCTCTCCCACCTGTCTCCTTCTGCCTGTTCCCGTCTGGCTCACCTCCTTAATCTCTCCCTATCATCTGGCACTGTCCCTTCTGCATTCAAACATGCTATTGTCTCCCCCATTCTTAAAAAACCTACCCTTGATCCTAACATACTTTCCAACTATCGACCCATCTCTCTTCTCCCTTTTGCTTCCAAACTCCTTGAGCGTATTGTCTACAACCGCCTTACCACCTTTCTTTCCTCCCACTCCCTCCTTGACTCATTTCAATCTGGCTTCCGATCTCTCCACTCCACTGAAACTGCCCTCACGAAAGTCAGCAACGACCTCCTTGCTGCCAAATCCAAGGGCCACTACTCTCTGCTCATTCTCCTTTACCTCTCTGCTGCATTTGACACTGTAGACCACCCTCTCCTCCTCAAAATCCTTTACTCTCTCAGTCTACGTGACACTGCCCTCTCCTGGCTTTCCTCCTACCTCTCTGATCGTTCCTTCGCTGTGTCCTCTCATGACTCCTCTTCCCCTCCACTTCCACTAAAGGTAGGAGTTCCCCAAGGTTCTGTTCTTGGACCTCTCCTTTTCTCCCTATATACATCCTCTTTAGGTGAACTCATTAACTCCTTTGACCTCCAATATCATCTCTATGCAGATGATACTCAAATTTACCTTTTCACCCCTGAGCTCACCCCTGAGCTCCTTACCCGTATCTCCAACTGTCTCTCTGCTGTCTCTTCATGGATGTCCCAGCGCTTTCTTAAACTTAACATATCTAAGACTGAGCTGATCATCTTCCCACCCTCTTCCACTTCATCACTTTCCACAATTTCATTATCTATTGATGGCACAACTCTCTCCTCTAGCCCCAAACTGCGCTGTCTTGGAGTTATCCTAGACTCCTCCCTCTCCTTTAAACCGCACATTCAGCACCTCTCGCAGTCCTGCCGTTTTCACCTAAATATATCTCCAGGATTAGACCCTTCCTCACCCAGGATGCCACTAAAACCCTCATCCACTCACTAGTCATATCCAGATTGGACTACTGTAACCTTCTCCTAGCTGGCCTCCCAGTCTCTCACCTCCCTCCACTACAATCTGTTCTTAATGCTGCTGCTCGGCTCATCTTCCTCTCCAGACGTTCTACATCTGCTTCCCCTCTCCTTCAAGCCCTACACTGGCTCCCCTTCCCCTTCAGATGCCAATTCAAGGTTCTTACATTTGCCTACAAAGCCCTCACCAAATCCTCTCCCGCATACATTTCTGACCTTCTCTCCCTTCACACTCCCGCCCGCCCACTTCGCTCATCTAATGCATGCCGCCTCTCTTGCCAACTGATTACTTCCTCCCACTCCCGCATCCGAGATTTTGCCCGTGCTGCTCCCTACATTTGGAGCGCTCTCCCTCTCCCCATCAGACTCTCCACCTCTCTACAAATCTTCAAACGGGCTCTCAAGACCCACTACTTCATCAAGGCCTTCCAGCACTCATCCTAACCCACCTCATGCTCTTTCCTTCCCATCTTCCCCTTCTGTGACACGCCTGTCTGTCTGCCCCTCCGCTTAGAATGTAAGCTCTCACAAGCAGGGACCTCTTCCATCATGCGCTTCTCTTTACATTTTCTTCTACTCTCTACTCCCCATTAGGGCACCTAACACGGGACCGCCAACTTCCGGGAGCTTATTGTGAGTGCTTTAATCACTATTTCAGCAATGTATATAAGTCGTGTCCTTGTCCTGCACTGTAATGTACTGTAAGTTACTTGTTTCTTGTTCACCTATTAGTTCTATGTACTATGTAAGGCGCTGCGGAACACTTGTGGCGCCATATAAATAAAGGATAATAATAATAATAATAGGAGACTGCGCTGAGTAATGTGATATGTGGCAAAAAAGGGGCCGGATATTTTAATGAAGCGCTCACACTGCGTCGCGTAAGGATGCCCACTACGTTTTAGCGAGCTACGGCAAAGTGCACTCGCAAATGTCTGAAGACGCCCCCTTGCCTCTCGCAACACGTGTCATCTCCGGGAAATTAAGGATTAATCGAGACCATCGTGAGCCATCGGAGCTGCTTGCAGCCCTTGGGGTTGCCTTAGCCTGCCGCAAGCACAGCGATCAGTGCGGGCTGAAATTCCATGCAGGTGACGTGTACAATGACGCTACTTTGCTAATTATACACGCCCTTTAAACGCCGTTTTGGTGGCCAGACACGCCTGCGTCTGGAACACCACTCCCCCATTTACAAGCACCTTCCCCTGTTACCACCCACAAACGGCGCTATCTGTCACTCAAAGCAGCAACCTGATAGTGGCTTACGAGCAACCAAAATCAGATCGCAACGACTGGCTTGCGTACGCACGCTGCGAATTATACTCATGCGCACATGGTCGCGCCTTAGCGAGCAGGTTTGAATCAGGTCCTATATACAAAGCAATTAAGCTCCTGATCACAGCAATAAAATAATGCAAATAGAGGCTCAAAAAGAGCAACAATTAAAACGACCAAACAGGCCTCATACCAGATGGGTGATAGTGTTCGTGGGTGATTCCGGAACACCCTGAGTGAGTCTCCTCTGGAGAAGTGAGACTGGTAGCACGCTGCAGCACTGACGCGTTTCCAGCATAAGCTCTATCTCAAAGCTGCTGGTCACTGTCACCCATCTGGGGTCAGAGGCTATTCTGTGTGTTTTTTAATTGTGGGAACGAACCGAAGGATAGCAGCCAATCACAATCTTATTTTAATATATTTTGTCCTATAAGGGGGAGGGGGGGATGTGCAGTAACTTGTTCTGGAGGTCCTAGGCTCCACACTATGCCTCTGCACTTCTATAACCCTCTCACTATATAGAAACGTTCACACCTTATAACCGCTGCATTCACACCTAGACCATCATACACACAGCTTACACACTGTATGGTGGTTAATAATTTACCTTCCCAGCAGCGACTTACTCATCTGCACTCACAGCCCTCAGATCACCGTACAATTTCCTCCTTTCCAAGAATTCTTTGGCCTGAATAATACAAGTTTGTACAGGATGAGCTTACACTATAACACATGCCATGACACTGGTGACCTGTTGTGTCTAGCGGTCTGTCTGCTGCTTAGTGACTGACCCTGGCGGTATCTAGATGCTGGGAGGATGTGTAAGCGTGTGTCATGTATTATTAATGTCTAATCTTTTAAGGCTGAATTCTTCAAATTCTCTGCGTCTTTATACATGTGTGTACAATCACACGACACCTCTAATTCTCAGTGTATTTATGCATGTGTGTACAATCACACGGCACCTCTAATTCTCCGTGTATTTATGCATGTATTTACAATCACACGGCACCTCTAATTCTCCGTGTCTTTATCCATGTGTGTACAATCACACGGCACCTCTAATTCTCCGTGTCTTTATGCATGTGTGTACAATCACACGGCACCTCTAATTCTCCGTGTCTTTATGCATGTGTGTACAATCACACGGCACCTCTAATTCTCCGTGTATTTATGCATGTATTTACAATCACACGGCACCTCTAATTCTCCGTGTCTTTATCCATGTGTGTACAATCACACGGCACCTCTAATTCTCCGTGTCTTTATGCATGTGTGTACAATCATACGGCACCTCTAATTCTCCGTGTCTTTATGCATGTGTGTACAATCACACGGCACCTCTAATTCTCCGTGTATTTATGCATGTATTTACAATCACACGGCACCTCTAATTCTCCGTGTCTTTATCCATGTGTGTACAATCACACGGCACCTCTAATTCTCCGTGTCTTTATGCATGTGTGTACAATCACACGGCACCTCTAATTCTCCGTGTCTTTATGCATGTGTGTACAATCACACGGCACCTCTAATTCTCCGTGTATTTATGCATGTATTTACAATCACACGGCACCTCTAATTCTCCGTGTCTTTATGCATGTGTGTACAATCACACGGCACCTCTAATTCTCCGTGTTTTTATGCATGTGTGTACAATCACAGAGAACCTTTAATTCTCCGTGTCTTTATGCATGTGTGTACAATCACACGGCACCTCTAATTCTCCGTGTCTTTATGCATGTGTGTACAATCACAGAGAACCTTTAATTCTCCGTGTCTTTATGCATGTGTGTACAATCACACGGCACCTCTAATTCTCCGTGTCTTTATGCATGTGTGTACAATCACACGGCACCTCTAATTCTCCGTGTCTTTATGCATGTGTGTACAATCACACGGCACCTCTAATTCTCCGTGTCTTTATGCATGTGTGTACAATCACACGGCACCTCTAATTCTCCGTGTTTTTATGCATGTGTGTACAATCACAGAGAACCTTTAATTCTCCGTGTCTTTATGCATGTGTGTACAATCACATGGCACCTCTAATTCTCTGTGTCTTTATGCATGTGTGTACAATCACAGAGAACCTTTAATTCTCCGTGTCTTTATGCATGTGTGTACAATCACACGGCACCTCTAATTCTCCGTGTCTTTATGCATGTGTGTACAATCACACGGCACCTCTAATTCTCCGTGTCTTTATGCATGTGTGTACAGTCACACGGCATCTCTAATTCTCCGTGTCTTTATGCATGTGTGTACAATCACACGGCATCTCTAATTCTCCCTGTCTTTATGCATGTGTGTACAATCACACGGCATCTCTAATTCTCCCTGTCTTTATGCATGTGTGTACAATCACACGGCACCTCTAATTCTCCATGTCTTTATGCATGTGTGTACAATCACATAGCAGCTCTAATTCTCCGAGTGTGAGTATTTGCACAACTTCACTAAGTAACTTACAGTATCTTGGTCTGTAAGCTGGATATAACACACACGCCAGCAATAAAGTACCCCCCTCCCCCTCTTTCTGTGATTTTACATACCAGGGCATAATGCACAATCATCTAGTCCACACCAAGCGCCTGATTCAGATTAGTACTTACACTTGATGGTTGACATACTAATCGCATTTCAGCCTGCGTATGCAGAATAGGTGCTGCAATGTCGCTCGCAGACCCCCCAAGCGGGAACATGAATGACATGATACAGCATTTGGGGGGGCAGAGTGGGAGTGTACCTGGGCAGCGTTCCCGGGAACGGCGTGTGGCCCTGGTTATCAGGGAGTGACAAGGCCAGGCTCTGCGTAGGAGGTCGCAGATTTCCAGGCCTCACAAGCTACCGCCTTGTGTAAGCTGATGGCTGCGATGCTCGTCCGAAGAAGTGTCTACGGACGCTGCACTCGGATCGCAATCGCCTCCTATATTACCTGGATGGTGTTACGCAGCTGCTTCCTCGCATCTGTGCAATACCGGCCAGACCTGAATCAGGCCCTAAGTCCTACAATATGAGAAATCTAATGTTGTGTGACAAATAACGACCAATTTACCTTCTGATGCATTATTCAACAACAATGAGCCTGTGGCGCCGTAGATTGTAGAGCCGCCTTTAGCAGCGATAAGTGAAGTCACTGTTCTCAGTATGCGCTTATCAGTCTCTTACATGATATTTGAGGAATTTTGTCCCCTTCCTCCTTCCAGCGCTGCTCAGCTCATTGATGTCTGAGGCTGTTCATTTATGCGCACATCTCAATGGGGGGGGATTGAGGACTGGACTTTGACTTGGCCGTTCCAAGACATGAATGATTTTCCCCTTTCATTCAGCTGTAGATCTGCTGACGCTCTTAGAATCATTATTCCGTTGCGTGGACCATGTCCTGCTGGGCTCCAGTTGTCGGGGAGTTGGTATGACCATTCCTGTACCTGTACAGTGCTATGAGGTTATGGTGGCCAGGTTCTGTGGTTGCACCCGTCCACCATTGTGCATGATGGCTGGCCTGAGGTTCCCGTGGTGATGCCCTGTATCCGGTTTCGCCACAGGCATGGTGCATCAAGGCCAAACCACTGACATTGTTACTGAAGTCTCCTGTTTGGCTCAGAGGCAGCGATGCACATCGGAGCTGTAGTGCCGTGTTTGGAGAATGGCCCTTTCTGCTTATATATGTATGTAACGTGCCATTGTGCAGAGCCGGCCCTGACCAACTTGGTGCCCTATATGGCCTATGCCCAGGGCCGGCCCTGCCATTATGTGTATGTGACCCCCCCCGCTTTACAGTGCCGATCTTACCGTCTGCCACTGTATACAAATGCCGCTACAAACTCCTTCTCTGGTTCCGATTGGTGCGTCCTTATATTCCATCTTGCCCCTTAACCCTATGGCAGGTGCGAATTCTCCATCTGGCCACGGCCTCCTACACCTGCGGCTGTGCCGCAGGATTCCCACGAGTCTTGGCCCTCCCAGGTGTGCCACACTAGCCAGCAGTCAACACAGAACAATCCAGGTGACCAAGGAAGAGCCAAAAATCAAAGCCAGGAGGCAGGGTGGCCAGGGATAGGTACACCGCGAGCCAAAGGTCAGGGCCGCAAGCAGACGGAGATGGTGCAGAAGCTAGCCACAGCCAGGAGCTTTCCACTGCCAGAAATACCTGCTACAGAGATGTACTAAGCCTTAGAGGGAGATAAAGGCCCTGATCCAGACCCGCTCACTGGTCTGAAGGGCATTTTTTTTTAGGTCCGGCCTTCTGGCCACTCGCTAAGCTCTGGGTGACCACCCACAGCTTTTGCGAGCGGCCAGGTGATGGTTGCGATGGTCGCGACCATCGGGCTTGCGACGAGACCCTTGTGGTAGGGTCTCGTCTGCCGCAAGCACCAGTGGGCTTCCTGCCTCCGTTGGCCAGACACCCCCCCCCTCCCCACCTACAAAATGGGACGAGCTGTCGATCAACATCGACAGCCGCCCCGTTTTGCTGCGAGCCCCAGAGTCAGTGATTTCTCGCTTGCTCCGGGGCTCGCGCACGCCGCGCATGTGCACTGCCCGGCCATCAACCCGCTTGCGAGCGCTATGCCCTTGCGAGCGGGTCTGAATCAGGCCCAAAGTTCCAATCACTCAGCTCCTAACTAACTTTTCAAACACGCTTTGTAAAATGACAGTGAGGAGCGGATTGGTTGGTACTTAGTAATAGACCCCTGTGTCTGTTACCTAGGAACTAGTGACATGACTGGAGCACGAGGGCCGCACACAGTGGCAGAACGGCCAGGGGTATAGTGTAATAATGGCATTTGTATACCATCAGGACTCAGCGTGCCGACTGCCACAATATTGCTCTTTACCCACCAGTCTCTTCCGATTCCGCTAATCAGGACAATGCAAACCAATCATGGCAGCACATCTGAGAGCAGAGAGTCTTCCCGCCAATCTCTCTGCGCAATACCATAACCCTATGACATTGCTATATGTTGGGATTCTAGAGGATTGTCAGTTTAACCCCTTTGCTGCCGATGGTTTTCTCATCCCCAGCACTGAGCCCATTTGTTGACGCTTGCGCTCGTCTCATCACAACGCCAATATGACAATTTCTATGCAGCACGCGGACAAATTCTATCCTTTTTTTTTTTTTTGCAGTTTCAGAAAATATTATTATTATTCTCTCTGCTCCTTCTGACACAGAGCAAAGGACCACCAGAAAGACGCCTGGACGCGGCCTGGTGGCTTAAACATATGTGAACTGAGATCTTGGTATTTCTATTATCATGGGGTATTCAGGTCTCATCGCTGGTCCTTTGCAGGGGGCTGGGGGAACAGTTCTCCTTTTCTCTTGTCTAGATTAACCCCTCCCAGTCCATGCACCTGTGAAGGGCCATTAAGTTGATTTGACATCATTCTTCCACAGTGCAGAGTGATCACCAGGCAATAGCTCATAGGACTTCCCCTCTCTCAAATGTGTATGCCCCATGTGTGCAGGTGTCATTATGGGGGTGATAGGGCAGGTAATTCCCTCCCTCCCTCCCTTATATGGAAGACATATATTTCGGTACCGCAGGGTAAGATCTGGTAATCGCAGGCAAATAGTTGGGGCCCCATCATGTGGGTTTGCGCTTGATGACATCACTTCCTGGACCTCTCCCCCGGTCGCCCACACCATTGGGTTGTCAGGACTGATGGGGAGGAGGTAGTTTTGTTTTGGTTTAGTTTTTAACCCCCAGTCACTGTGAGTATGAAGGGGTTAATAGCTCTTTAATTGATTATCTGTGCAAGTTGTCATCTCTGAATGGTTCAGTGTTAAGGTGCCCACACACATACCGACTTGCTCCCAATCAGCCGATGTACACGATTTCCCCTGAACTTTCCCCAGGCAGTCGTGGTCACGATTTGGAGTTAAAAATGTCCAATCTGACTTAAGATCTATCTTGCAGCCAGTGCATTGTATCCCAGATTGGCTAATCTGCCCTGCAGCACGGCAGATCTGAAGATGCGATGTACGACGAGCGGGGACGCGCATCGGCATTGTGATCAAGTGTAGAAACTCATGATTTGGCCATTTTTTACATGATCTGTCGTCACGATTCATCGAAATCGGCCAAATTGGATGAAAAGTCGGTATGTGTGTGGGCACCTTTAAGGCCCCCATACATCAGCAATTGATTGTTGCAATTTGCAATCGATTGTGTATAAAAATCTGCAATGTATGGGCTTCACAGATCGCAGATTGCAACCAAAAAGTGATTGGAATTGTTAAATCAGATTGTCCAACATGTTGAGGCCCCCATACATCAGAAATGGATTGCCGCAATCGTGCAATTTGCAATCGATTGTGTATAAAAATCTGCAATGTATGAGGCTTCACAGATCACAGATTGCAACCAAAAAGTGATTGGGGCTGTAGATTGCTAGTGTATGGACATGATCAGCAGATTTGCAGACCGTTTCTAGCAAAATGATGGGCCTTTCAAGATTGCCAGATCTGTGTTTGCTGCAATCGATCTGCAAATCACTGAAAAAGATCTGTAGTGTATGGGCACAGATTGCTCGATTGGGAAATCCTAAGATCGGGCAATAAATCTTCAAATTGTACAATTGTGGTTTTCAGATTGCTCATGTATGGGGGCCTTGGATGTCACAGATGGATTGGGGCTGTAAATTGCTGGTGTATGGACATGATCAGCAGATTTGCAGACCATTACCAGTAAAATGATGGAGCCTTTCAAGATTGTCCGATCTGTGTGTAACCCCCCTTCAGTGTGCGGTGTGGTACATAGGTGCATTTGGAGTGATACACCTCCTATTGCCTCAGGCTAGCTCTCCAGGGTGTGGGCAATACCTGAGAAGGGGGTCCCTGCCCATGCAGGCTTTATAACAGTCACACATATAGATACAGGTATAGATAGACACATGCAGCAACAGTTCTATTGAATAACTTGGGCGCCAGACCTTCTCTTATAAAAATAAACCATTTTATTTCTCTCCTCCTGCACATGACTTTACAGGACAAGAATATGGTTACAGCAGCTTCTCCTCTCCCTCCAGCTCATATACTTGGCATGTCAGATGGTATATGACAATCTTATGGATATGGTTACATTACATCACCCTCTTCTTCACCAGCACAGTCTTTAAGCACAGTCACAATGAATGTTTTGCATTTTACATACACAGGTCCACCTGGCCGTTTGCTGGCTGGTGCCTGTAGTTCTCCACTTCATACATGCAGGTCCACCTGGCCCTATGCTGGCTGGTGCCTATAGTTCTCCACTTCATACATGCAGGTCCACCTAGCCCTTCACTGGTTGGTGCCTGTAGTTCTCCACTTCATACATGCAGGTCCACCTGGCCCTATGCTGGCTGGTGCCTGTAGTTCTCCACTTCATACATGCAGGTCCACCTAGCCCTTCGCTGGCTGGTGCCTGTAGTTCTCCACTTTATACGTGCAGGTCTACCTAGCCCTATGCTGGCTGGTGCCTGTAGTTCTCCACTTTATATGTGCAGGTCCACCTAGCCCTATGCTGGCTGGTGCCTGTAGTTCCACAGCTTCACACACATCTCACATAACTTCTTTTGCACTCTGCCTCTCTTTTGTCTCTTCTAAGACAATATACAGAGTGTCTCATACCCAGTCTGCCTCTCTCTGCTCCCCTTCTCTTTCACATGGGACAGCAATATACAGACTTTTCTATTGCAGCTATCAGACTCTCAGCTGCCGCCCATCCCTATCCTACAGGAATGGCTCCTATAGCCACACTGCTGCCACAGTGACCCCCCCCCCTTTAATGGCTGCTGGGGGGCTTTTATGCATAAGGGACTCCTCTGGTACCTTAACAGTAAAAGCTCCTGGGAAATTCCTCTTCCCCATCTCTTCAACACATATACTTGCGTCTCTTACCCCTCTCATGGGTGCTGAACACTTCACTGGGCTGCTCACACTGCAACCTTCCAGCTCTTTCTCTGTGGTCTCTCACAGACTTTATCTCAGTGGTCTCACTCTAGACCTATTTCTCCTTTGGCGTTAGATGGGCATCGTGGCAGTCACCACGGCCCCGCCAATCTCCCCCTGCCAGGGGAGCACGAGGGCTACATTTCTGCTTCCAGCTCTGAAGTTTCCCAAAGATGTCTGCTCTCTCCCAAATTCTTCTTCTCAACCCCCTTTGTTCTCTCCCCCTCCTCCCCCTGCTCTGCCAGCTACACACCCAGTCTTCCCACCCCTGCGTGTCTATCTCTCCAGCCCCTCCTTTACCTGAAAACTGATCCGGGTCTCAGGCATGTAATATCTACAACAGGAAGCAAGCTCTAACACTGAGAGGGGTGTATTTACAAATACCATCCCTTAGAGGGTGTTACATGTGTTTTCTGCAATCGATCTGCAAATCACTGAAAAAGATCTGTAGTGTATGGGCACAGATTGGTCGATTGCGAAATCCTAAGATCGGGCAATACATCTTCAAATTGTTCAATTGTGGTTTTCAGATTGCTGATGTATGGGGGCCTTTAGATCCCATATTGTTTCTTTCTATACAGCAGTGCTAGGCAGCCTGCGTAAGGCTGGGCATGAAGGGACCTGTAGTTCCACAACAGCTGGGGCACTATGGTTGCTGGAGCTTTATTGGCACTAACACTCCATCTCCAGTCTATCCAATCCTTAGTATTTAGTGTCCTCTGTCCACTACCCCCTCCCAGCTTTTCCGAATGTCAGACATCCAATCCTGCCCCCCAGCTCTCTCTGCTCTCTCCATGTGCGACCCACCTCCCACCCACACACCCACACAGCTGTGCTTCAGATCCTCTGTTTCTCCTGACAGACCCCCCCCCGCTCTCCCCATGCTGAGAGCCCCTGCAATCAGGATGGCAAGTGCCCATCACCACCCTATCTCCCTCCATACCCCCGGCTGGCTATCTGCGGCTATCTGCGGGCAGAGCCACTTTCTGCAAGCTCCTCAGAGTAGCTGCGTATTTGGATGTTATCCAGTTGTAACCTGACAGTTTTATTCTACATTTCATGTGTAATATAACGAATGATTTCAGCATTATCAGATTAGGGTGTGGCACTGACATGTGGGTTCCTGTTTCATAGGTCTCACTTCTCTGTTCTGTAAACTGATAATACAGTATGCTTTACCAGAGCCTAGAGGGAGAAACCTACAAGATACCATTCCCCGAACCTGATGTGGCCAGGATCCCTTCAGCAGATCTGTGGCTGGAGCACTGACAATCCCAATGTGACAAGGCTACTGCCCAAAGATATCACCGGAAAGATGGTTCTGCGGACACAAGTGTAGGAGGATTACTACACGGGCACAGCGGCATATTGGTCCTAGGTGCAGGGTCTGTGGTGTCGGGCCACCTAGGACCAATGGACCCGTGTGCCTTGCACATCCTGCACCCATTGTTACAATTTGTATTATTATTATTATTACCATTTACATATAAAAGCATATTTCCTTCCAATTTAAAATTGGGAACAAAATTTGGCAATAACAGACAGACGAGGGCCCTGCTCTATAAGGAAATAGGCATTGATACACAAGGATAGGTGCTACAAATTGCATATTGGTCCAGCCCGATTGCAGAGGTTCTTGGTGGCTGTATGATCCAGTCACACAGCAGTGTAGACCTAGGGTCAGCGGCAGGGCTTAAAGTGGTCCTAGGTGGAATTTATCTCTCCCACCGCCTTCCCCCCCATCCCCCTCCGCCACACTAGTCTGACAGGCCAAAACAAGGATGACAACTGTTCTTTACACCATACTTGCCGACATTCAGCTCCCTCCTTCCGGGATGGGGCTGAATGTCAGCTTACAGCGGGGGGGCGTGGCTGGACATAAGGCTGCTGCAGGGGTGTGACCAGGGGGCGTGGCCGCGAGATCGCGTCTTCGCAGCTCCGCCCCTTCTTCACAATGCCGGCGTAAACGGCATGGTAAAGCGGGGGGCAGGGCCATGATGACGTGATTCAGCGCGAATCGCGTCACCAGGCCCCCCCGCTGTGGGGGTTTTGATATTAACTCTGTGGGGGTTAGGGAGGGATGGTGGCTTCCGGGAGGTTTGCCTGCCTTTCCGGGGGGGCAGGGAGCGGCACCCAATAATCGGGAGGCTCCCGGTCAAATCGAGAGGCTAGGCAAGCCTGCTTTATACACTCACACACTGTTGTGTATAGGAAACTGTAAAGTGAATGGCTGGGGGCCGCCTATGCATCCAGAAGCTTTGGGGGCTATGACAGTGTGAAATACATGTTAGATGCTTTTTAGCTCTCCTACCATCACTGCCAGGGCCGTAGCTAGGGTAGTGCGTCCGGTGCCGTCACTGCCATTAGATCACTTAAAAGAAAAAAAATGGTTCTTTATCATCAGAGTTATTTTCTGCCGTGTCTCTGAGGTTTTATATGGGGTCCCCACAAACTAGTCTATGTCACTTGGATGCCCAATGTTTTTTTGCAACCCCTATGTATTGCCTTCGCTTGATTCTTTCCTTACCTATATGCTGGTTTCTCTGGAATAAGAGACCTCTGAAGAATTTGAGCCTCCCTAGTCAGACAGTGAGTGGATCTCTGGGCCTGATTCAGAGCCGCTTGTAAGCGGCCACTCGTTCGCTCCAAGCGATGTTCGCACATCTGCGCATGCATATGGGTCGTAATGCGCATGCGCCAACCAGTCAGTGCGGTTGGAAAACGTGTGTTCGCAAAATTGCGAGTGCCTGCTAATTTGAGTGACAGGATGAGGCGTTTGTGGGTGGTAACAGGGGAAGGTGCTTGAAAACGGGGAGTGGAGATCCGAACGCAGGCGTGCCAAACTGACAAAACGGGCGTTTTAAGGGTGTGCATAATTAACAAAGCAGCGTCATCGATCACGTCACTTGGTTGTTACTTAGCCTGAACTGTTCGCATGATTGCAGTAGGAAAATCCAACCACAAGCACTGCGAGCAGTTCAGACGCCTTTCGATGTACTCGATTAATCTAATAAATAGCGGAGATGACGTATGATGCGAGCGGCCAGGGGGCGTCTTTACAAAATAGTGAGCGCATGTTTCGTTCGCTCGCTCAGACATAGAGGCGTCAACAGACCGGAAAGAGCGAGCGCTCAATTTAAATAGCCGGCCCCTTTTTCTGAACGGGCGAGCGCAAATAGCGTCCGGCTCTGAATCAGGCCCTCTGTCTGTGGGACTTCTGTGCAGGGACTTGGTGGAACTAGTTCCACCTACCATTAAAGGTGACGGAACTCAGGAGCTGATTCTGACCCGCTCGCTAGGATGCGAACGCTCATAGCTGTCCGATAGTTGCAATCTGCGCATGCATCGCAATGTGCGTGCACAAACCACTGCCAAAGATCAGAATGCGTTCGCTCACTGCGCATAGACAGCCCAGCAGAGTGAGTGACAGGAGAAGCCGTTTGTGGGTGGTGACAGGGGCGGGCCGCTAGAAACAGGGGAGTGGAGTTGCGAACGCAGGCGTGCCTGAGTGTTGCCACGCCATTTCAGAGGTGTGCATGATTAAAAAGGCAGCGTCATAGCACACGTCACTTGGTTGTATGTCACACTGAAGTGATCAGTGCTCAATGTATCAATGGTTTCATGCACTTCCTGGAGATGACGTGCACAAGTGGCCGTCTTATGAATGGCTGGTGGGCGTCTGCATACACTAAGTGATTGCATGCCAAGACATAGTGGGCATGCTAATGCCTTGCCGTGCGATCGCCTGCCTTGCTGGGCGTGTGCTGGATTTGCATACGCAGGCTGCGAGCGAACGCATCTAGCGAGCAGATCTGGATGATCTCCTCAGTTCCACCCCATTCCTGCCCACTTTAACCCCTGGTCAGCGGGATGTGTGAGTGCAAAAAACACATGTAAGTTTTGTGTGAACTGTGTAGAGGGGAGGTAATTGGGCAGAATATTTTATGGAGGACACTTGGGTGGTCCTTATCAGTTGCCTGAAGAGGTGAGTTTTCAGGGAACATATGAAGGTTTGGAGGCTAGAAGAAAGTCTTGGTATAGATGCTCCATCCTGATGCCTCTACTAAGGCAGATTAAAATATCCATCCTGAATAATGAAACGGTGACACCTAGTGGCCAGAATATCATGACATAT
The DNA here is from genome assembly GCA_031769625.1 of Taudactylus pleione. Lineage (NCBI taxonomy): Eukaryota > Metazoa > Chordata > Amphibia > Anura > Myobatrachidae > Taudactylus > Taudactylus pleione. Next base: position 3,909,590 of record JAUIMM010000230.1, read on the forward strand.
AACAACTTGTCTTGAAATGGACATTTTTAGACATGAGTCCTGGGGCTAGATTTGTTAAGGGGCAGTCTGCTTTGCATGTTATACTAATGCCATTTTAAAGTGAGTCTAGCCCCAAACGTGTAGACGCGATGCCTTCGAAAAGTATCACTTAATCAATTTACCCCTGGGAGTCTACCTGACCCTGCAGGGTCCTGTGCTAGATATAGACCCACGAGTTCTGCTTCTGGATCGTTGATTTGTTGTGAAATGAATTCTGGAGACAATTGGACGCCAACGCTTCGTATAACTGTATTTTATGAGAACAAGGACGTCACAGATGTTCCTCTCAGGGGCTATAAACTACAAGTAAATGCTGCCTCAGTTAGTCTGACTAGTGTGTCCTGTGACATAGGGTGACCTGTGTAAGACATACAATGTGTCCAGCGACTATTGCAGGGGTCGGGTTTCCTGGCATGTGTCTCTGTGGCGGAGATAGAAGTGATACTACTGTCAGCATAGATCACACATTTATATCTCAGGATGTTATAAATTGTTGTAATATCTGCAGCATGCAGCGAGCGGACACGGTGGCGAGGACCTGAGGCTGCAGCAATAAAGCCATGTACATCTGTTTATGGAAACATTATACAGAAGCCCTGATTCCATTCCAGTGTGAGATATATTATCAGCATTCTCTCTGCTACTAAACGCAGGCGAGTCAGAAAATATATTTCCTTGTCGCTCTTGTATAATGGATAACGGGAACGCGGAGGTCCAAGCGCCGCAGTCATGAATAAATGCAGATTTCATACTCTGTATCACTGCTAGAGCTGGGACTTTATGTAAATACATATATTTTATTACACATTAATATAAACTTTAGATTACGACTATAAATCTTCTGCTTATTTAAAATTACATATTTTTCCATTATCTACATATTTAGCTACGTGTTTCGCCAGATATTGCTACATATTTATGTACATATTTTGCAACCTGATGCCACATAGAGATCCCGGCTCTAAATCCAGCACATTCATATTTCTGTGAGTGAATCCATCTTTTTTAATAGGTGTTTGTTTATTTCAGAACCAGATTACGACGCCATGGAGCTCTAGGCAAGATACTGGCGTGGGGCTCTCTCCCAGCTTCAGCACTGCAACAATGCATGTACTCTATATAACAAAAAATCAGACACACTGTCCCCATGCAGGGGTAGGAAGCAGCAAAGTGAGCTTGGTTGCTGTGGGTAACACCATCTCCTGAAGCCTATTGGCATCTGTCGGGAGAGTCTTCAGAGAGGGATCCGATCTCTCCCAGCACCCCCCCCCCCCGCGCAGAATGCTCGCCCTGTGCACGTGCAGAGGGTCAACAGAGGGGCTTCTGGGGCATAGACCCGGAGTCCTTCCATCGCAAAGGGTCACTCTTACCAAGAGAGCGATCCTTTGCGGTGTTCATCATGTATGCCGGCATTACCAACACATGTAATGTCCTGTCAGTGTGACATAGGGAGCTGCACGCATGGAATGTCCTGTCAGTGTGACATAAGAAGCTGTACACATGTAATGTCCTGTCAGTGTGACATAGGGAGCTGCACGCATGTAATGTCCTGTCAGTGTGACATAGGGAGCTGCACGCATGTAATATCCTGTCAGTGTGACATAAGAAGCTGCACGCATGTAATGTCCTGTCATTGTGACATAAGAAGCTGTACACATGTAATGTCCTGTCAGTGTGACATAGGGAGCTGCACGCATGTAATGTCCTGTCAGTGTGACATAGGAAGCTGCACGCATGTAATGTCCTGTCATGTGACATAAGAAGCTGTAAACATGTCATGTCCTGTCAGTGTGACATAAGGAGCTGTACGCATGTAATGTCCTGTCAGTGTGACATAAGAAGCTGTACACATGTAATGTCCTGTCAGTGTGACATAAGAAGCTGTACACATGTAATGTCCTGTCATGTGACATAAGAAGCTGTAAACATGTCATGTCCTGTCAGTGTGACATAAGAAGCTGTACACATGTAATGTCCTGTCAGTGTGACATAGGGAGCTGCACGCATGTAATGTCCTGTCATGTGACATAAGAAGCTGTAAACATGTCATGTCCTGTCAGTGTGACATAGGGAGCTGCACGCATGTAATGTCCTGTCAGTGTGACATAGGAAGCTGCACGCATGTAATGTCCTGTCATGTGACATAAGAAGCTGTAAACATGTCATGTCCTGTCAGTGTGACATAAGAAGCTGTACACATGTAATGTCCTGTCAGTGTGACATAGGAAGCTGCACGCATGTAATGTCCTGTCATGTGACATAAGAAGCTGTAAACATGTCATGTCCTGTCAGTGTGACATAAGAAGCTGTACACATGTAATGTCCTGTCAGTGTGACATAGGGAGCTGCAAGCATGTAATGATCTGTCAGTGTGACATAAGAAGCTGTACACATGTAATGTCCTGTCAGTGTGACATAGGAAGCTGCACGCATGTAATGTCCTGTCAGTGTGACATAGGGAGCTGCACGCATGTAATGTCCTGTCAGTGTGACATAGGGAGCTGCACGCATGTAATGTCCTGTCAGTGTGACATAAGGAGCTGTACGCATGTAATGTCCTGTCAGTGTGACATAAGAAGCTGTACACATGTAATGTCCTGTCAGTGTGACATAAGAAGCTGTACACATGTAATGTCCTGTCATGTGACATAAGAAGCTGTAAACATGTCATGTCCTGTCAGTGTGACATAAGAAGCTGTACACATGTAATGTCCTGTCAGTGTGACATAGGGAGCTGCAAGCATGTAATGATCTGTCAGTGTGACATAAGAAGCTGTACACATGTCATGTCCTGTCAGTGTGACATAGGAAGCTGCACGCATGTAATGTCCTGTCAGTGTGACATAGGAAGCTGCACGCATGTAATGTCCTGTCAGTGTGACATAGGGAGCTGCACGCATGTAATGTCCTGTCAGTGTGACATAAGAAGCTGTACACATGTAATGTCCTGTCAGTGTGACATAAGAAGCTGTACACATGTAATGTCCTGTCATGTGACATAAGAAGCTGTAAACATGTCATGTCCTGTCAGTGTGACATAAGAAGCTGTACACATGTAATGTCCTGTCAGTGTGACATAGGGAGCTGCAAGCATGTAATGATCTGTCAGTGTGACATAAGAAGCTGTACACATGTAATGTCCTGTCAGTGTGACATAGGAAGCTGCACGCATGTAATGTCCTGTCAGTGTGACATAGGGAGCTGCACGCATGTAATGTCCTGTCAGTGTGACATAGGGAGCTGCACGCATGTAATGTCCTGTCAGTGTGACATAAGGAGCTGTACGCATGTAATGTCCTGTCAGTGTGACATAAGAAGCTGCACGCATGTAATGTCCTGTCAGTGTGACATAAGAAGCTGTACACATGTAATGTCCTGTCAGTGTGACATAAGAAGCTGTAAACATGTCATGTCCTGTCAGTGTGACATAAGAAGCTGCACGCATGTAATGTCCTGTCAGTGTGACATAAGAAGCTGCACGCATGTAATGTTCTGTCAGTGTGACATAAGAAACTGTACACATGTAATGTCCTGTCAGTGTGACATAGGGAGCTGCACACATGTAATGTTCTGTCAGTGTAACATAGGAAGCTGCACGCATGTAATGTCCTGTCAGTGTGACATAAGAAGCTGCACGCATGTAATGTCCTGTCAGTGTGACATAAGAAGCTGTACGCATGTAATGTCCTGTCATTGTGACATAGGAAGCTGCACGCATGTAATGTCCTGTCAGTGTGACATAGGAAGCTGCACGCATGTAATGTCCTGTCAGTGTGACATAGCAAGCTGCACGCATGTAATGTCCTGTCAGTGTGACATAGGAAGCTGCACGCATGTAATGTCCTGTCATGACGTCTCTCCCTTTACCCACTGCGGGAGCCGGTAGGCGGAGCTCATGAGGTACAGCCCGGCTCCGCCCATGGATTAGCAGCCAATGAGAGTTGTCTGACTCTCATTGGCTGCTAAAACAAACACACCGCTGCCGGGTAGTACGAGTGTTTGTTTTACTGTGTACTGCGGACCCGGACCACGCCACCACCTGTACCGCCATTCCGACGGTGCCCAGGACACGAGCCCAGCCGACCCTTCTAGTTACTCCACTGGCTAAAGCACTTTTTACGCACTAAAGGCTGTGAGGGACAGCTGTCTGCCCTCATCCCCCATAATATGTGATGGGATCCACAAATAGTGGAGTAAGACCCCAATTCTTTAGTGACCACAAATGTCTTTGCTTAGCGCGATCACAGATTGATGGTAATTACCTATGGACCCACCGATGGTCATCCCTACTCTCTCTCTCTCCCACTATAGTGAATCTCACGGCCCTAAGCCCCGAACATGCCCCCCTGCTGATTCTCATTCTCCCATGTCACCAATGGGCGCGACCACACACCCACTCTGAGGAGGTGTCACATTTAAAACAAATAAATTTTGAAATAAAAACCTCGCACTAAGCAATCGCCTGAGCCATCAGTCCAGCTTCCGCGGAGCCTATGGCCAGTCCAGCCCTGCTTATAGTACACGTTTTCCTAATGATGAGATCGGAGCTCCGTAATTATATGAGTTATTTATAGGCAATTACACATAGATAAAATCATATGTGTATTATTATCTCATGCAGCGATTGCTAAAGGCAGCAAAACAGCAGCATCCACTTAAATGAGTGGCGATATAAAATGATAATTATGGTGTATTCCAGTGTATTATTTTATATGAAGTATTTGTGAACGTTGCTGAGCTGAGAATAAGCTCTGGATGTTCCGGCAGGTTATTTGCTGGTAACAGAGAATAACGCTCTGGATGTTCCGGCAGGTTATTTGCTGGTAACAGAGAATAACGCTCTGGATGTTACGGCAGGTTATTTGCTGGTAACAGAGAATAACGCTCTGGATGTTACGGCAGGTTATTTGCTGGTAACAGAATAACGCTCTGGATGTTACGGCAGGTTATTTGGTGGTAACAGAATAACGCTCTGGATGTTACGGCAGGTTATTTGGAGGTAACAGAATAACGCTCTGGATGTTATGGCAGGTTATTTGCTGGTAACAGAATAACGCTCTGGATGTTATGGCAGGTTATTTGGTGGTAGCAGAATAACGCTCTGGATGTTACGGCAGGTTATTTGCTGGTAACAGAATAACGCTCTGGATGTTACGGCAGGTTATTTGCTGGTAACAGAGAATAATGCTCTGGATGTAACGGCAGGTTATTTGGTGGTAACAGAGAATAATGCTCTGGATGTTATGGCAGGTTATTTGCTGGTAACAGAGAATAACACTCTGCATGTTACGGCAGGTTATTTGCTGGTAACAGAATAACGCTCTGGATGTTACGGCAGGTTATTTGCTGGTAACAGAATAACGCTCTGGATGTTACGGCAGGTTATTTGCTGGTAACAGAGAATAATGCTCTGGATGTAACGGCAGGTTATTTGCTGGTAACAGAGAATAACGCTCTGGATGTAACGGCAGGTTATTTGCTGGTAACAGAGAATAACGCTCTGGATGTTATGGCAGGTTATTTGCTGGTAACAGAGAATAACGCTCTGGATGTTACGGCAGGTTATTTGCTGGTAACAGAGAATAACACTCTGGATGTTACGGCAGGTTATTTGCTGGTAACAGAGAATAACGCTCTGGATGTTACGGCAGGTTATTTACTGGTAACAGAGAATAACGCTCTGGATGTAACGGCAGGTTATTTGCTGGTAACAGAGAATAAGCTCTGGATGTTACGGCAGGTTATTTGCTGGTAACAGAATAATGATCTGGATGTTACGGCAGGTTATTTGCTGGTAACAGAATAACGCTCTGGATGTTACGGCAGGTTATTTGCTGGTAACAGAGAATAAGCTCTGGATGTTATGGCAGGTTATTTGCTGGTAACAGAGAATAACGCTCTGGATGTTACGGCAGGTTATTTGCTGGTAACAGAGAATATCTGTAATAAACTGGTCCCAACCCATGACCTTTTCATCTCCAACTCCCTGAATCTCCTAGCTATTACTGAAACCTGGATTTCACCCTCTGACACCGCTTCTGCTGCAGCTCTCTCCTCTGGGGGCCTCACCTTTTCCCACACCCCACGACCTGGGGGTCGCCATGGTGGTGGTGTTGGGGCCCTTCTATCCCCTGGTTACTCATACCAACCCATTCCCTCTGAACCATCCCTCACATTCTCTTCATTTGAAGTCCATGCTATACGCCTCTTCCACCCAGTACACCTCCAAGTAGCTGTCATTTACCGTCCCCCTGGCCCTCCCTCCAAGTTCCTTGACAACTTTGCTTCCTGGCTCCCTCACTTTCTCTCCTCAGACCTTCCCTCCATTATCCTAGGTGACTTCAATATTCCAATTGATATCCCCACAGAATCCTCTGCCTCCAAACTCCTCTCCCTCACATCGTCACTTGGTCTCTCCCAATGGACCTCCTCACCCTCCCATGTGAGTGGCCATGTGCTTGATCTGGTATTCACACACCGTTGTGATATTTCTGACCACCTCAATTCCCCATTCCCTCTTTCTGACCATCACCTTCTCTCTTTTAACCTGTCCCTCTCTCCTTCCCCTCCTCTACCTCCAAAAGCCTCCATTACTAAGCGTAACATTGACACTATCGACACAGGTTCCTTTTCTTCCCTGCTTGACTCACTTCTCTCCCCCATCCTCTCTCTCTCCTGCCCTGAACAAGCCGCCTCCCTATACAATGCCTCCCTTACTTCTGCTCTGGACTCTGTTGCCCCAGCGATCACTATTCACACTCGCAGATCTACTCCTCAACCCTGGCATTCCAAATGCACCAGATACCTGCAAAAGTGTTCTCGAACTGCTGAGCGACAGTGGAGAAGATCATGCTCTAAGGCAGATTTTCTCCATTTCAAATTTATGCTCTCATCCTATAGTGCTGCGCTCTCCCTCTCTAAACAGTCATACTTTAAGAACCTCATCTCCTCTCAGTCCTCTAATCCCCAGCGTCTCTTCACTACTTTCAAATCCCTCCTTCGCCCACCCCCTCCTCGTCTCCCCTCCTTGCTCACTGCCCTTGACTTTGCTACCTATTTTACATCTAAAATTGATTCCATATGTCAGGACATCATATCCAATCAGTCCCCCAGATCTCCACCTCCTCTTTCCCTAGTCACCCCTCCTCATCAACTTTACCAACTCTAACATCCTTCTCCCCTGTATCTGGAGAGGAAGTCATGGCCCTCATCCGGTCCTCCCCCCCTTCCACCTCCCCCCTTGATCCCATCCCCTCCCGCCTCCTCCGCTTCCTCTCTCTCTCAGCCTGCTCCCATCTTGCCCACCTCATTAACCTCTCCCTCTCATCAGGCACTGTTCCTTCTGCATTCAAACATGCCCTTGTCTCCCCCATTCTTAAAAAACCTACCCTTGATCCTAACCTTCTTTCTAACTACCGTCCCATCTCTCTCCTCCCCTTTGCCTCCAAACTCCTTGAGCGGATTGTCTACAACCGCCTTACCACTTTTCTTTCCTCCCACTCCCTCCTTGACCCTTTTCAGTCTGGCTTCCGTTCTCTCCACTCCACTGAAACTGCCCTCACAAAAGTCAGCAATGACCTCCTTGCTGCCAAATCCCAAGGCCACTACTCTCTTCTCATTCTCCTTGATCTCTCTGCTGCTTTTGACACTGTGGACCACCCTCTCCTGCTGAATATCCTTCACTCCCTTGGTCTACGTGAAACTGCCCTCTCCTGGCTGTCATCCTACCTCTCTGACCGATCTTTTTCAGTTTCCTCTCACGACTCCTCTTCCCCTCCACAGCCTCTTACAGTAGGTGTTCCCCAAGGTTCTGTTCTTGGTCCTCTCCTATTCTCCCTCTATACTTCCTCTCTAGGTGAACTCATCAGCTCTTTTGACCTCCATTATCATCTCTATGCTGATGATACTCAAATCTACCTTTCCTCCCCTGATCTCTCCCCCTCTCTTCTGACTCGTATCTCCAACTGTCTCTCTGCTGTCTCTTCCTGGATGTCCCAGCGATTTCTTAAACTTAATATGTCTAAGACAGAGCTAATCATCTTCCCACCCTCCCACATCACCTCACTTCCCACTATTTCTTTATCAATTGATGGAATAACTATCTCATCTAGTCCCAAGGTGCGCTGTCTTGGAGTTATCCTGGACTCATCCCTCTCCTTCAAACCACATATCCAGAACCTTTCACAGTCCTGTCGTTTCCATCTCAAAAATATTTCTAAGATCAGACCCTATCTCACCCAGGATGCTACTAAAACCCTCATACACTCACTGGTCATCTCCAGATTGGACTATTGTAACCTCCTCCTATCTGGCCTCCCCAAATCCCATCTCTCTCCTCTCCAGTCTGTCCTCAATGCTGCTGCACGGCTTATCTTCCTCTCCAAACATTCTGTATCTGCCTCCCCTCTCCTACAAGCCCTACACTGGCTCCCCTTCCCTTTCAGAGTCCAATTTAAGGTTCTCACGCTCGCTCACAAAGCCCTCACCCAATCTTCTCCCATATACATCTCTGATCTCATCTCCCTTCACGCTCCTCTCCGCCCTCTTCGCTCAACTAATGCACGCCGCCTTTCATGCCAGCTGATTACTTCCTCCCACTCCCGCCTCCAAGATTTTGCCCGCACTGCTCCCCACCTCTGGAACTCTCTCCCACTCCGCATCAGACTCTCCACCTGTTTGCAATCCTTCAAACGGGCTCTCAAGACCCACTACTTCATCAAAGCCTTCCAGCTATCATTCTAACTCCTTGCTACATGCTCATTCGTCCCCATCTATCCCATCTGTGTCAACCCAGTTTGTCTTCCCCCACCTTTTTAGAATGTAAGCTCTCACGAGCAGGGCCATCTACCCTCTTGTGCTTCTCCTTACTATAGTGTCATTTACTTCTTACTCACCACTAGGGCACCTAACACTTGGTTGCTTATGCTCTGTTGCTTATCTGGGTGATATGGTCACTAATGTAGCAATATATATTATCCATGTCCTGTATTGTATTGTTCTGTAAGTCACTTGTATACAATTTGTTTTTGTACTTTGTAAGGCGCTGCGGAACACTTGTGGCGCCATATAAATAAATGCTAATAATAATAATAATAATAACGCTCTGGATGTTACGGCAGGTTATTTGCTGGTAACAGAGAATAACGCTCTGGATGTTACGGCAGGTTATGTGCTGGTAACAGAATAACGCTCTGGATGTTACGGCAGGTTATTTGCTGGTAACAGAATAACGCTCTGGATGTTACGGCAGGTTATTTGGTGGTAACAGAGAATAACGCTCTGGATGTTACGGCAGGTTATTTGGTGGTAACAGAGAATAACGCTCTGGATGTTATGGCAGGTTATTTGCTGGTAACAGAGAATAACGCTCTGGATGTTATGGCAGGTTATTTGCTGGTAACAGAGAATAACGCTCGGGATGTAACGGCAGGTTATTTGCTGGTAACAGAGAATAAGCTCTGGATGTTACGGCAGGTTATTTGCTGGTAACAGAATAAAGCTCTGGATGTTACGGCAGGTTATATGCTGGTAACAGAATAACGCTCTGGATGTTACGGCAGGTTATTTGGTGGTAACAGAATAATGCTCTGGATGTTATGGCAGGTTATTTGCTGGTAACAGAATAACGCTCTGGATGTTATGGCAGGTTATTTGGTGGTAACAGAATAATGCTCTGGATGTTACGGCAGGTTATTTGCTGGTAACAGAATAACGCTCTGGATGTTACGGCAGGTTATTTGCTGGTAACAGATAATAATGCTCTGGATGTAACGGCAGGTTATTTGGTGGTAACAGAGAATAATGCTCTGGATGTTACGGCAGGTTATTTGCTGGTAACAGAATAACGCTCTGGATGTTACGGCAGGTTATTTGCTGGTAACAGAATAACGCTCTGGATGTTACGGCAGGTTATTTGCTGGTAACAGAATAACGCTCTGGATGTAACGGCAGGTTATTTGCTGGTAACAGAGAATAACGCTCTGGATGTTACGGCAGGTTATTTGCTGGTAACAGAGAATAACGCTCTGGATGTTACGGCAGGTTATTTGCTGGTAACAGAGAATAATGCTCTGGATGTTACGGCAGGTTATTTGCTGGTAACAGAGAATAACGCTCTGGATGTTACGGCAGGTTATTTGCTGGTAACAGAGAATAACGCTCTGGATGTTACGGCAGGTTATTTGCTGGTAACAGAGAATAACGCTCTGGATGTAACGGCAGGTTATTTGCTGGTAACAGAGAATAAGCTCTGGATGTTACGGCAGGTTATTTGCTGGTAACAGAATAACGCTCTGGATGTTACGGCAGGTTATTTGCTGGTAACAGAATAACGCTCTGGATGTTACGGCAGGTTATTTGCTGGTAACAGAGAATAAGCTCTGGATGTTACGGCAGGTTATTTGCTGGTAACAGAGAATAAGCTCTGGATGTTATGGCAGGTTATTTGCTGGTAACAGAGAATAACGCCCTGGATGTTACGGCAGGTTATTTGCTGGTAACGGAGAATAACGCTCTGGATGTTACGGCAGGTTATGTGCTGGTAACAGAATAACGCTCTGGATGTTACGGCAGGTTATTTGCTGGTAACAGAATAACGCTCTGGATGTTACGGCAGGTTATTTGGTGGTAACAGAGAATAACACACTGGATGTTACGGCAGGTTATGTGCTGGTAACAGAGAATAACGTTCTGGATGTTACGGCAGGTTATTTGCTGGTAACAGAGAATAACGCTCTGGATGTTACGGCAGGTTATTTGGTGGTAACAGAGAATAACGCTCTGGATGTTACGGCAGGTTATTTGCTGGTAACAGAGAATAACGCTCTGGATGTTACGGCAGGTTATTTGCTTTTAAGAGAATAACGCTCTGGATGTTACGGCAGGTTATTTTGTGGTAACAGAATAACGCTCTGGATGTTACGGCAGGTTATTTGGTGGTAACAGAATAACGCTCTGGATGTTACGGCAGGTTATTTGCTGGTAACAGAATAACGCTCTGGATGTTACGGCAGGTTATTTGTTGGTAACAGAATAACGCTCTGGATGTTACGGCAGGTTATTTGCTGGTAACAGAGAATAACACTCTGGATGTTACGGCAGGTTATTTGCTGGTAACAGAGAATAACGCTCTGGATGTTACGGCAGGTTATTTGCTGGTAACAGAGAATAACGCTCTGGATGTTATGGCAGGTTATTTGCTGGTAACAGAGAATAACGCTCTGGATGTTACGGCAGGTTATTTGCTGGTAACAGAATAACGCTCTGGATGTTATGGCAGGTTATTTGCTGGTAACAGAATAACGCTCTGGATGTTACGGCAGGTTATTTGCTGGTAACAGAGAATAACGCTCTGGATGTTACGGCAGGTTATTTGGTGGTAACAGAGAATAACGCTCTGGATGTTACGGCAGGTTATTTGGTGGTAACAGAGAATAACGCTCTGGATGTTATGGCAGGTTATTTGGTGGTAACAGAGAATAACGCTCTGGATGTTACGGCAGGTTATTTGCTGGTAACAGAGAATAACGCTCTGGATGTTACGGCAGGTTATTTGCTGGTAACAGAGAATAACGCTCTGGATGTTATGGCAGGTTATTTGCTGGTAACAGAGAATAACGCTCTGGATGTTATGGCAGGTTATTTGCTGGTAACAGAGAATAACGCTCTGGATGTTACGGCAGGTTATTTGCTGGTAACAGAGAATAACGCTCTGGATGTTATGGCAGGTTATTTGCTGGTAACAGAGAATAACGCTCTGGATGTTACGGCAGGTTATTTGGTGGTAACGCTGCGCTACGCACAGAAAGTAAAAAGCAGAAATGAGTATAACCACAATTGTACAGAGAGGACGTTTCCGGAAGCCAGATATCAGATTGTACACAGGGCGAGGCTGCGGAACATCTGTGTGTGTAAACAAGCGCGTTGTTGTAGTAACATCGTGTTACCCATTAATCTGCAAGCAGCCAGCTTCACCAGGTACATTGGAATAATAAAGATATGGGTCGCACATTCGCATATAACGCACATTCTCCGGCTCCTTCCACTCTCTGGCCAGTAGTCTATTGCCGCTGTCCTGAGATATGACACACAGCCGTTCTCTGGGTACATTCTTATCTAAGGAAAACACACCTGTGCCTGGTGATGTAAACATATGAGTGAAAAGCACAGAAGGAACCCAGAGACATAAAACCAAGTCACCTGAAGGTGGACACCCTGTTTATGTGGTTTTGTTTTGGCTTATGCGCAATCAAAAAAGATTTAAGGCGGGGTGCATGACGATCCCCGCAAAGGACCGCTCTGTCAGTAAGAGCGGCCCTTTGCCGTGGAGGGTTTTCCCTGGTTTATGACCCAGAAGCCTCTCCGGCGTCCTTCTGTGCATGCGTAAAAAGCTGCGCGTGCCGTGGGGGTGTGATTGGATGGATCACAGCACTCTGCGGAGAGCAGGGCTGGATTAAGGTCTGTGGGGGCCCCTGGGCAACAAACATGTGGGGGCCCCTATTGATAAAACATTGCTGCTACTGCTGGCACCTAGCATCAGGCTGCAGCTCTCTCCCTCCCTGGGGCTGACCCAAGTCCTGGGGGCAGTGACACGTGCGGGTCCAGGATCAGTACTTGTCTGTGTATTACTTGCTATTACTTGGAAGTGACATTGAGATAATAAAACCTGTTGCATATAAATTGTGCTCAGACTCTGGGGAGGAAGATGCACTGTGAGTGCTGTGCTAGAAATCTGGTGTTACCTGCTCAGTAAATGCTGCTGTAGTACTCAACGTTCTACACAAACACACACACAACACACACACACACACACACACACACTTACATCTCCTGGTCAGTAAATGCTGCTATAGTAATCAACGTTCTACACACAC